>VYXC01007873.1:716963-974581 GCA_013397175.1 Platysteira castanea
TTTGGAAGCCCTGTTATTTCATTCATCTGGAATTTCTGTCTGCAAGTGTTGAATCAGAAAGTGGTACTTTTACCCAAAGTGTCTACTTGACACAACTGGCTCATAATGAAAAAATTCAAAATCTTGCAACTTGTTTCTTAATTCAGTCGTGTTTAATCACAATACTAAGGTAGGCCTGGATAGGCAGACATCTGACATGTTCCACTTCTTCAATGCAAATGAAAACTGAATTGAGTGTGTTATCCATACCTGAAGGCTTAGATTTTTACAGTTTCTGAATGTCACAAAAAGGACCAGAAATTAGAGAAGAAGCGTACTTTACTTAACATTTCCATTCAAATTCTGCTTTGATGAAATGTTAACAGCATGATTACTGTGAAAAGCAGGTTTTCTCCTTGATTCAATTTATCTTTTGTACAACTGTGAAACACAGAAGTGGTACAGTGATGACTTGTATAGTGTCGAAATAATTTTTTGGACCATTCTGATAGTGCATTTCCTAAAGAATGTAATGTGTAGTTCATTTCTGCAAGGAAGAGTAAATGTGATGAATCTGTAGAGAAACTTTGTTTTGAAGGCATTTCAGGAAACTGGACAAGGGAATAGCATTTAATTCAAGCAGTTTTGTAGTACTTTTCTACTTTGTCTTGTGTACTCTCCCTAATCATAACACTTGCATTCACCATTGGCCACAATATTTGCTTTTCCTGCATTTACGTTCTTTCCAGACTTGCCAGTAACTGTAAATGATTTGTCTCATGGTTAGAAACATTTCAGGAGCTGTTTTTACCAGTTAGATGATACGCAAGTATTCAAGAATGGGAGTCCCCATCAGCACGGTTTGGTGCTAATGATTTCTGTTCATCATGTCACACCACTCACTGAATAAAAACCCCCAAAAGTTTAGGGTTTATGCTAACTAGGGGCCTTGAGACGTATGAAGTTGAGATTTGTTCACTTGAAGCTGACACATAAAGAGGCTGTGAAGCAGATGAAACGCTTACTTCTCTTACGTTTCTAGTACTGTGATGGTTTCACCCCTCTTGTACATTCCTAATCCTTCAACACCTGTGTTGTATCTCTTGTAGAACAGTGTTGGGCATACTGCAAATCAATTTTGTAGTTCTGTTGCATGACTCTGCAATAAATTGTCGTGTTGGTAGTTTTCTATTTTTGGGAAGCTAAATGAATATCCCAGTTGGGTGTGTAATGTCTTTTGGATTTTTTTTTTCCTAAAAAGAAAAAGGGTTATGCCCTAAATGAGTATTGTTACGTTCATGGTATCTTGATGACTGCTTGGGTGATTGACTGCTTTCTTAACTGATATTCACTGTAAGGGGCAAACTTTGGCTTTTTGGGCTTTGGTACAACTTCATCAAGTGCAGCCAGTTAAGGGTGGTAATTGTCCCACTCTACCCTGTGCTAGTGAAGCCTCCCCTTGAGTCCTATGTGCAGTTTTCAGTGCCGCAATATAAGAAAGACATAAAGCTATTAGAGAGCATCCAGAAGGGCCACGAAGATGGTGAAGGTTCTGGAGGGGAAGTTATGTGAGAAGCTTGGATGCTTGGTTTGTTCAGCCTAGAGAAAACTGAGGGGAGACCTCATTGTGGTCTTCAGCATCCTTATGAGGGGAAGTGGAGAGGCAGGCAGTGATTTCTTCACTCTTGTGACCAGTGCCAGGTTTTCAGGGAATGGCCTGAAGCTGTATCATGGAAGATGTAGATCAGATATAGGAAAAGAGGGTGGTTAGGCACTGGAACAGGCTCCCCAGGGAAGTGGTCACAGCTCCAAGCCTGACAGAGTTCAAGAAGTGTTTGGTCAATACTCTGAGGCACATGGTGTGATTCTTGGGCTGTTCTGCACAGAACCAGGAGTTGGACTTTAGTGATACTCATGGGCCCTTTCCAGATATTCTGATTCTGTGATTTGTTGTGATTTTGTAATTTTTCAGGAGGACTAAAATTATAATGTATCTCTGTAGCCTTCACGCTTCAGTATTTTCCAAATTTTTAAAATTTCAGGGTATTTCACAAATAACTGGTTTGCTTCAAAAGTATCTCCTTTTTTGGAAAAACTTCACGAACAAGTCATAATTCAGACATGCCTTAGCAACTCAGGAAGATGGTGTTTTATTTGTAGTTTTGTTCCCTCACTAGTAGGTAAAAGCCACAAAATGTAATGAAAAGGAGGAATGTAGATTATTGGAAGTGTTTCTATGTATGCTAAACTTAGAATTCAAAGTGCTAAGCCCAGCACAGATAGCTGTGATGATGGGTATTTGAGTAATAAAGTAACATTGCTATTTGAATAGTATCTTCAGAGAAACATACAGTATCTGTATGACTCAAGTATTGAACTCTTGTTTTTCTTTGTAAGTAGTTAACTTTCCCAACACTACTGAGAGAAAACATACTTGTCAAGGTACTTGGATAGTGGCCATTGGCTCTTTTACAGCATTGTACAAATTGGTTTTATGACCAATTATGAAAAACTGCTTTAGAACTGTGTAGGTTGGTCATGAGGTTTTCTCTTTGTAGATGGATTTGAGGTATGCCTTAAGTAAATTAATATGGACGTAAAATACAGGAAGTCCACATTAAACTAATGACATCTACTGAGAGTTTATCTTTAGCATTCTCTTATGACTGAATGTTGATTTTAAATCTCTGGGGTTTTTTTTAATCACACAGTGTACTAGCATTCTGTCTTTAAATTGTAAACATACAATTGCTAATTCTTATGATTCAAGTTTGTGAATGCACCAGTTAGTATTGTAAGCTCTGGTTTATGGTTGAGTAATTCTTTATTACCTAGTGGCAGCTAGGCTTTCATGGAGCTGTATTTAAATATGTGCACTTTCTATTGCCAGTAGAACTGTGTGAATTAAGTTTGTGCTCATTTTCTTTGGCAGGTGTGGCAATCACTTTGTTTCCAGTGTTTTAGTCAAGAAAAATATGCTTATGACTCTTAATAAAATATTAAAAGCATCAGGCAGCAGTAGTCACTTCCGTGTTGCTTGAAATTCAGTTAATGTTTTGTTGTTGCATAGGTGGTTACAGACTTTCATACAGCCAGCACTCTAAATATTGTAAACAGCAAATGATTTAGGGATTTAATTTACTTCATAACTGTTCGTCATTACAGCTGACTTATCTTAAAATAATTGGTTGTAAAAGTTTAATCTTAACAACTCAGGGGGATCAATAATTCATTTCCAATATGGCCTAGCAGTATGTTTTATTAAAATATGGCAGTATACTTCTTTAAGTGCAAGGAATAGTCTCTGATAAACGTGAAACTTCAGTAACTTTGCCATTTGATAAAGGTTACCTAAAAATGATAATGAATAGTCTCTTTAAGCATAAATTTTAGAACTCTAGTGTCTACCACTGTTGGATGTAACCCTGGTGTGGGTAAGGTATCTACAGCTGGGGTTGTGCAGTAATCATTCCCCTTCTCTTTACAGCTAAGGTTCCAGTCTCCTGTTTTAAACATACAGGTGCTGTGATCTTTTACCAAAGGATCCAAGAAATGAGTGGTGCTTTTCATGAGTTCTGTCAGACATACATTGAAATAATCTGGAATTCCATTTGTCCTTAGTTAGCTACTGCTTTGTGGTGTAAATGTGCTGATTTGTATGCATATTGTTTAAAAAAATGTTTCGTTGTCTTTCAGCAGAAAGCTGTAAAATCTAAATGAATGAAACAGAAATCTTAAAATATGCCTTTTAAGATGACATAATTACATTTTAGAAAGCAAAAGATATTGAAAATAAAGAAAAACATCTGTAGTAGTAGCTTTGTACCTGATCTTCAGTAAGTATATGGATGAAAATAAAATGTGACTCTGATTGTGATGCAGTTATTGACAGATTACAACTTCCTTGTTCTCAAATGGTGTCTTATTACCTGTTGTCCTAGGAGTTTTGGTGCTTTTTGGTGGAGAATTCTGCTTTTTGTAGCATTCAATGGGAAAAAAGGTAATGGTTTCATGTAACTGTAGAATGCTTTAGATGGTTTTCTTAGGGCAATAATCCAGAAAAGTAATTGATTTTTATTTATGAGGTAAGTTAGAAGAATTTAGTATGTATTTGTGTTTATCTAATTTGTATTTGGAATCTTTTTACTTTTCAGGAAGCCTTTAAATGGCAGATAAATAAGCATATAAAATTTTAGCTTTCTCCTCTTGTATTTTGTATCTTGTAATAGGAATGCTGACATAGCTAGAACTTCTTGACTCTCGAAAGGAGTAATTTTTTTCCCCCATCATTTTGATACCAATGTAACTTTTGTTTCTCTGATAATTGGGTCATTATCAGGCTGCAGAGTTAAGCAGTGTAACTTCTTTCCTTTCTAGGACATTGCTGACATTGTGCTTGATTTGATACTTCTTAAAAATATCTTGAAGGGAGAAAACATTGAGAGTGAACTGTTGCAGCTGCTTCCTCCTCTTAACCCCCAACCATCAATTACTATGTTATAATGTCAAAATCAGACATAGATTCATTGGCAGATTTTCAGTTAAGGAAAACAGGTAGTTGACAAAAATTTTTAATGCGATTAAATGATATTTGTACTAAACAACTTTTAAAAGTTTGTGTATTTACATCTAAAAGAGGTTTGTGTAATAAACACGAAACTACCTAAAAGAGGATTATGTAATTAATTTCTTCTGAGAAACATGTGCATTTCCTGTATGCTTTTGATGAAGTTTCAAGGGACATTATTTTGCAATTTCCTTGAACTTCATATTTATCAGCAGTGTCATCTCCATAATTGAAAGTGAGAAAGTAGAAACAGGAGACACTTTTTTTCCTCCCTTGATAGTCATGAGATGGATATGTACCCCTGGTCGTGGGAGAAGATGATCATTCAGAGCTAGAATAATTTTGGACATACTGATACAGAATTTCCTTTCCATGATTGTGTGCTTATTTGCCATGTCTTCATTTGCTTTTGCATCTTTAGTCTTTTGGAAAAACTTCAAAATTACCTTCAAATCCTTATGTTACAGACAGAGGGATTTCAAATGTGCCTGTTTTCTGTGCATTTGATAGAGTCAGTTGTTTCTGTTCCAAGGGACAGTTTGGAATTCAATAGAGGATAGGAATAGATGTTATATTGTGGTCTGTTAGAGAGTGACCATGTAAGAGTTTGAACAGTGATGTTGTCTTCATTTCTCTGTTGATGATGCAAGAGGGAAAGTGCAATACTGGACTGCTGACTGACTGAAAAGAGGTGGAAAGTAATTAAACTCACAGACAGTCTTAGTTCATAGCAACAGTATGTATGGATCTTGTCGTTGGTTTGTTTGAAATCTCCACCTGAAAATCAAGCCTACAAAGTCCTTTTTACAGGGTGGATTCAACTTCTCTTACTCTGGGAGTCGAAAGACCAATTTCTGCGGTAAAATAGGGACCCCTATTGGAAAAGCTAGGAATATCAACCAAATGGTTTACTTCAAAGCCTAAGAGACCACGCATTTTTTGGAACCTCATACTTTATGTTCTTAAATATTAAGGCAGCTACCTAAGACAAGACTTCAAACTTGATTTGAGCTGGGTCTGTGACAGTTGTACATTTTCTAAATGCTATGTCCTTTGTGATTTTTAAAACAAAAGAGTAATTCTAAATCTCTTGTTCCAGAGCAAAAGCAGAATCTTGAATATACACAAATAGCTGTAAAAATTCATGAGGCACCCTTCTGCTTCCTGCTACATCTCCTCAGATTTCAGTGCTCTGTTAAGCTCAAATTGTCTAGAACAGTGGTGCTTTCCCTGCAGTTTGCAGGGAAGAATTATGCCTGCATATTGCAAGGAAGCCCCAACCTATGTGACTCTTCACAGCCTTGCTTCATTGATTCATAGTGCAGATGGGCTAGCTAGCAGAAACTCAGTGAAGATTTCTGGAAGTAGTTTGCTAGAAAAAATGGCACTTTAAAACATACAGATCTTGCATGTCTATTAAGGCTGCTCCTGTAGATTCAGCTGAACTAGGATTGTTTGTTTTATATCAAAACTGATTTGCTTAAACCTTCATATTCATCTAGCTGAAATGAAACATTACAAAACCTAGCAGATGATAAAGTTTTTGAGCCCAGTTCTTTGTGAATTTTTCAGAGGTTTGGTAGTGTAGTTAATACTGATGAGTAATTATGGTTTTGTTCTGTACCTTAGAGATTATAGTCAGTTGCAGAAAGTAAATGTAAACTTCCACGTTTACTGCATTTTCATAGAAATAGGAAACCAAGATAAAATAAGTTCATTTTTCCTCATGGTAGATTGGAATTTGAGTTACATCTATTCAAAGAGTAGGAGTGGTGAGGCTTAGAGAAAAACTGAGAAATTCTTCCTCAGTGTATTTTGTAAGCCCTGCAGTGAATGTTATTTCCTTTCCAAGGCTACTATAAATTCCTTAGCAGATCAATTAAATAATATGTTCTTGTTTGCCTATGGGCATCTGAGAAAAAAACTGACCCAGGTGTCAGAGTTGTCTTTCTGCTTCTTTTGCTGGGACAGAAGTCATCACTAAATGCAATTTCTACAGATTTGGTAAGAAGCTATCTCTTGTCAGTCTTCAAAAGCCTGTGTTATACTCTGAGCATTGTTAACAAATAATAATGAGGATCTGGAGGCTTGGGTTTTTGTGTTTTTTTTTTTTTTTTTTTTAATGAACTTGCTGAAGTGGGTGTCTTGCAGATAATTAAAGTCTGATATTTCAGTGTATAATGATGTACAGCACTGAAGCAAAGCACTTGCTACTTGTAGTTAGAATTGGCTGATCCATCACTGAAAGTATCCGCCTGGGAAAACAAGACTGGAAGGGCTTTTCTGGCTCATGAAGTACAAGCTTGGTTTCTTCAGAGCCTTTCCTTGTTGTATGTTACCATATGGTGTCTTGAAGTAGTTGAGTTTCTTTCTCCGCCTCTGCCTTCTGAATAGTTGTACCCTGTGGAGTTTCAGATGTGGATTAAGTTCTTACTGCCTTTATCGTTACCATAATAAAATAATATGATCTATGTTCTACTAATGGTGCATGTGTTTGCTCAAATTTAAATTTATTTACCGTTTTACTGTAATTTGTTCACATTTTTTCCTATAATAGGAAAATATACTTAAAAGTATGTTTCGGTGACTGAAATAAGTAAAATGTCATCAAAACTAGTAAGAAGAATAAATAAATTAGAAGTCTAGGTCTTCTGGCTTTTGCAGAGTTTCTTAATATTTATGTGCTTGAGAACCTTATATACTTTGTGTAGTTCAACTGATCTGCAGCAGCAGGGTCTCAAATGAGTATTAATTCATAAAGCTTGCTGGGAGAAGGAGCTACTCTGAAGTGGTAAAACCTTATTTGACTTCGTATGTTAACTCTGATTTTTAATTTGTGCCTTGCGGTTTTCATGTTGGGTTAAGGAGTAGAAGGAAATTAGTGTTTAGGGAGGGGATCGCATCTGCACAGGAAAAATTTCTAGGTTCATGTAAGACTTCTTGAGACCCTTCTCATCTGTTCCTTCCCTCCCTTCTTCCCAGAATTCCCAGAAGTGCTTCTCAGAGAAATGTATTTAAATATCTTTGTCTGTTTTGTCCCTCTTGGGAGTTCAAGAGTGAGAAGTTAAAAAGGACCAATATTTTACACAACTTTAAAGTTTCAGTTATCTAGTTCACGTTAACAGCCAGTGATATAAATGGAGTAAGCGATTTCCGGCATTTTCAGTTTTCCAGTAATCTGTTTTTCGTTGTGGTTCTCGAGCACTAAGGTCAATGCTTGTGCTGTCCTAGCTGTAATGGTACACTGGGGCAAAATAAATTGCAGATTATGGCTGATGCCATTAGTAAATGAGATTTCATGAACTTCGCTGTAGCTTCTTTTCATCACCTCTACAGCTGCCTGCTCTGCCTCTGCCAGGTGTTTCTGCCCACGCAGCACAGTTGGCAGAGCAGATGAGTGCCCGCGCCTCACTTCACAGAATGCAGTCTGACATGTTAGCTTACATTGCAGATGAGCAGGGCTTTTAAGTTGAAGATTAAATCGCAGTTTGCAGTAAAGCAGCTTCTGAAGCTGTTGTGAGAATGCTGCCTCTTGGGAGAGGGGCAGAGCAGACAGCTCCAGGCATGAACGCTCTAAACATTGCAGTAAGAGGCAGAGGTTTGGCAAAATTCTAGGGGTTTTTTTTGCAAGTACAGCTGATAGTGCTGGAGGTGAGGGTGTGTGGGAACTCTGCAATTGGCCTGTGTAAGTTTACAACCCTGAATAGATTTCAAAATGGACACCTTGAAATGCTTGCACTTGCAGCTACTGTAAAAATCAGCCAAAGTTGTTCTTTCAAATCTGCTTTCCCTGGGCTTAAACTTCAGTTTCTGGGACCTTGGAAAAAAAAATACAGCCAAGGACTGTAATAGCTTCTTGTTTTTGTTAAGGTACATTTGCATTTACATGTAGACTACTTAAAACGAGGCTTTTTCCTTTACCTTCTTTGTGGCGAAGGAATCCCGAAGTCAGGGTTATGTGCATCTCAGTAGTTTCTTCAAATCAGATCAGGAAATGTTTTTGTTGCTTTGAATTTTGAAATTTTGTTAGCACAGAGATTTCATTATATCTGGGGATAAATTACATTGCAGCTACTTCTCAGCATGGGATCGTTCAATTAATGTTCTTAATTCAGACAACTAAAATGTGGAAGTAAGTCTGCCTCGCAGTTCAGACCAAGTTAATTTCATAGTTTTGTTTGTACTAGATTGATGCACATTAAGGCTTAAGCAGGTTTTAGATGCACCTTTACTTGGTTTGTGCAGAAAGTTATTTGCATGTATGAAATCTGCTCTGCGGATAGTCTGCAGCTGACAGGTACCTTTAACCAACCAATATGTTCCCACATTGTCCTGATTTGAATGGTACTTAATTTCCATGTCCTGTTCATAAACTCCCCCTAAAGCTGGGTAGCCTGACCATGCTGAGTTCTGAAGTGAAATTGACCTTTGCCAGGGAACTTAAGTATACAGGAGAAAGCTTGCATCCAAGAGCATTGCAAGAGATGTGACAAAAGTTTTGCTCATCCACATGTAAGAAATGAAATTAATTGGGTAGGAGAGAAATGGTTATGCTGGAAACTTCTACTCTGGTGGTAGAAACCTTCTGGAGGTAAAGTCTTCTGTTAGTTTTGTCTATAAGCATAATAAAACCCCAAAAAACAAACCCCAAATAAAAACCAAAACACCAACAAACCAGGAGAAAATTACTTTCTGAGGTAGGAAAAGACAGTGGTCCAGAAGCATGATCTAACTTGGAGCTGGGGAAGGGTTTGTTTTTGAGTGGAATACCACTGCCTAGGTTTTGAGTAAATCAGGTCTTCTTTCTCTGTTTTGCTGTACGGAATGCCAAATATCACTGATACCACTATTTAAAGAATGTACTGTTCACTTGCATTGAAAAATGTCATTCTTGTATGTCTGCTTAAAATATTTAAATATAAATATAGTAATATGTAATTCTGAGACTACAGGAAAGGTGTGCTGATGTTTTTTTTTTCTCTGTAGAATTCAAAGCAGATGTAAAACTTGCAACAACTTTATTTCATCAAGTGGAAGCAGGTAGTCAGGTCATCACTCCTTCTCTGCTTTGGATTTTTATGAACTTAAATACACTTTGAGTTGAGGGCTTCACAAAGCGTAACGTTGTTCAGTTTATAGTACAGCAATTTGAAATGCAGAGTTTTTCTAGATCACCTGAGTCAGTGCTTATGTATGTAATACTTACAAATGAGCAGGAACTGATGATTTTAGTTGTATACAGGTTGTATTTAAAATTGTTAATTATAAGATACCAGTATTTTAACATTGCAGTTTTATAGGCTCCTACTTATGACCACAGGAGTGAGTGTTTTTCAACACTTTGTGTAGTTCTTGAAGTCTGCTAATATTAGAGGAATAATCTGAGATGTGCCTGAGCAGGCTATTTTTGCATGCCTTACATGCATAGTGAGGCATGAGGCCAGTCATCATCTGTTTTCAGCCAAGAGTGCATTTTTAAGATACCAGCTTGTATTAATGACTGATACTATCAATCTTACATTTAAAAAGCAGTATCTCACTATGAAAATATTAGTTACATATTTTTGAACTAGGAAAATTTTTTTTCTAGCACAATAGTGCAAGTATTGTTCTTGCTTTAAATAGACTTAAGTTCTACTCTAGCAAATGTCCGATCTTAGACACACAGTTACTGGAATCATGAGCTGCTTATTGTGACCAAGACTGAACTTTACTTTTTTGGTGTTCATCTTGAAGCAACTTGGAGATCTGTCTTGGAAAGACAGACCAGTATAAGTGTTACATACCTTCTTTTTGCACTAGGCTGGGTTTTTTTGGAGAATCTATGTGGGTTCATATGGTAATTTGCAATTTTCTTGAATAGTTTCTAGCATAGTAAAGTGTCGATGTGGTATTGGAGAGAGTGGTTTTGAAATCATTGTCCAAATGCCTCCTGGGTTATTTTGTGTTCCCTGCTATGTTACTGATCCATTTTTAATATGCTGTATGATGTAATAATAATAAAAATCTGGAGAGGTATTTTTATACTTTTTTAATGCTCTTTTAATGGGGGTGAGAATCTACCTCTCTTCCATGCAGGTAATCGTGTATTTCTAAAATCTGCTCAGTTGTACATATAAAGAAAGGTGTTATGGAAAATGCTATTGAAAGATAAAATCTTAGTTTTGTACACTCAGACCACAGTGTCTTTTTACAGTCTAGAAGATGCATTATGAAGGCAACAAGATAGTTTGTTGATCAGTTTTTATTTTTTTGCTAGAGGTAGTCATAATGCCTAAGGGTATGTTTATCTTGAACAAAGTGGAGGAAATGACCGACGATGGTAAACACTGAAAATGTCATTTATTCTGTTAGACTTGTACTACAGAGTACGAATTTGTTAGTCCCTGATAGTTACAGTGCCATTAGTATGTTAGCCCTAAATGCCAAATGTGGCATCTCACAGTGCTGTGAGGGCTGTGTAATACGGTCTTCACTGCAACTCATGCTCACACTGAAGTGAGATTTCTTTGTAGCCATTCCTATTTCACTGACTTTTCATTTTGTTATTGAAAATAATTTCTAAAAAAGGTATGGATGGCCTTCTTAAAAAAAAAAACAAAAAACCTTTTTTTGCCACTTGAGCGTTTGTCTGGAGGATAGGTATTGGGCCAGCTAGTTACTTTACCTTTTGATCTTAAGCACTTTGGAACATTTTATTTTATGGAGCTTTGAGGGAGATACCTGGCAATACCGTATTTTTTCAGGGATATAATGGATGGAGAGTAGAGCACTTCTTGACAACTTAAGCAGAAGATTTAGGGTAACATCTTGCCTTGTTTGTAGGTACATTGGTCTCCTTGCTCAGTTCACTTTGTGCAATATATTTTACTGCAAGTGAATTAAAAGCGACATTATAAGTTCTTTTTTTGATAGCAGTTTTTTGGAACATGTTTGCCTTTTAGTTTGAAATCTACTTCTGTGTTTCTCTTTAAGAAGTTGACTTAAATTGTGTAATTTCATATTCCTGAAAATAATTAAAGCTTTTTCCTTGAAAGCATGTTGCCTGATTTAGCTAAATTGCAAGCAGTGAAAATGTTGTAATGAAAGGAAAGCAGATAATGTTGATCTGTGTGTATTAACATGATTGTCCTTTTCTGTTTTTGTTTTTTTCAGGAGAGAAATAGAAACAAACAATAACTATATGGAGATGTCCTGCTAGAATACAACACTAATGATGTAGACTCTGGAAATGCCTAATATGTCTAAGAAGACGTTATTAAAGCTTTTTTCTGCTTAAGGTGACATCTTTGAACACTTTAACACGAAATTGACTCTTCTTGTAATGGTTCTCATCAGTGCATCTGCCCTTATACTCTCTCACCAAACACACTTGAGAACTGTACCTTCGTCAAGCACTTTCTGTCCTGAAGCTTTTACCAGTATCTGCTGTCTTTTGTATTTATGCATCCTAGCTAAGGCACAGGAGACGGAACGAATGCAAGGATTCATTAACTCTTTGAATTTGTTAACTACTAACATTTAACCATTAGAAGTGGTTCAATGATGTGAGATTCACATTGCTTCAACTTAATTTTTTCTTTGTTGTAGTTTTTTTAATTGTCAGTTTTTAGCTATTCAACAGATTAAAAGCAAATCATGCCATATTTAGTCCTGGAGTAAAACTCAAGTCTAAATGTTCATGTGAAAATTATTGTAGTAATCTTTTAATATGGCAAAGCAACTTTAAGCTGCAGTTTAGCCAAATGAATCGTAACATGAAATTATAATAGAATGACATTTCCCTTGTTTCAAACTGTTTGGTGTAAGAGAATATTAATATGCAGCTTGGTGGACGCCACCAGTTAATGCACATTTCTTTATTTTTTTTCTGTAACATGTATACTGAAAAAAGTGCATTTGTCTGAGGAACTGTTTGTTTGCTACCACTCAATGAATCTCAGTTTTGAGTAAATGTACCTCAGTCTAAATCAGACTTTTTATGACCTTTATAACTACATTTAAAATAATCTTTAATTCCTATTTCTGGGTGTTTGCAAGCCTGACAGATTGCTATCATGAAAGTGAAAATTTACTCCTCTAGGTGATTCACTAGCTAAATAAACATAATTCTTGTTTAGCAAGCATATACTCTGTTTCTCAAATTTTTTTTGTTTCATTGTGCCAACATTGAGGTGTTTTTCCCCCTCTTTGAAAATATTTTGAAAAAAATACTTTGGTCCATGGAGTTGACATATTCATAACCATGTTAAGATGATTTTTGTTAGAACCATGCAACAAGTATTTTAGAACACATATTAAACGGGCCAGTTCTATACTAATTTTTAACCTCTAAAGAGTATATCTTCTGTTTCAGTTCATATAGCAACACATTCTGTCTGCTGGAAGAGAATATTGAAAAACTGTTAAGCGGGTGTATTGACTGTACAAATTACTGAACAACCTGTACCAAACTCCAGGGATAGCTTTCTCTTTTTAGAACAGCAGTGTAGAAGTCAGATATCTTACAGCTTAAAATAGCAGTAGCACATATTATTTGAACATGTTTCATG
Source organism: Platysteira castanea (assembly GCA_013397175.1). NCBI lineage: Eukaryota > Metazoa > Chordata > Aves > Passeriformes > Platysteira > Platysteira castanea. Next base: position 730,062 of record VYXC01007873.1, read on the forward strand.
TCTTACTGTCCAGCACAGATGTTTATATTGTGTTTCAAGTCCTTCATTTGCAAATTTTGGCAGTCAGAGTTCTGGAGCTTAAGTAGCAGAGGTTTGTTTTGAATACAGACTGGTTTTCTGACTTTTGCTTTCTCTCTTCTTAAGCCCTTTGCAGTCTTACAACCATGTGAACAGTAGAAGTTCGGTGTTCACTTCTTGCTTGTTATTTTAAATATTGTTTGAGACTGCAGAGTAGCAGATATGAATCTTAATTTTTACTGCCAGTTTTCTGGAAGCTCAAAAGGGAAGCTACTCCTGTATTTTGGAGTAAAGAAGCAACGTCACTTAAATGTTAGATGTGTAATAAGTAGCAAGTGGGATAAGGGAGGGATAAGCAAAGTGCATATTGTAAGAGGAGATTAGGAGACAAAGGTTTCAAGCCCAATCCCTATGAAATTTGGCTTCAGCCCAAAAATTACTGCTTCTATGCATATCTGTTTCTTGCTAACAGGTTTTATAGCTATTTGTTTCCCTCTGTGGGCTGATTTATTCCAACTGTCATTGATCAGCTGAAGTGGCAAAGGTCAGTGTTGTGAGTCCGAAGAACGTAATTCTGTGATCTGTCAAGGTATCAGCATGTTTCTGCTTCTTCATAACAAAAATACCTTATGAAAATGCCCCGAAGTTTCCAGTTACCAGAAAGCTAATGTTGGAGTCAAGCATTCAGGAATTGATTGCATGTGCAACTCTAGTTTGCTTTCACTGCAGTATTCATATTTTTGCAGGCTTTGTTAGTATTTCCTGCCTTACCCCCATGCCTCTTTTATTCTAATAGCATGAGCATTGCTCTTATATTGGATCAGGTTTAGTATCAAGTGGGTTCATCACTCTGTTGCAGGCTTTGAAAACTGGAAAGATGAGACAGGACTGAGAGAAGGAGGTGATCACATTTAGAGAGCTGTGACAGTTCTTACACTGTTCCAGGATTGTTAGCAAATCTACAAATAGAAGAGTTTGATTGCTGATGGTGTTAGTCATGTTGCAACCGATTTGCTGACTGCTGAAAGTTTAGTATGTGCAGCTGAAATTAAAAGGAATTTTATGTGCATATAAAGTACTGTAAAAATAGTATATAACATTGTAAAATCAGCTGTGGAGTGCTGTATTAGTTAATGGACATGTGAAGCTTCTAGCCTTCAGCTTCCTTATGCACAAGTTCTTTTCCTCCAGAAAGAAAAGGAATGGTGCTTAATATCTCAAATAAATGTAGAAATGCCTTTTTTTGGTCTGATTTTTCAATATGGTGAAGGTGTTATGATGGTTGCTTTTTAACTTGCTAATGGAGCAATCAGTGGAACCCTTTTTCTGTTCCTGATGCCTCCTCCTTTGTGCCAGCCTTTGTTTTCCTGTGATCCAAACTGAGCCAGTTCAGGCCATTTTCTGCTGCTTTAATGGTTGGCCAGTTCTGTGTGACATTAGGTGTTTGGAAGGGAGATGGTGGGAGGGAAAGGAAAGAGATTTGTTCTTTCAGAAGCAGGTAGTCCCTGTTGAATAGGCTTACCTGCACTACAACTACACACCTGAGGTTGGTGAGCCAGAGATGCAGCAGAATATTTAAAAGTGGGAAAGGCTCCCCAGGGGAAAAACCAAAACCAATTCTGCTTTCAGTGTAAGATTTTGGTAGTGTACAAGCGAGATACGATGTTATCACACTTTTAGTGATAGGAGGAGGAGGGAGGAAATGCTGAATATTCTCCATTTTGATTACTTCTTCCAGTCTGAGAAGGCCTGAGAATTCCCGTAGAAATTTACTGTGAAAAACCTTGTCCTACCAACACAAGTGGGACAAACTAAAATAGTAAGAGTTTTGCTCACCTTTGAGCATCTTTAACTTCGTAACATCAGCATCTTTCATATAGGTTTTTTTTGATATTTGACAAATAATTTCTGTCAGTTGAACACGCACACTGCTGTCTTAAGGAAAACCATGGGCACTGCTTTATTTTGAGGGACTTTGATTGGGAAAAAGTTCATACTCACAACTAGAAAAATTTCACTTCTTCATGTATTTTGTTATTCTGTGCTTAATTTATGAAGTACTTACTTCTCTACATTCTCTGTTTTCTTCTTTTTGGGTACTCTGGCAGTTTCAGTGCTCACTGTCTGCAAAATTTAGATGCAAAAGCCCCTTGCCAAAATTATTCTTACTCCAGAAAATTCTATGGCACCTAACAAAAGATAATGTTGAGGTCAAGTGCAAATAATGTAATATTTAGGAGGAAGCATCTTAAATATTTTTGACTATTTAGTCCAAGGTCTGTTTTGCAGTTGTTTTCTATTTCATAGGAGAATTAGCACACTTGAAATATATTCGGAGAATCACTGAATGGGTCGGGTTGGAAGGGACCACAGTGGGGTCATCTGGTCCAACCTCCCTGCTCAAGCAGGGTCATCCTAGAAAACGACTAAAAAAATCAGTGGATTTTTCCTAGCTAAAACTAAATTGAAGCAACAGTGTTTTGAATTCTGTAACTAGCAGTTACCTTTATTTTTCAGAATTACTGGTGACTCTTTCTCCAGAAAGATGTTTACATACTTCATCTGATTCTAGTGCAGTGAAAATTCGGTGGAGGCAGTCTCTGAATTTTCTCCAGCACTGTTTTTTTAAATGAATAATTCTCAGCATTCAAATGCAGATCACCCTCTAGGAATGGAATTCCAAAGCTGTTTGTACTAATTTTTCCTACCATTTAGTTTAGGAAATACACAAAGGTTTTCAGTGTCTTGTTTATCCTTTTGTTGGGTGAAGATCTGTATAATTTACTGATAAATTAAGAGAAGTAAGAGAGCAGTTCTTTTCCATCTAGATGCAGCAAAACCTTGGTTTTGATTTTGTGGGGCTTTTGTTTTATTTTGTTTGTACCATTACAGTATGGTGACTTAGATGAGAATTCTTTAACAAAAGAATTGACCATTGGATCTTGTGAAATATGTTTGAAAGTTTCCTCAGAAGCAACCTGTTCATATCCTTATTTGTTCTATTTTCCACCTGACACATTCACTGTAGTTCAGCATGGGAGAGGAAGGAATTTCTCTATGGGTCATAGGAATTCTAAGTAAATTAGTTTGACCTCATATACAAATACTAGTATACAGCTGGCAGGCTTTCCACAAAGCATCTGTTCTATACTCTCTGTTCTACTTTACATATTTTAATAAAGTGCATTTTAGTATAAGTATGAACCTTTCAGTTCACAAATTTAAATTTGTATCCAGTCCAGGCTTTCAACAATATTTCTCTTCTCATAATAATCATGAAGCATTCTTGTTAATGATACTGTCAGTGTCCAGGGTTCTCTAAGTGAAATATTAATAATAAAATTTGCTGCTTATTAATATTAGGAGATGCATAATGTTTGTGTTATCTGTTATTTTCTGACTTTGTCCTTCCTGCAAGTGAAAATGCAACAAACAGGAGTCAATGAACAGTTGGATGTCTTCTCCGATCAATTTACCTATATATTTCACAATAAACTTGTTCTGGCACACTGCAAGCAGAGTGCAGATGGGTGGGTCTTCAAGTATCTTCCTCCAGAAGTCTGTTCTTAGTTAACACTCAAGAGACAGTGAATTTCTTACTCCCGTCTAAGTAAGCATTCCTTTCTACTTCCCTACCCTTTCTGTGAAAACTCCACTGGATATGTCTGTCAGCTGTTCCCTTTGGAAGCCCATAAGGGAAGCCTGGCTTTGGATGCTGCTTTCATAATTTGCAAAAAAGTTCCTGACTTCATTTATTTCCTTCTCTGGAGAGAGGAAATCTTCTGACTGAGTTTAGCTTGTCTCAGTCTGTCTTGTTTGCCGCAGTGTAAATAGAGAAATACTGCTTTTATAACTGGATTAATTCAGTCTCCTATGTGGTATATGCCATTTTTTAAAGTTAACTCTGCAGCATTTTCATTCAGAAGGTGGAAACAGAAACGGACAGTATTTCATTGGAATTTGAGGACACAGTAATTAAAATACAAGGGTCCATTTTTAAATGTTCTTCTGAATTTTAGTGCTGATGATAACCAAAGTGTTAACAGTGAGAGTTTATAAGCTGTTTGCATATCCTGTGTGCATTTGCACTTGTCATCTTTAATACTGAATTAACTTCCTTTGCCTGTAAAATTAGTTTGTAACTCTTGAGAAACTTAATTTTTTTTATTGTTGCTTTGAATTTCATCCACTCTGGGATACCATAACTTTTCATCTGCCTGCACAAGTTCATGTGCATCTTGAGAATGAAGTGGATGTCCATGTAAAATGAAACAAGATACTCTAGGTCGATTATTGTATTTTAAGTTGAGCTTATGGACTTCCAAATGCACAAGCTGTCTTGATTTGTGCCCTCTTATGTGGAGCATTACACTTTAATCTTGAGCTCTGAATTTACACATCCTTTCTTTCCTGTTCTGCAAACATCTGAAAGAACCTCAGATGTTAAAAAAAGAAATCCTCCCTTTATGCTTAGTCCAGGAATAAAAATTTCCAAACTAAGCATTTGAGCAAGCTAAATGGAGGTTTAGCTTTAGTTTGAGCTAAGCTATTACATTTCAGCAAAGGGGTGAGATTAAAGGTTGTGGATCATTCATTATCTACTGTGATTGTATATCTATTGTTTAAAAAAAAAGCTGAAATTTTATTTTGCAAGCATTAATATATGCAGCTGCTGTTCAGTATTACCCAAGAGTCCTACTGATATTTGCATCAGTTTGGATTAGCAGCTTCATGAAATAGGGGATGAGAGGACTGGGATCTCCCAGAAATAAAGAGTTGTTATATTGGTTAAAATTCAGATGTTTGTGATGTGTGACTGGAATACATTGGATGTTAAATCTATCCCTCTTATGCTAGTTACCTGGAAAACATGGCTACTAAATTCTTACTATAACTTTTTTTAAAATTGAAATTGGCTGCCAGTTTGTTTTCAGCTGCTAACTGATTTGCAGCTCGGTTCTCATGAGATGCTTCACTGGGTCTTGTGAGTGTGGTGCTTCATCAGAAATGTGTAAAACTGTATTTAATTTCTTCAAGTTAATGTAATGTAATTGCTATTAACTTGATCTGTATTCCATTCAACTTCATATTTGATGATAATGCTTGGTCTTTCAGTTGTGTTGATCTTCTTTAATTTCAAGAATACCACATGCAGAACAATTCAGAGAATTTTTTTAGTTACTGAAATTTATGCTTATTTTAAATGTTAATAAATAACTGTCATTATCTGCTCTTTGGGTTGCTAGTGAGTATTGATGATTTTTTTGAAACCTGAAAGTCAAAGCTGGAGACAGGAATGCTTGTCTTGGGAAGCAGATGAAATGCTGGAATACTGAAGAGAACTCAGCTGTATGAGACAAAGGATGTTAAACAGCCAAGAGAATGTTGTGAAGTTGGGTCTTCATTCTCATTTCAGTGTAGCTTTTCTGATGCTGGAAGAATCTTTTGAACAAAGAATTAAAATTAAGTACATTCACACAGTCCAGTTGAATTCCTGAATCGGTCTGCGTGCAATGGGATTTTTGTTTTGGTTTTTTCCCCTCATTTATCTCATATCTCTCTTTTGCTTTTTACTTCACATGGTGATTTTGCTCTTGGTCTTACATCAGTTTACAGCCTTAACTTTCTTTCCAGTAAAGGGTTCCCTGTTTCATCCTTTCTTCTAGTAAGCAGTACATTTTGCAAGGCTTGGAATGTTAGTTGTGTTCAGAGCATTGGCTGTTCCCCTGCCCCATTGCTTCTGCCACTAGACTTAGCCAGCTGATCCCATGGGTAGTGATATTTCTCTTCCTACTTCATGTTGGTTATCTGAAGAAATTACTTAGTTACTAGTTTAGTTGCATCATTTTTATTCTCATACTGATTAAATGACAAGACAATGGAATACAAGCTTTGCATTAAAAAAATACTGAAGTTTTCCCACACAAGCTGTGTTCTGAACACTGTGGCTTAACTTTCTTGCACATTCTATTTAGTTGTCTCTGTGCCAAATCTGTCTTCATGGTGTTCAAGACTTTTTAGGTGGGCTGAAAAAGTTTGTTAAACACAGCTTTTCTGCAGCGTTCCAGCATGATGGAGTTTCTCACTTGGTGTCTGTATCTAAGAGTAAGGTTGCGACTGAGGAACTTAAATCTCATTCAGTGAACCTGCCTGCTTTGTCTACAACAGAAAATTCGCTTGGAAGGACACCATGACTTTCTGCCTTCTTGTGATGTTTTTCTCCCATTCCTTGCAATTCAATTAATCATACCTATGGTATGTAAAAGAACAATGAGCTGTTGGTTTATTTGGTTGGAACAAGCGGGAGGGATAACGGATAATCCTTCCAAAAAATGGGAAACAGATGAATTGTGTGGTATTTTCAACTACAGGGAGAAAATACACCAACAAACCCTAAGGTAAATGGAGTGGAGGAAATGCTGTCCAGATGTGCAGTTTTGCTACTCATTTGTGTGTAGGTTCAGTATGGGGCTAAGTTTCTCTTAGGCTTTTTGGGTATATTTGGTGCTTGTTGGGGTCTTTTCATAACTGAAGGAGTTTCTGATCTTAAACCTACAGTTCTAATGATTACTAAGAATAAAAATCTGGGGTGATCTTTTTTTTCCACTGGGGAGAAATTAAAGTTTTCTTTTATTTTTAAGTTGGAAGGTGCTTTTCCTTCCCTCCCTCTCCATCTTTAAATCCCTCAGAAAGACCTACCAGCAGTGCAGGAAAAAGTCTGTATAATGCAGATAGGTGAACAATCAGCTGTGAGTTCATGAGCTCAGGGGCAATCTACCAGCCCACAAAGGGGTGGGCAAGGAGAAGCATCCGTGCTGCCTGTGTGACCCTGGAAGATAACGCAGCTCACTTTGCAAGGTAAGCCTGTGAAAGGAGACTTGAAACAGGTTACTCCCTGGTTAGATCTCTGATCAAATAACTTGCTGGTTTTTACAATTATTTTTTCAAAAGCTACGGTACTGCTGAGGCGCAGACACTGGAGACTTCAATTGAGACCATCCCTGCTGCAGAGTATTTTCTTTTCCTGAGCAATGGGAGAAAAAAACCCACCCTCTGAGTACAGATTGGCAGTCAATGATTTGACGAAGTACTGAGATAATGGTGTCATGGCTTGCCCAGAACAGAATAGCTGCATACTGTGCTGCACTTTTAAGTCATTCAATGTGATAAGATTTATTTAAATTAATGAGTTAATTTTTCTTAAATTCTGACATTAAAATACTGCTAGAGAAAGAGGAATTGATATTCACTTGGCAGTCAAAAGGTAATCTTGAATGTGATATTTAAAATTTTTATTTCTGCAAACATTGGTATGCACAAATTTCTCCTTCTTGTATTTTTTAAGAAACAGATCCTCAACTGGAATGCACAAATGTAATACAGTAATTCTTATATTTATACTTAGTCAACCATCAGCAGGCATAAACTCATCTATATTTAACTGATAATGTAATAATCCTATTATAATAAATCACATTTTTACAGGAGAATTGAAGGACATGCAAAGGGTGAGATGCTTTAGACTTCACAAATGGATGTCACTTAAAAGCTTCTAAATAAGACAGACTGAGGAAATGGGGATAGTTGAAAGAAGAATGTGCTGACAGCAAATATTTTTTGTGTGTGTGTGTAGTGGGAAAAGGGTTAAATAGAATTCAGTAGTGGTGGGATACATAGAAATCCTAGGGAAAGGACCATGAAGATAGAGGACTATTAGGGACTGAAAAGGGTTTAATGAGGAGGTACAGGATGAATCAATGATAGAGAATGCACAGAAACGGCTGCAAAGGGGTCTTGAAATAAAATTGTTAATAATAATAATTAGGCAATTTTGAGTCTGGAGTTTGACCCGGGAGAAAACAATTGTAGTACGAGTATTCCATCACACTAGTAGGAGGGAAGAGGTGGAAATACGGGAGCATGCTCCCAGGATGGCTGCAGTTCTCTGCTGGTTGCAACTTTCCGCACAAAGGTAAGAGCTTGACCTTGAATCACTCCTGCCTGAGGAAGGAAGTCAAGAGGGAAACATCCAGGTTGGTAAGTAATTTACCCTCTAATCTGCTAGCAAAATTTAAAGAAGGATGAGCTCTGTGCAGCTTTTCAAAGAGAAGAACTGCTGAGTCTTAAGGGAGACTATACCTCTGAGTATGAAATTTTTCAGGAGAGGTTTAAGATTAGGTTTTAGCCTTCCCCTGTCATCTGGCTCACATCATGAATAATGAAAGGCTCATTGTTGGCTGATTTGGATCCAGTTTTGTAGGTCTCCTTACAATCTGTATGGAATGCTCTGATATTGCAGAGAGTTTTGGGGCCATGTTCATTTTCATCACAAAGCTTCACAGACTTATGATGAGCCCAAAGTCCTTGGCCAGTAATGTCACAAAGACTAATATCCAATACAGATCAAATTAAAATCTTGTAATTTTAATACAAAAAAGCATGCCTGTATAGGAGTCTTCTACCTCAATAATTAAAGAAATGCACCAAAATACTGGATGCAAAAAAGATGCATTAAATTACACAGAGTACATTTTTTTCATGATTCTTTCTAAATCAAATTATTTTGATTTAGAAATATTCTTCTTTGTTACTTAGAGTTCATAACATTGTATTCAAAAAAAGATTATAAAAATAGATACATGAAATATGTAAATAAAACTGAATTTCTTTCCTTTTTTTTTCCTGAACTGGGATTCAGAAAGTATGAAAAGATACTTCACTCCTAAGTTTTAACAAGTTCAAGAAGCTGCAAAAATATTTTAAAAACTTTAACTCAGCCCTTTTTACACTTTTTTTACAATCAATAAGAATGGATATGACAACTGGACCAAAAATCTGGCTAATCTGATATCCTGCCTCTGACCACAACCAATTGTGAGCACAAGCAGAGCAGTGTGGGAGCAAGAAAAGCAGAAGCTGCCTCCAGCATGCTCACCTAATGTCCAGTTTGCTGAGACTTTCTAAATCATGGCCCTTCCTGGATTTTTAGTTCATTGAATTGTTTCAGTTGCTTTATGGTTTGTGGATTACTCAAATAGTTCAATGCAACTTGAAAAGACTCAAAAAGCCTTTAAACGAAGGAAAATTCTGTAGCAAAACATAACTTAAAAAAACAAAAAGATTGTTACATCATCTGCAATAGCAATATGATTCCCTAGAGAGCCGAGAACAAAACAGTCCATTGAGAACTCTCTCAAAAGTGAACATTGATTTTCTCTGTTAAAAAGAAACTTCAACCAAATATGAAAAATTATCAAGATGATAAATGGAATGTTATTCTACAGGCAAAATGGTGTTTACTTTGCAAAGTTAAATCTAGGCTACACTTGATAGAAATGTGGTTGGAAAGTTTCCATTACTAGGTGTGTCTAGAAGGGCTATCTACAGACTTGTCACATTCTGTTTTCTCTTGGAAAAATACCTCACAGCTCCAGCAATGTTACCTTTGGAGCATTTGGTCAAAGTTTCCATCTTTATATGCATTTAGTATTACAGAGGAAGCATTCTAAAGCAACCTACAGGAGAACTAAATATAGGAGTTAGACGGGGGCAGGTGCTGCACTCCCACTGAATCAAGTGCTTCTGTCCCTGTACAAAGACAAAATGTACTTGATGTAAGGTTAGTTACTGGTTTGGGTTTGTTCTTCCCTATAGATTTCTTCCCTCATGCTCATGTTGAGGCCTATGGGTGTTGGCATAGGAAAACCTACTTCCAGGTGAAAATTGGCTCCTCTGCTTTTAGCTGAAATGTAATTACTTGAGAAAATACTTTCTGAAATAAAGTAAAAGTGCTTAGGAATCCAGGTTTTCCTTCCAGGAAGTTCTGTTCACAGAGCAGGGGTGAGGTGCTGCTGGATATTACATCTTAGAGTCTACAGATTTTAACCTGACTATTTGGGTTTCTTTTTTCTTTTCTTCAGCCCAGGGTAGAGCCCTTTTGTAAGAGATTGAATTTCAAGTGCACCATAATTTACACAAAGCTCAGGTTATTTCAATGCCAGTATAGAAAGTTTATTGTTTGTGAAAGAGTGGCAGCTAGGATGGAAAAAGTCCTTTTTATACATTGTGGTCATTGGTTGTTACATGTGCAAGTGCTCATCTAGTTGTCAGCTGTGTTAGGCACCTCTGCTGCCTGTGTGCCCACCTCTGCAGCACAGTTCTGGGCCAGAGCTTTGTTACTTGGACTGTTCTCAACCAGACTCAGCGGCACCCCTGGACTGCTGCAGGTTTCTGTGTCACAGCTGGATCACATCTGGGGAGTGATCAGTTCAAATCCACTGGGTGAGCAAACAAAAAGATGCTCTTGATATAGCAGGTGCATCTGCAATGGGGTGAAATGAGAAGATCTGCCTTAAAGTCATGGATTAACAGCATTACAGAAATGGAGAGGACAGGGGTTTTGTTGCCTCAGAGTTTCTGTAGAACACCAAACGTCCTTTAATCTTCATGCCTTGGTTTCATGTTAGTAATGTGGGCTCTCCTTGATCTAGAAGGGGTTAGGGAATAAATTAATTGAGCACGCAAACACTGTTAAGTTTAACAAACTTCTTTTGTTTCAGGCTTTCTGAGACTTAGTTGATCCCAAGTCAGGGTAATTATTCCAGCTCTGTAGGCAGAATCCGGAATAGATGCCAGAGAAGCTTTGGGAGGCTGTGTTCTTTCCTCTGTCTAAAAAAGCACAGAGAATGGGCTTGATCACTGTTCACATGAACTGACTGTATTCCTCTTCTACTCCCTTGCTTTCCAGCATCTAATATATTGAAATGACAGGTTTAAGTGTGCCAAATGGTTTTGGGGGTTTCGTTTGTTTGTTTGGGTTTTTTTGGGTTTTGGGTTTTTGCTTTGTAATATCAGCAATTCTTGTACGAAAATTACTCTTTCCAAGCCTGCCAGTCAGGAAAGTAATACAAGTAATGCCAGTAAACCAGAAAGGTTGTAGCAGTTGGTCCCACTTCCAGGAAATGAAGATACATCTTCTTACAAACACAAGTGTAAGATAATTTTATCTGGAGATCACCCTTTTAACTGTGTATTTGACAACACAAAGTTCCTTGCGAGGAATCATTCTTTAATGTTTTTTGGACATTCTGCTAAGCTTTTTTCCCTGATACTTGTATATAGTATCTGCCTCTAAGAAGCTGATTAAGTAATTTGTACTTGCAATCTAGGTGAATAAGATCAGTCTGACATTCAATAGGTATGGACTTTAATAGCAAAGAACCACGACTGTAAGCTGAAGGCATTTGAGAGGTTTGAAATGTGGAGCTGTCTTAATATTATTTGGGCAGATTTCGCTTGGAATATTTCAAACGCCCTTTCAGATTTTCTTTTGTCAGATTAGGGTAGTGCATCTCCAAGCTAAATCTGGGATCTTAGAAGTATTATCTATATTTCGATGAGTAGAATTTAATGTGTGAGCCTAGCCTAGCAAAATGATAGCAAAGCCATTTCATGCTAAAAGGCTGTTAGTAATAAATTGGAGTGTTTGTACGTCTTTACAAAAAATAAACTAGACTTCCTTCCTGTATGTGAACTAGCCTACCATCACAGTAAAAACATGCTGGTAAAAAGTAAAAAGAGAAGAACAGTTGAAATCTAGAGGATGTTTTCGCACTGGTAAAAATACGAGAAGACTGGAAATGTGAGGGGTTTCAGCACGTTTCCTGGAGGAAGGTGATGGAGGTAGATGCAATGGGTATAATCTGCAGGCAGAATTAGGCTGTAGGTGTTAGTGATAGCCCGGCAGTTTGAGGAGAGGCTGTCTCTCACCGGGTTAAATGCATCCTGTGTGAAAGGTGGATGCGCACGGTGTGGGACATGCAGCAGTCTCAGCTCTCACCACCAGAGGAGTGAGGTGACTCTTCAGGTGTGTAAGTCTATGGTTGGTTTAGACAGGGCGCCACAAATGCACCAAGAACTCTGATGTGGAGAACCAATAGAGAAGGGTTGTGGCTGGTCCTGGGCGTGACAGAAGCTGCTTAATTTAGAACCATGAGAACATCCCTGAGTGCGAGGGATAAATATAGCTCCCGGTTTGGGAGGCATCGGGTTCGGAGCGGAAAGAAGACGGAGGCAATTGAGACAAATTCTGTGACACAGAAAGTACGGAAATATTCTCTGCTGTCATTCCATTAACCTCAGGCACCAAATCTACTTTCAGGGAGCACTGAGTGGCTGTCACTTGGCGGTGTGTGTTTCTGCCAGGCAGCCATGGAGAGGGGAGAACTGCTGGGGGGGGGCATCCCTCCTCAGCTGCCTCCCCCCACACACTCTGTGCCTGGGAGGTGCTTCTACAGACTGGAAAGTGAAGTACTGAAGTATTTTGCTTTTCTCTTAAATTTATATCTCTGTATTTCAACCAAGCACTGCAGACTTTTATTATCCTCCCCTTTTTTTACATTGCTGAGAATAAATTATATCCTCCAGAGTTCTTTATTCTTTAAGTGTGGGAGGGCAGATCCTGGGGACTGGTTCTGCTTTTTTTGAGTTGACTTCTGTGGCTTGGAGTTAGGTCCCTGATGGAGTATTTGTTGCTAAGCTTCCTACCAGGATGCTGAGAGGCAGGCCAGTCGTTGTCAGCTGTGTGGCCAGACACCCTGATATTGCTGCTGTGCTACTCACCTGTGCCAGGTAATGACCATTATCTGTCTCTTGGGCCTGGCAAAGAGCAATCCAGAATGCTTGCCAGAGGCAGTACAGCTCTCCAGCTTGGTTAATGGGTTGTGGAATATTTTTTGTTTTAGGAGAAACATGTTGTCTCTAGGACTGTTCCCATAGCTCTGAAATACTTGTTACAGTTGTTTTGTTACAGATGCAGTTGTTTCACGCAAAGTGGTTTGGTGTTGTTAGAGTCAAAATCCATACCTCTGCAGTTGAATCCAGATCGACTCAAAGCTGATTACAAAGATGATAAACCATTCATCAACATTTTTTCATGATGCTGCATATAGCTGCCATACAAACATGAAGAGATGCTACTATTCCAGCCCTGACAAGCAGGCATTGAATTGCACTTTGAGCAATTTGCTTTTGGATAAAGGTGTCTTTGACTCTCTAGAGCTGGCACACTGTGTGATGTGTGAAAATAGTAGATATTCACTGACTGGGAAAGGAAAAACCTGTTTTTAAAAGAAATTTACAAATCTAATGAAACTTCTAAAACATGACAGCAGAGGGAGCCATTGAGATTTGGTTGATTTGGTTCTACTTCAAAGGGGAAAAAAAAGAGGACTTCAAGTTATAGAGCACTTTTCCCCTTCACATTTAATTGAATTAGAATGTGGGGGGCGAGGGGGGAAATCCATGCTGGTTCAATAGATTTTACACTCGTGCCACTTGTGGTATTGAGATGCTTCCAGATATTTGATTATTTTAGCATTCTGGGCGCCTTCCTAAAGAAATTCTGGGAACACGACTGTGCAGCAAGCAATAGCAATAATGTGTCAAACGCATGAAGTCTCCACCGGAATGTGCAGTGTTGTTTATTAAAATCTGTACTATTATCTGTGCTGAATTCATGTCATCATATTTTTAATCTCTTTTTATTACTGGCCTCATTTTTTACGTCTACTGATATTTCTTTCTATTGTTTTGTGTTTACTTCAGTCTGTATACTCCCATATGTTTGCACAGTGCCTGAAGCTGTGTGGGCTTTGCAAGAACGTTAACAGAAGTTCCCAAAAGGAAGCTATGTGTGCACAAAATGTGTTTCTGTATTTTCAGAACTCTTGTTAACAGAGAGACTATCGCAGTTGGCTAAGAAGGAAAAGGAGTTTAAATTCTCATTATTGACTCTCCCTCTTACCTGTTACAAGCTACAACAACAAAAAAAAAGATAGAGTGCTACAAGGTGTCTCCACAAACACTGCAGCACGTGGCCCCTGAATCAAACGGTGTGGGAGGAGAAAGTGGAGGGGGAAAGATGAAGTCAGCTGCCTATAGCAGATCGATGCCAGTTTAGATTTTACTCCAGGCATTGTACTTGCTGTAAAACAGAGCTGGGTGATAATGCTTGCATTAGCACCAGGATTTGCCATGCCTACGGCATTTAGTTTGCATCAGCACCCTGCTATCATGCAATACCCGTTACCTAATTTTGAATAGCAGCAGTAAGAGTTTCACATTACCCTTCATGATGATTCCTATGTAGTTACATCCTAAATGCATATCAGGCTTTAAAAGCAGCTATCCTTCTTCATTTCACAGGCGTGGTGAGTTTTTTTTTGTTTTGGGCTATTTTTGTTTGTTTGTTTATGTGTTTTGTGGGGGTTGTTTGTTTGTTTATTTTTTTGTTTTTGGGGTTTTTTTGTTTCGTTTTTTATTGTGAAAACATCTAAGATGCAATGCTGGTTCAATGTTTGAACACTCCTCATGTACTTGAGGAGAGATTTTAATTTAATTCTTATCTTAGTATCTCACCTTCACGATTGTTCTGGTATACTTCTAGAGCCACTGAATGCTTGTTGACAAACACGGATATTGGAATGGACCTTGGACCTCAACACACTTCTTTTTTTAACATTTGCCTGTGTGGGCAGAGAGCATGCAGATTTGTCTTGCTATCAAAGGACGCTCAAGGTTTTCAGTTTTGGGTATGAAGAGTGGAAATTGCTTTGTCCTTCAAATGATGGTTCATAGCCATTTTTTCAGTGCACAAAATTCTACATAGATCTGTCAGAGTTCAGTGCAGTTTATTTCTTTAATAATAATGGATTTAACTGGAGGTTATTAGTCATCTGTGGAAAGAGATTTAGCTGAAGATAAAAATGTGCTTGGAACCAAAGGCTATGTTCTCAGTTTAGTAAACCTAGACTCTTATATACACAAACAAAAATGAGAGTCCAGAGACGAAGTGCACGTGGAAGTGAGACTTCATGGACATGCTAGAAGCCCTAACTGCAGCCAGACAGATTTATACTGTTTTCATGCTAACATTGCTGCTTCTATACCACCTCTAGAACTAAATGTATCACAAGCAGGGACAGATTTGCTGACCCCATCACTTCTGTGTAATGGCAACCTCACTGTTTGTCACTGCTGACACTAGTCCCAAAACATAGAAAATCTGATGGTAAACTAAGCTGCCAGAGGTTTTATAGATAATGTGAGCTCTTCGAGGTGCATTGTGTATTCAAATCTGCTGTTTGCAGCTTCCAGGTCCATGGAAAGCCTTTGTGCAGTAGATGAGATGAGGTATGAGCTGCTGCACAGAGGTGGTGTGAAAAGAGGAGAGTTTTGAAGCTGTCTGCTTTCTGGTCTCTGGTCTTAGAGAGTTCCTCTGCCTGGGTTGCTCTGAGTAACCTGTGCCTCTGTGGTGCTGTGATGTTTGCATCTGCATCAGGGCAGCCAGGGTCCTGCTTGTACCAGTTTCTGGGGTGCAATCAACCTCTTCCCTCTTCCCTTGATAAGGTTAACTTGTTTGATGGCTGCTAATTGAGGTAAAAGATCTGCAAGAAGGGAAGAAATTCATACTTGCCAACAGGATTCCAATCAGTTAATGAGATGCGTGTTGTTTGGTATGATCCTGCAATATTTCTGTACGCAGAAAAATGATTGCTTTCTTTAGACAGAAATAATAAAACTTATTCTTGTTTTGATGGATCTATTAGTCCTTGGTCTAAATGACAAAATGACACTTTCAGGAAGAAATCTGTACACATAGATAGAGCTCTTTAAAGAAAACGCTGACAATTAAAAGCAAGATTCTTGGCATTTCTAGAATCTTAGGTTACTATAAGTATGGTACTGACTTAAAAATAAAGGCACAGTCTTACTTTTTACTGGATTTGGGTATTTCCTCTGAAATTGAAACATCAAAACATGGACTTGCTGCTTTTGAATTTTTTGAAAATTTGAATTAATAACTAATATCTTGAGATTTAGGCCTATCAAAATTTAGAATAAAGAAGAATGAGTATTCTTTTCACTTTTTAAATTCAATAACTGCCATAGCTGTAACTTGATGGGCTTTTGCATTGGACAGCAGGGAAGGAACAGTAAACTCTTGTCCTTTTAAAGACTGCTCCTTCTGAAATCTAATAGTAACAATTTATCTGCATTAGCAGATTTTCCACTGTCGTTCATTCAAATGGGTGTGCAAAAGTCTGGGGACATTAGTTTTTAGGTTAAAAATAATAATTTTTTTTAAACTGCACCCTGAGACCCCATTTGAATCAAAACTAAAAATTTGCATTATCTATAGTAATTACATTTCAAATCCTGTTATACCAGCTAGTTCTTCAATTGAGATTATCAATGTTCTACTTAAATGTATAATGTCTGAACTTAAAGTATCATTTAAGAAGTGTATTTTATTTTTTCAGAAGGTCACTGAGACCTTTTATGAGTCATTACCAATATTCCTAATCTCCTTGATATTTTTATTTTGAAAATTTTCTATTGTTAATGAAATGAGGTTTGCAAAACAAGAACTCTTTTTTTCCCTTTTCTTTAATACTGTATTGTATATTTATGGCCTGAGAGAGTGCTTGCAACTAAAACAACCTTCATGCAATCCTTATGGTTTGTTTTTCACTCTTGCTCTCACTCATTCATTCAAATTATCCATTTGTTGCTGGAAGGTTGGCCATGTTAGCGTCTTCCTAGGAAAATGATGGCCATCATTCTCTGTTTGTGAATCCTTACAGTTGACTTGAAACGGGTCCTGTTTAAAATGCAGAAATCCACTAATCTGGGTTTATAGGAATTTACAATTAATTTAAACATGGAAGTTAAAAAAGAAACAAAAAAATGAGGGGAAAAGAAGCCCGAGGACTTTGGATTACTGTTTTTAACAACTTTTGGGTTAATATACAAGTTTCCAGTATGCAGGATATTAACCTCTCTTGAACTTCAGGAGTTTTGCTGCTATCATTCTATCTTCTCTGCAAGCTAGTAATGACATTCTTAATTCCTAGACACAGCACCAAATGAAAGCTGGGGCACCCTGGCATGTCTGTCCATTGTAATTACTTCCTTAAGTTTTTTGTTTTAGTGACAGGTTGACCTTCTGAAGTTCCAGCTGTCATGTAGTAATATACATGACAACATGGTATTATTAAATGCTGTAGCAACCTTCACCTTCCCATGTGTACTTGTCCTTCCTTATTGCCATTCACATGTCTGGATAGTTCTCAGTTACGGATGCTGAAATGATGAAGTAGATGCAGAAACTCTGTCACTTCTTGCAAATGTAATGTCTGACCTTCATAGCTGTACTCTGCCACTGGGGACCAGAGATAAACAACTCATCTTGCTGGCACTTTTATTCCTGCGGGCAGATGTACACTCATGAGATCATCAGGTTGAAGTCACTCCATGAACTTTGACTACTTAGCTGCTTATTAGGAAAGCATTAAAAAGAAGCGACAAACCTACCGAACAACTGAGCAAACCAGCTTGTGGCTGTGTTTGGAATAATATTGTTTGGTGTCATGCACTGAAGTACCACAGTATGGCCCCTCATGGAAGTAGTCTCTGCTCTGTAAACCCTGGTCACTTATCGTGGATATTGAGCTGTGGCTGGCTGTTAGCTGTTTGAGACAGATCTTCAAGCCTGAAATAGAAGGCTCCTCTGATGACTGGAGACCTGTGTTGCTCCTCAGGAAGGCTGAGATCTCCCCTATGCCAGTGGTATCAAAGGTTACTGATGCCTGCAACTAAATTTCTCAGAGGTTATTACTCAGGCCATGTAATTTTTTTATATCCTGCAACTTTATTGCTATTAAAGGAGGCTGATGGTTACTTCAGTGGCAGTTGAATGAAGTTTAGATCTGTTCACTCTCCCAGAGTGTGCTATTAGTCCATTATTGAAATATTTGCTTGTAACCAAGTTTGTATTAATTTGATTCATTCTGGCTTCAAAGAATTATGTTTTTGTTTTTTTGGTTTTTTGGTTTTTTTTGTTTTTTTGCCACTGGATAATTTTGTGACCATGTGTAGATATAAAACAACGTGTAGGAATGAACTTCTCAATTAAATGGTTTTCCATTGGCCAAGTACAATATGACACTTTTTACCTTCAGAAATTTGTTTTCTTTCTCTGATTAACTACAAGCAGTAGATCTAAACCAGTAACTAATGAGGAGTTTATCATGCATCTGATGTTAGTTATTGCTGTTATACCTGTAGTGAGAGGCATCTCATATTATTTACTTGAGAAAGGATATAGATAACATGCAGTTAGGTTGGCTGCTTCCTAAATACTTGATCCAGGGACCTTTTACTAATATAGTAAAACAATACTTTCCAAAAAGTGGGATGGAAGATCTCTATTAAACTGTATCACATTAGATATCAGGTTATGTGGGCCAATGGACAGAGTAGGAGTTGAAGAGTCATGAGATGCTGTTTTTACATTAGATTTGACATGACATTATTACTTCACTGTTTTAGGTGTTAGATTAGCTCCTTTCTGAATGGGAATGGCAACACCTCACAGTTTGAGGAGTGAGCTGATCCTTCTGAATGAAAATTGTTATAAATAAATAATCAACCAATCATCCACACTTGTTCTGATGCTGATAAGGGTGTTAAAGAATAATATACTTAATCTAGATAAGCCCTTTTAGTGTTTATTACACTTTTGAAACACAGGATGTAGTCTTGTTTTTCTTTTAGGTATAGAGCTTAGGAGCCTGCGTGGGCAACAAATGAGACAGTACTCTCCATTACACTCAAAACATCCCCCAAAGTTATAAGAAGAAAAAGAAACTTCAGAAAGGAGAAGGAAAAAACTATTTTAAAATTTTTAGGTTTATAGTATTTGGAACATGGAAGAAAATGTCTGCGTTCCAAAGCATGTTATTTACCACACTCAAATTGGAGCTCAGGGGAACTTCAGAGGAGGCACTGCTTAAAATATTATTCAACAGAAAGTGTAATAAAAAAATTAAAGATTAGAAGTTAGTCACAAATAATCAGAAAAACAAGGCTTTCCCCCAAAGCATATCTTTTAATATTAACTACACTAACTTTTGATCTTCACACTTAATTCAAATTCAGGATAGACTCCAGACCCAAACTGAAAGAAAATGCTGATATTTTCACCCCCTCATTTGCAAGACCTCTGCTCAATGCCATATTGCTTGTTTACTTCTCTATGATGCTTCATTTATCTAGTTATGTTCTATAACACACATGCTTTAATATTTGATCATGGGAGCTGGGCTCCTGGGCAAAGAGAAGGCTTCATCTCTTGAGATTGCCTAGATCATAGGCCAAAAAACTAAGCCACAGACATGCTTTCCTCTGACTTGAATGTGAATTACTACTTCAGATTTCATTTGGGCATCAACTACCCACTCTACATGCTGCATGCTCTGTTTCCCTTGCTCACTCTCTGGCTGTCAATCTGTCAGTGCTGATTTCAGCTCTTGGGTTTTCCCCTCGCCTCTTCACTTTCGCTTCTCCAAAATCACTGGCAATCCTACCTGTTATTTTATTTTCCAGTTCTGTGCTAGACCATTTCCTCTCCTGCTTATTTCTCTTGTACTCCCTATAAGCAACTCCCATGATCTCCTGATAATTTCTTTCTAGTTCCCAGCAGTGATAATACTGACTTTGACTACATGTCCTTTTTAAAAACCCAGACTAATTTCAGCTTTCATTCCTCTGTTCCTTCTTTCCCGTTCTGTTTTCCTTTTGGCATTTTTTTTCAGAGGCTGGTGTTATTTCTATACCTGCAAACTTACTCTCTGTCGCCAAACTACCTTCTCCTTCCCTGTCACCCCCACCCCACCTGTGATATCTCTTAATGAATGGCCAACCATTAATTGAAGTCCCCAACGGGTCTATATTTTTAACTTTTGCACTTATATAAATACAAAAGTTTTATTTCATACATTCACACACATATATGTAAGGATATGTATTAAAAGAAGACAAGCTATCCTTTCTGTTATGTATTCACAGATCCACACCCCATTTTTGTCTTCAAGGCAAGTCTGCTTTCCTACTTCCTTCAGACTGATAAAGGGCAGTATATTTTTGGATATTGTCTTTGCCTCTCCTGCATGTTACAGCCAATTGTTGCAGTTTTTTCCTGATATTTCCAATCCAATTGCACCGGTAACATTTTTCTAACTTCCTGTGTCATGTATTATAACATCTATTTTGGCATGGGAAATGCTGCCTTACTTTATTTAAATGTGCAGG
This sequence comes from Platysteira castanea, assembly GCA_013397175.1. Lineage (NCBI taxonomy): Eukaryota > Metazoa > Chordata > Aves > Passeriformes > Platysteira > Platysteira castanea. Next base: position 750,234 of record VYXC01007873.1, read on the forward strand.
ACACAGTTTTCAACTTTGTCAAGATTTTTTTCTTCCCCCAGGCCATTGCTAAGACTTTATCACTTCTTTAGCACATTGCACACAAACTCCATTTCACATCTCCTTCCCAGCCTACCCACCACTTCTTCCACTGTGACTGTATCAACTTCTTCCTCTGAAGTAACCTAAGGTGCCAATTTCTTTCTATCTTTTAATTTTCTTAAAAATACCATCACACTCTTTTCATACTGCCATCTTACCTCTGTACCCTCCTTCAAAATCTTTATCTTCTCTCTGCCTTTTTACAATATTGTTAGGTGATGTGAGCAGAAAGGCTGATGCTGACCAGAGGCAGGCAGATTAACTCTTTATCAATCCCCCACCACAGGATGAGATTCAGCTGGCTTTTATGCTGCTGCCTGGTTTAAAGAAATCATCCCTTAGTGCCTGCTGCCCATGGCAAAGAATGAGGGCAACTCGCTGCACTCTGTGATGTGAATCACTTAGGCAGCTCAGAGAAACTTCTTGCTATCGCTGCCAGGATGATTCCCTGGCCAACTGATGGATGAAATCCTCCATTTGTGACTTAATGATATTTCTTCTTCAGTTAGCTTAGAAATTTTGTGGGTTCCTATATTGTCCTACTGCTAAAAGGAGTCCTGCTCCATAACCTAGTCTCCTAGATCTTGTCATAGCATGAATAACATAGATGTGTCAATTTATAGGTTAAATTTTATAGAGTTATAGTTTACAGATCAATGATTACAGAACAAAGATTTGATTGGTTTTTTGTTTGTTTCCTAAGGCACAATCTTGTTCTATTGAAAAATTCTGAAGACTCATTAAATCACAAAATCTATATTATTTCCTAAAAGAATATCACTGCATTGGCAATATATTGTTTGCTATTATTGCTATTATTATTATTTTGTTCTATCTACAGAGTTTAATTTTTAATTGAAAAATTTTAACCGGTTCTAGACCTCGGAAAGATGTTCTGGTTTTTTGAGCTGATACTTGAGTTTTCAGAACTGATCATTTTTCCTTATCATCAGTTAATCTCAAAGAAATTCACAGGAAAACTCACTGCTGTTGTTCCAATCTGTATTGATCAGCTGACCCACCCTTTGGTTAGGGAAAATGAAAAAGCATTTGCACTCTAAATTTTTTGTGTAAACTACGCAGCACTTTGGCACTCAAAGAGGTTCCAGGAAGGTCTGTTGAGGTCTGTGCATGTATTGCTGTGCTGTGTCACCAAAGGCTCCTCTGGATTTAATGGAAAACCTCAACTGACTAGTGGGAGGAAGAAAATGCGGTGTATTGACTTTGCCTTGTATTTTCTTTTTGTTTCTTCTTTTGATTGCATTGAGTAACTGTCAAAAAAAAAAGAAGTATTATCCAACAGGTCAGTGCTTTTTAAATATCACCTGTAGATTCCCACCCGAGTCAAAGGAAGTTTTTTCATTGTCTTTAACGAAAGAACATTTAAGATTTGATTTTTCTTGTGGAAAGGAGAGTCCTTTCAAAAAGGGAGCAATAGTATCAATGAGTGCTGCTGATGCTGCTGGTGGAAGGCAATGTGCTTTCCGAGCTTGTGGTGTCTCTAGGTGAGCACAGGTGCCTTGCTGCAGCCTTGGAGCTTGCAAACGCCTTACTTCCAGCCTTAACACTTCATGGTTAAAAATACCACTTATGCTTTATTTATCTTTTTTAGAATGAAGTGTGCACCTTTCTGTTTGCCGGCAGATGGCAGTGGTGTAGGAGTGTTAAGTACGACCAGCAAAAAACCCGAGGGCTCTGCTACGGCGGTTCTCAGGCTGCTGTGTACCCAGTCTCTTCCAGCTGCGAGGGGATTATGAGCATATTTCTCCTTGGTCTGCATAAACTGATTCATCTCATCAGCACTTCTGATCAATTGATACATTTTTGAAAGCGTGTTTTTGGCAATTGCTTTCTAGTGTGTGAAATGATACCACCTTGGGTATTGATGAAAATGGATGCTAATGAAATAAACAGAAGCACTGTTTACATGGCCCTTCCCTAGTGACACAGGAGCATTGAGCATCTTCAAGCGTTTTTTCCTCTTACAAATGGCCAGGTGAACATTTTCTGATTTGTATATTTGTCTTTGAAAAAATCTGTTTGCATCACAATGCAGGATTTAAACTCGACTTGTTTTCGTAACTTTTAATTTCTAGGGAAGTGTCGCTCTGCATTTATCAGGAGTGGCTTTATTGGAGGGGGGTACAGTGAGCTGTTAACTCCTTGTTTGCATGAGTGGATCTGGGTCTTGCTTCCCTCTGCAGTCCTGACTCCAGAGCCTCCTCCCACTCAGGTCAGGGCTGGAGGGGTGTCTGTTTCCACAGTGTGCTCTGCTGATGAGTCATGCCCTCCAATACAGAAGGTAAGTGTGTGTTTTGGTTTCACGCTGAACCTCCCTGCTCAACTGCTCTCTGAACTTGAATATACCTGCACTCCGCAAGTTTACTGATTTTTGTATGTTAATTTAAAACAATTAAAATGCATTCAATGCAAGGCCAAAATTGTTTTCATTTTGCAAGTGCCAAGCATCCCACTACCTTTTTGGTGCTTGAGTCTTTTCAGGATTCAGAATATTGAGTGTTTCTCTGCTTATGTCCCTGACAGTGAGAGGGATGCAAGACTGACAGAATAGGGTGCCTCACAAATTTGGCTCTTGCTTCTGCTCTCCTCTTTAGTGCAGCTGAAGTCTGATATCATGGTGACTCTCTTTTATGGAACACCATATTTCGTAAGTGCATCAAGTGTTTCTCAGAAGCTCTTGAAGTCAGCAGCTCAGCTTCACTACACCTGGTCAGGAGCTAGCTGGCTTCCCAGTGGGGGAAGGAAAGAGGCAGGTTGTCTCCAGTCATGACTTGGGTCTTTAGAACATTGAAACAACTCCCAGAGGCTCTTTTGGTTTTGTTGTGTAAAGAAGTTTAAAACTACTAGTCCCTAGACTCTACATTTAGACTTTCACTGCAGGCTTTTTGGTCAGATGACTAAATTTGGGTGTTATAGATCTCTACCACAGCCAGGATTTTGAGTGAAGAAAATTATCTTGTGTAGCTACTCCTCATAGCTCTAGAATTAATTTGGGAAAAAACCTTATTTGAGAAGGAATTTGAGTGTCAAGCAGTTGTATAAGTAATTGACTGAAGTGGGATGTTTTGCACAGAATTATCAGTTTGGAGGAAAACACGAAAAGTGGAGAAACTGTAGAGAAGTGGCTAACTGTAGAGCAACAGTGTGGAAGTGTACATTTCTCTGTAAAAAAGCCCAGCCTAACCCCACTTTCTGACTGAATTGTAGTAAGTATATAAATATAATTTACTTTTAAGTGTAATTAAATATGAGACAAAGTGCTTCTAAGAGACTCCATATTAGCAATGAGAGCCTTAATTTTATTTAATTTTACTGTATTTTCCTTATTCCCTGGGCTGGCTTCTCATGGCAATACAAATCATGGCCCTGCTATATGGCCACAAGATCTAAGCAAAGGGCAACCCACAGAGGGGATATTGAATCACTGGTCCTAGTGCTTACTGGCATCGGAAACTTAAGAAGCTGTGGTTACTTCTGTTGTTTTTACACTTCTGTCATGTTTAGAGAGGCAGGGCTAAGTACCAGCTGCTACAAAAATTGCTTTGGTCCTAAATTCAGAAACTTTTTTGGGAAAAGCTTTTTCCATTTCATTTTTATTCATTTACCTGAGGAGCAAGAGGGACCAGAAAGCCTATTGTCCACTATCACTTATCAACTAAAGCCAAGCATGTAATTGCTTAGGTATTGTGAATTTTACATAGGCTACTGGCCTTTCTGGAATATGCAATAATTAGAATTTTTTACTTATTTTGATGTCTCATGTATGGAGGAACTCTGTCTTCCACTTTGTAGCCTGGAGTCATTTTATGCTTCAAAATAATTGAAAATAGGTAGAAAAATGAGGAGTTGTCAAAGATTAAATTAGTTCTTAAAGGAAAAGTTAATTCTCAAATACATATTGTGATTTGGTGGTTGCTTGTAAGCACTGAGCACACTGGGGTTCTGGGATGGGGATACAGAATTTTACTGCAATACAAATAAAGACTGCTCTCACTTTAATGATTCAACACAGTGCTCACGGGGCCAGTGAGCTGCATCAGTCAATGCTTTCTGTAAATACCAAAACCTGTTCATGTGTATAATCAACATGCTTATGTAGTTCCAATATTGTTTGCTTTGTAGTATACCTTTTAATTTTTGATGATGCTGCCATTTTGAGAGAGTATTTCTGTAGTGTGTTACAGAGGTGCATTGTACTTAAGGTGAAAATGGGCTCTCTGTATCCAAGATGAAATAAGAATTTGAGCATCATTTCTCTGTTCTTTATTAAAACCTATCCATGAATAAAAAAAGGAGGTAAATGTTTGCCCATGGAGGAATATGTGTGTCTCACAAATATGCAAGTATCCTTAGTCCCCACTCCCATTAAGAGAATAAGGGTCGGGGGGGAAGGTTAGGGATTGTACTTTTTCCATCTTGTTGGATGAAAATGATATGCAAAGTTCAAATCCAGAGGAAAATGGCTAGCAGGTGTAGAAAATCAGGGTAGTAGAGGGAAGAGTAATAACCTGTGTGACTGATTTCGTGGTTATTTCATCTCTGCCTGTGAGGAGCAGTGAGGTCTTAGACTATCCAAGTCAGTGAAGGGGCAGGAGGGGGCTCGGGCTGTGTGAGTGGAGGAGCTGGGACAGGAAAGCAGGGAGAGGGAAAAATCTTGGTTGTTTTTGGAAGCACTAGCAAGCAGCCTGTCAAAAGCATGGTAAAAAGAAATGGGTGACATTGCAAATAAAGGCAGATGTGCCTGCAATGGTAGGCAACCATTTCAGTGACAAGAAGTGCCCTCACACCAGCAGCACAGGGGTCACACTCTCCGGGGTCCCACAGGGACAGGGCAACGTACAGGCAGCAGCAGAAAGAAATGCCCATTTCCTTTCTAGGTGTTGCAAACACACGGTATCTGCAGATACCTGTTGAAATTGTGTTCTTGCAATGTGGTTACAGCTGCATGAGACACGCTCATGATTTGGGAAGGAGAGGGAACTTAAGCAGACAGGTAATGTTGCTATGTACTTTGTGTCCTCTTGATGGAAACCAGATTTTTATGAATCCAGTGATGTTTTGGAATGCAGTAAACTCTGCTAGAATATGATTTTTATGATTACCAGAAATGCCATAACATTTCAGGGTACTACTTTCTGCGGATAGATTTATATGATTGAAAAATCTTTGAGGAGAACAGATGTGAACACTGGAACCAAATGAGAGCATGTTTTTCTCACATCTGTCCCTTTAATTTTCCGCATTTTTGTGACTCTGTCTGGAATTGTGGGATGCTATATCTGTCACATGCCAACAGATGGCAACATTATAAGTCCATTTTTAAAGATAGAAATAACCAACCTCTCAGCTGCTCCAAATTTAGTCAGAAAAAAAAGTAAAAAATTAATTTAATCTTTCTATGGATGTAAAATAATTTTGTGTGCCAGTTAAAAACCCATCAAACTACCTCAGAAAATCCTCACCACAATCACAGATACAGTTCCTTCTTTTTAAATAATTCTTCCAACACCTCCTGTATTTCATTCTTTTGCATACTTTACATTAAATTTAATATTCAGTGTTGTTTGACCTGGTTTTATTACGTTACCCTTTCATGACTATGTATGAAACAATGTTCAGTGATGTTGCCTAAGCCTTTTGAGACCCCAGAAGTAATAAAACTTTAACGTAGATAGACATCTCAGGTGTTTTCTATTGGTTCCCTTAATATGTTTGTATAATACTTTATCAGGAGCAGCAACAGCAACACAGAAGTCACAGGGTGAAATCCCATCGTTTCACACTATACAGAAATCTGATGAGATGAGCCATTGATCCTGCTAGCTTAAATATGACGCTTTACAATAAATAATGCTGGATGGGATTCAGACGGAGCCTTCACAATTTCTGAATAAAGCGTTTGCTTGGCTGGCTGCAGCTCCCTCACTCGCATCACTGAGCCATGCACGCTGCATTGATGGGTTGGGAGGCTCACGGCAGCTTCTCCAGCCTGCTCAGCAATTCACAGTGACTCCAGGGGGTAGCACAGCAGTGTTGGGTGATGAAATGAGGTGGAAAGTGAAGATATCTCAGGAGGAAGACCTTAAAGTGTTGTGATAGAGGTGCAGCCTAATTGAGTACAATCTTTAGGGGATCACCATCTTGCTTGAAATTGTGACTCTGCTTCAGAGCTTATTGATTATTTTTTTCTCCGTGTGTATAGTTTTAAAATGTATATTGTAGACCTGGCAGTTCTGCTTTTTAGTGTATTATTCTAATTTAAAGTATCTTCATTGAAACAAAATATTTGTCATATTTTCATATGACATCCTTCATCTCTTTTTTAAAAATACTCTTCCTTGAAATTAAGTTTGTGAGCAATCAGTCTGTAGGGATAGCCTACAAAAAATCCAAGGTACAGGAGGTCAGAAATAGGGGCAGTACTGGGAGCAGGGACAGGCTGTGGACAGGGATAGGAGTGTTGCTGGCGAATTGTCTCCTTCAGGCTAAGCTTCATGTATTCATATAGGTGGTGTTTCTTCATCTTCAGGTGGGTATATGCACAGGAAAGGTGTTTGTTTGAGGTCACATTTTTTACCAAGAGATTCTGAACACTTAAAGGTGAAAAATCCTTTACAAATGTGGATGATTATTGCTGTTATTGTGCCTGTTATTATGATGTGTGTGTAAGTGTCAGCACCTACTTAGAGCTCTACAGCACAATATCCTTGAACTGAAGAGTTAAAATAATGTAATCCAGGCAGGATTCTTGATTTTGCTACAAAGCAAAGACTAATGACACCATTGTAATTTGGCTTTAGGCCAAAACCTGTTGCCTTTCATAATTAATTGGCTTGTTAGCTCATGGAGAACAATGCGTATAGGTTGTGCTAAATGGTGTTGAGTCACTCATAGAAGGCAGTGCACTGTACCTCAAGGGTCTGCTCTTGAACCTTTTTCTTCATCGTTATCAGGCAAGCCAGTGGAAAAAGTACTGTGTATTTTTGGTAGTTAGGCCATCTGTGATAGCAACTGCTTTTCTTCCTGCTGAATCTTAAACCCAGTTTCCTTCAAGTATGAACCGCTGGCAGAGATACTGCCCAAACTGTGTATCTGGCTTTGTAAATGTATTACACCTAGAAATTAGCTGTTTCACCCACAGTGTCTCAGTAGGAGCTATGGGAAGCAGCTCTGTGGTGTGCCCCACACTGCCCCTGGGCTCTACATTTCTGCCATGTTCCAGTGATGAAGTCTGAGATGGTCCATTCCTGTATTCCCCTCCTGTAGTCCAATTCATTGCCATTAGGGGGACAACAAAGTCACCCTGCTTCTCTTCAGCTGGATTATCCTTTCAAGTAAAGCTAATGCCTGGAAGTGAGGGAGGATGGTGTCTCTGACTCTGTGCTTGAGGACCAAGACAAGGAGGGCACCCAGATTCCCTGGCTACATAAAAAATATCCGGCAAGTGCCCATTTCTGGGCATTGGCTTATATTTCTAGCATCTGGGGGAAACACAGCATCTAGCTGTGTTTCACCAAAGAACTCTCTCATTCCATTGTGTATTTGATGAGCTGTGTCTTGGATTTTGTTTGAAAGTGTCAGTTTAGAAGACAGGCTGGGCCCTAACCAAGGCTTAATGCTGCTGCACTTCATGTGGGATCTATCTAGGACTATTGAGCATCAACAGGGCAAGTTCTGGGCAGCCTGAGGAAACAACCAGCCCCCTGAAAAACTCACAGGGGCTGCAGCTGCTCACAAAGCTGTTGACCTTAGCTTTGTGGAAGCAGTGGTTCGACTTCATAAAAAGCCTGCTTCTGATTTACTTCAGGAGCAGTGCATGATTATTCTAGTCTGTGAGACCCCATGCAGTGCGGGATTTGGCCCTTTTGGAAAATATCTGGAGCTACTGCTCTGATATGGGACTGGACCTGAGGAAACTTGCTATCTGTGAAGTGTAAAGGACCAAAGGAAATTGATTTATCCTGGCAGGTGTCAAGAATGAGATCTGTTCTCTGTGGCACCCTTCAAAAGACTCGGCTGGGAGACTGCGAGGAAAGGTTGTCTTTGAGGGAACAAATTGTGGGTGAGGACTGAGCTTTGTGGCGTTTAATTTAGAAATTGCAGTGCCTAGCAATAGACTCTGTTCTGCATATTAGAAGATGCCTTACTACTATATTTTGTCTGTTAGTTTTAGTAGCTTTCTGGGTTCAAATACTGTGTGAACCAGAAGACAGAGGGATGCAGATGCGGTCTTGCTCCTGTGACATGGTACTTGCACACGAACCCCACTATGGAGGAGCTACTGTAAATCTGTGATGAAACTGCACCTGAATGTCTGAGTTGTACCAAAGAGACTTTCAGAGTTTGTATCTGGAACAACCCATATCAATTAGGTAACCTTTCATCAAGACCCTTTTACTTGCTAGATTTCTCAGTTGCTACTTTTTAGCCCTTCACCCATGACAGAAAGAAGGCATCTTATCTCATCAAGGTGTCTTGATAATGTATATATATATAAATAATGCTGAAGTGCACCAATAGTCATGTGAAGAGACCTGTAAGCCATGATAGCAATGTCACCTCAACTTACAGGATACAGACTGTAGATTTATGCAAGTATTTAATAGTAGCTTGCCAAGAGAATCGGTACTCTTTTCAAAAGGAATCTTTCTTTGTGTCTTTTGATATTTAAAGAGCTATAATTACAATGGCAAAGCTTTGAATTCTTTTTTTTTCCCATCCTCTTTTACACATTAATTTATGGACCAATCCAACATTACAGACAAGCTAATGAAAGAACCACACACTCCCTTTATAATTTTTTCTTCTTTTTACAGTTTCACTTGTGTGGATGAATGCAAAGTAGTTAATGCTATAAATAAGTTTAATGATGTATCTCTTCTCTCAATTGCTGGTTGTTGATGCTGCAGTCCTGCATAATAGGAAAAGAAAAGAATTGAATTTAAGTCTTTGTCTCTTTCTTTCTCATGCTCCGAAAGGTTCTTCCAGCTACTAAATACAAGTATTGCTCTCTTAGTTCTATTCTATATATTTAAAATTCTCAACACGATTACCTCATCACTTCCCTTCCACTCCCTATTTTGGTATTTTTAGCTTTTCAAAAATATCAAAATTACATAAGGCAATTTGCTTCAGCAAAATCAGCAAAATCTGGACACCTTCAATGAAATTATGTCTTTCTGCTGGTCAGGGTTGGTGGTGAACAGCAGCAGGTGTAAAGAGGGAGGAAATTCCCTTTGTGAGACTTTTACTACTGCCTTAATGCAGCATCCACGTGCTGTCAGACATATTGTGGGGAAGCCTGGGACTAGCACTTTTCAGGATTGAAAGTGACATACAGCCCTGAACAGCAAAGACTGTGCTACTTCCAGGTCAAGGAGTTTAATAAAAATCTCTTTGTCACCTAAATTGGGGAATATCTGGATTATCTTTTGAAATTTTTTTTAGTAGATCTTCTTAGTCTGCATGCAATCCTCTGTTAACAGGACCACACAGCTTCCAGGTTTTTTTCTTTGGTTAGACTGGAGCATAGAACAAGCCTAAATTTGCCTTGAAACAAGGAAAGTAGGACTTCTACAGTTCCTAAATAGTAATGTGCAAAGCTAAAAATAACTTGCATAAAACCAAAGTTAGCATCACTGACTGTAATGGTGTTGATAGGACATGTTGTGCTCTCTATGCAGGGAAAACAGTACTTTGATCAGACAGCCTACAAGGATAACAAAGCAGTTGATCTCACCCATCTCACATTTTTGCAACAGATTTGGGCATGATTAACCTCTGGTGGCCATCTTGAGAGCTGGGCAGTAATTCCCACAAAAGGGACATCTGCAAAATGAAAGGTCTAATTGTGTCTTTTTATCTAAACAGGCAACCGTACTGTAAAATATATTCCAGGACACCTTTGAAAGCAATGAGCTGTTTTCATAAAAGACTGCAAAAGATACAGATTGCCCAGGGACCTGCCGGTCTGTCTGCAATGCAGATGCAGTGGTGTGACAGTCTCTATCTTGAAAGGTTCAGGAAGAATACGAACTTTGGGATTGGGGTTGCAAGATGCTGTGGAACTGGTGTGTAGCATCATGGCAAGTGCAACATAACATGGTTCTTCACCCTTGCCTCAAAGACCTGGGCTGACAGAAATGAGTTGTGTCCCTTTAGAGAGGCATCCCATCCAGTTCCCTTGAGGTGCAAGTAGAGAGTTTGTGCTAATCTCAAGAGAGACTGAAAAATCCTAGGGTGCCTTGGTTTGATAAAAATGTTTAAGAAGGACCAGTGAGTGAGACTCAAAACTACTATCCTTGAAGTGGTCCAGGTGCATCCTGGAGGCTATTCGATATTGTTATCCATGTTACCTCTTTCCTTTGCTCCATTGCAAATTAATTCTTTTGTAGTGTAGCATAGCTTCTATGGCAAGTGTGGAGAATGCTTCAACCCCTGTTGGCTTGGAGAGCAATGCTCTGAATTTAACACATAAACCTGCAGACTGAATGCAACTTAGCATCACTGAGCAGTTCCACAAACTACGTCTTGTTTTCTTTCCTGCTTTCTCACACTACAGTGTTTTAGAAATAGAGAAGAGGTATACTCTGTAAAGAAAGAAAGGAGATGCCTGGTCCCAGGAGTGGGTCCTGGACTGTCGATCGTGGGTGAAGCATGGTACTAAAGACAGTGCACTGGGCAGAGTTGATGAAAATGTAGTGGAATGCCCTTCAGGGTCCTTGAGTATATGTGTATATTTGATTCAGGATTCATGAACTACACAGCTAAATACTGGCTGCCTTTTGTGGGCCTGCCTTGAAAGGATGAAGCACGAAACAGAAAAATAAGAAGCCTGCCAAAAAAGCTGGTTGGATCTTGGAAAAATGCCAAAAGAAAACCCAGGTTTCTTGACCTTCTTTGTATGTTGTTCAGACCCAAGATACTAGAGGTTCTTGGCCAAAAACATCAAACTGTGTTATCTGAGTCCTTCTGACATTGATGAAACTCTAACAGAAAAGACTTAGAAGCACTGCAAAATGACAAGGAAGGAAGACCCAGAGAACTACAGACCAAACCTTGCCTTGGTCCCTGGGAAGGTGATGGAGCAGCTAATCCTGGAAACCATTTCCAGGCACATTGAGTATCAGAAAATCATCAGGAGAAGTCAGCGTGGCTGACTTCCAACTTGATCAACTTGATAAATTTCTGTGATGAAGCAACTAGTCTGATGAAGGGAGGGCAGTGCATATTGTCTACCTGGGCTTCAGCGGGGCCTTTGACACCATCTCCTGCAAGGTCCTCATAGAGAGGCTGCTGTTGTATGGCATGGATGAGTGGATAGTGAGGTGGATGGAAAACTGGCTAAACATCTAGGCCCAGAGGGGCGTGATCAGAGGTGCAGCATCTAGTTGGAGGCCAGTGACTAGTGGTGATGCCCAGTTATCAATACTGGGTCCAGTCCTGTTTAGCATTTTCTTTTATTGTCTGGATAGCGGGGCAGAGTACACCCTCAGCAAATTTGCTGGTGACACCAAACTGGCTGATAGGCCACAGGATCATGATGACATCCAGAGGGGCCTCGACAGGATGGAGAAACGGGCCAACAGGAGCCTTGTGAAGTTCAACAAGGGGAAGTACAAACTCCTGCGTGTTGGGAAGAGCAACCTTGTGCATGGGTACATGCTGGAGGCCACCCAGCTAGAAAGCAGCTTGACATGGTCTTGGTGGGCACCAGACTGAACATGAGTCAGGAATGCACCCTTGCTGCAAAGAAAGTTAATGATATCCTGGGCTGCATTATGCCAAGCAATGCCAGCAGATCAAGGGAGATGATCCTGCCCTCTGCTCAGCCCTGGTGCTCTGGAAGGCTGGGCCCACATCTGGGCTCCCCCAGCACAAGAGAGACCAGAACATGAACAGACCAGAGAGAATTTATAAAGGACCACAGGGAGGGCGAGGAGAGTGGAGCACCTCTCATGTGAGGAAAGGCTGAGAGAGTGATGGCCGCTCAGCCTGGAGAAGATAAGGCTCAGGGGGATCTCATCTGAAGTGGAAGTGCAGAGGATGGACCCAGGCTCCTTTTCTGCTGCCCAGTGCCAGGACCAGAGGCAATGGGCCCAAAGTGAAATGTGGGAGGTTCCCTCTGGTCATCAAGAAATACTTTTTCATTGTGCGGGTGATGAAGGCCTGACATAGGTTGACAAGAGGAGTTGTGGGTTCTTCATTTGTGGATATATTCAAAAGTTGTCTGGACATAAGCCTGAGCAATGTGCCTAGGTGGCCCTGCTCAAGCACAGGAGTTGGACCAAATGCCCCCAGAAATCCCTTCCAACTTCAGCCATGCTTTGATTCTGTGAAAACTCGAATGAACTTCTGAACAAGAATTTATTGAACAGCCTCCTTCTTTGGGAAAAAGGAGAGTATATTTAAACTGTTCTCAGATGTAATTTTCCTTGTCGTATTTCCCCAGGTATTTTATGGTTTGATGTTGATAATTATAATAGTGATGCTTATCTCTTTCTGTAAGTCCAAAATGTTTTGAAATTAGTGAAAATATTTAAACAACTCTTTCTGGTGAAAAACAACTTCTGATTTATTTGTCTGAGACTCTTCATACAAAATAGAAACTAGGGAAAGTTTTAATCTGCATAACTGTTATGTTAAATTGTACATTAATTTTTACATAGTGTTCAAATTACTCCTGCTGCAGCCAAGGAACAATGGGAGAGCAGGTAATTAAACACCTGCAGATTTTCATAGATTTTAATGGAAAAGTGTGTAGTCTGGCAGATAATGTGTCTCTTAAGTTGCGTAAGTAGACTATTTGAAGTACTGTTAAAGCAGCACTTTTATTGACATTTTGAACACTTTTTCCATCAATGCCATTACAGATTAATTATTTTCAATTTTCTAAAGTGCCAAAAACTCCACATTAATCTACTTCAGCTCATGTGATAGAAAAAGAAAGCTCTGAAACATCTACAACCCTATAACAGTATGTTACGATAATTATTAAATATTTAATCTTGTCTTTACATTCATTTAGATCAGGTATCTGATAATTTTTCATTAGCGGGTGGGAATTTTTAATTAAAAATGTGAAAATTGGTGGCCCATATGTGTTCTGCTAAACAAATGAATCATATTCAGTAAAAACTTTCTGCAGTTTCTTGCAATTTTCTTTTTGGAATGCCATCATTTTGTGGTGGAAAATGATGTAAATTTGAGAGCACTTTCTGAAGTGAAAAGCAGGGTAGTTTGGAAATTTTTTGTAGCATTTTTTTTTAAGCAGCTTTAATAATTAGTTTTAAAATCTGGAATTTTCTACGTATTGAAAGGAACTAAGTGCCACAGTTCTATTGAAATTCAATTATATTCAGGAGCCTAGTCCTTCTATAATCACTTTAGCATATCAGTCAAAATTAAATTGATCAGTTGCAATAGTTGCTATGATAATTTAGGAGAACTTACTACCAGTAAATGCTATTTCAGGAACTGTCATCAAGTTTCAAAGGGAAAAAAGAACAATATTCAGTAACTGAAGAAAATCTAGGATATATGAAAATGTGTTCATTTAGCTAAGGTCTTGTCTTATATCAGAGCTGGATTTTTTGAAAGTTTTGTCCTAAATGGCATTCCATTTGTGGTATTTAAAACTTCCTATTAAAAGAAAACTTTCCTTGTTTTCTTTCTGTATAGTAGTGACAAACCTTATAAGTGGTTTGTAAGGCAAAGTTGCCTGTGCTGGAGAGTGGAATAATGCTGTTAAAATTCATGTATTTAGTGGCTGAGCTGGAATGAACTTGCTGTGCAGTGAAACTAGAAATATCTGCCCACATTTAAATCCCCAGCCAATTCTAAGGCAATGCTCTGAAGACAGAAGTACTTCCTGTGAAGCAACAAGGCTTCCTACTCTCCCTTACTTATCTGTCTGCACTTCCATGCTTGTATTGAGGTCAGTTCAGAGGTTTTTGAATGTTGCCAGGCCGATGCACGTGCAGAAGCATTTAAATTGCAGTGAATGATGAATGGTGCAGTGAACTTTTCTCAGCTAGCTGGACAGACTCTCTGTCTTTGGATAAGTTTCAGAGGATGGGAAAATTTGGGCCTTTTGCTGGTTCAAGCCAGATGTGAACAATTTCTTTGTGTCTCATAACTGTCTGTGTGACAAACTTCCCACCCTATCTTCTACATCCCTCTCTGCATCCATCCAAACCTTAAGGAAACTTGAGCTTGTCTATGGTTTTGAATGCTAGCCTTGTACCTCCACCTCTAACTTTCACACGACCAGCTTGAGGCAAACTGTGGTGTAGCTGTCACCTCTGTGGGCCTGGAGCGGGTATGCTCTGAGTTAAAGCCATGCAAAACCTACGTGCTGCTTCTTGTGCTCTGCAGGGTCTGCACAGAAGCGGGCAAACTTCCCGGCTCCAGCCTACAGGATGGCATGTCACACTAGAAATAAAGGTGAGATAGCCTGTGCCTGCTTTGAGGGCTTAGAAATGCTACTGAGGAGATTTGAGGAGAACAAAATACCGTGGGTGGGTTTTTTTTGTTTTTTTTTTTGGTCAAGAGAAATGCCAGGAATTGGAAAGAGAGTCAACAACCTGGCTGTGCTGGTATTCTTTTCTCTCCCTCACCTGTGGTGTGCCGCTGCAGCCCGAGCCTGGCAGCACGAGCTTGTCCGGGTGTGGGCTCACAGATGGAGTCAGCTGCTGGCTCCGGCAGGCCCTGGGCCCCAGCGGCCTCTCCCTCCCCTCCGCTCGGAACTCGTTCTGTGCGGGGAGCACAGGGCCCAGCTCCCCTCTCTCTCCCCGCCGCTCGGAACTCGTTCTGTGCGGGGAGCACAGGGCCCAGCTCCCCTCCCGCTCCCCGGGCCGTCCTGCCGGTGCTCAGCCCCCTCCGGAGTGCTGAGAGCTCACCTCTCCGCCTTTCACATCGAGCGCTGTGCTGTTTAGGTTGTTTCGTTGCTGTTTCAACAGCAGAGCGCGGAGAAAGAGTTAAATAATTTGGGCAGCGCGTGTGTGACCGTGGAATTACGAAAAGCCCTGGCTCCTCCAACTCGGCAGCAGCTGACAGGGGATTCGGGGGGTGTGGGGCTGCAGATGGCACCGCGTTATTACAGCCGCAGGATTGACGAACGTTTGCTGCGGAAATCTCTTGCCCTTGCCACGGAGACTGACCTTGAAATGCTGCAGAACTCCTGGGGTGGATTTCTGTGTGCCTGTACCAAAAGCCCGTGTTGGTTGGAGGTGTTTGCTTGCTGTGTCGTGTAGCTGTGTGGATGGCGCTGTGAAAGGGACTGTGGCAGACTACCTGAGAGCTGCCTGTAGTGCTGAGGTGTCTGAGGGAATGTATTTGATTGCATGAGTCCATTTCTAGCTGCGACTGCTAATGTGGTATCTTTGCCTTGATACGTTTAAAGCTTCTTTAATGCCTCTCAGTATCTGTTCCTTAACCTCCTAAAAATGTATCCTATCTGTGAAGGTGGGCAAAGAAAGAGAGAGAGTGCGGGTGTTTATTTCTGCCCACCAAAATGATCACTTCTGCTGCTGTTTCTCTGCTTACAACCATTTCTGTTTGGTTTTTTTAATGTAGCATAAAAAGTAAAATTAAAAAAAACCCACCCAAACCAAAAGCCTCAAACCGCCCACCAAACCCCAAACCAGAAAACATATAAAAAGGAAAGAAAAAGTGCCACATTTATCACTTGAGATAGATTATAACAAAGTCTTACGAAATAATAAGTCTATATTTGTTGGTGATTTATGAGGCACTCCTGTACAAACAACCTGAAGCAACTTACAGAGGTAAGGCAAGGAGAACATAGTCAACTCAGAAAACTGACTGATAAGACTTCACAGAAAATAAGTCTCAGGAAAATGTTTCTCAAGAGAGACAGCAGACCTTTAAAGAAGTTACTCTGAGGCTACAATGGAAAGTAGAGGGAAACTAAAGAGTAAAAAAGCAAGTACAGCCAACACCTGAGTACTTAGATGACCTTGAGCAGAAAAAAGACTTGTGCAGATTCAGAAAACAGATCAGGTTGCCAAACCTAAGTATAAAAACATAAAATTTGCCTGTAAGGAAAAAGTTAAAAGGACAAGATCAGTCGATCAAGATACATATTACATAGACTATAAAGGATAACAGGAAATTATGTTATTAGTAAGAAGACAGTCAAGATAAAAATTGTCACTGTTCAAAACAGAGAGAAAGCTATCAAATGTGATGAAGTCTGAAATTCTGGAGCTCCTTGTTTTAGTTCTCACCAAAAAAAGACATTGTTCAGATTATTAATACAGTTAAAAAAAGAATGATAAACCAGAAGTATTTCACAGACTTAAAGAAAGTACAGGTTAGAGAGTATTCAGAAGACTGATTCATTCAATTAAAAAATATTTAACATTTATCCAAAGCTCCTTAGAAAGCAAGATGAAGCAAATTCCAAAAAGTGAAAGGTTACCTTTGAAACCTCATGAATAATACTTGGGGTTTTAGAAGTCTGGAAAATAAAATTTCTGCTTTCAAAAGGCATGAAGAAGGAGCTTGTGGAATAGAAACTAATGTAATTTCAATTCCTGGTAAAATAAACAAGCAAGCAAACAAACAGAAGTGATAATATAGCTATTTCTGAGATATTAATGAGATGGAATGCAATGGAATCAGCATGAAGAGTTGTTGGAAACAATGTGCATCAAATCAGTCTAATATCTTCCTATTAAAGTGATAGATATTCTGGGGAGAGAGAGATATTCTAACCTTCAGGATTCAAGCTTCTGATGTTGACTTGCATGATGTTTAAAAGTAAGCTGCAGATTCACATTCTGGACAAAACTACATTGCAGGTGTAAACACTGAAAAATCGTGCTGACAGTAGTTTGTTTTCAAGATAGAACATTGTGTTTTGCATTGCTTTGGGGGATTGTTTTGTTCCCATCTTGAGTTTTAACTTGCTGAATATTTTAATTCGTTATGTGGTTAATGGAATGAAAAGTTTGTTTATTAAATCTATAGATGACATCAAGGTGGGAAGACCTGTAAATGCCTTGGAGAAGAAAATTAGAAATGAGCTAAGGGAAAAAGTAAGATACAATTCAATTCTACAAATTCTCCTTTTAGGCATGTATAATCAGCTGCATAAATACAATGGGAAGAACAAGTTCATCTATAGAAAAGGATCCACAGGTTATAGTGGATGCAAATTGCATGAGTCAAGCTGCTGTTGCAAAAAAATGCAAATATGCTGGGATGTAAAAATCTTGTCTGCTAGATGTGGTCTTGCAAGATGAAAAGTCTATTTTTAATTTTGGTCACTCTGTTTGGAAAAGGTGCTGTATGACAAGATGAAGTTCAAAGGAGAGCAGAGAAAATGTTCTCTAGAAAAGGCCTATACTGAGGTTAAAAAAAAATGCTCTCCAGGGAGTAATTTGGATTTCATTTGTGTCTTCAAATAAAATAATAATAATAATAATAGTGGTAGTAGTAGTAAAGCTGCTTGAGCAGGGTTAGTGTTCCAATTGGCTTTTCCTGTATGGGTAAGGCAAAAAGCAATGATTTTAAATTACTACATGGGATGCTTCAGTTAGGACTCAAGAAAAACTAGTAAGAATAGCAAAGCCTGGGCAGCAGCTTTCTTGAAAATCTGTAAGAACGTCTTGTAAAAAGCCTGTAAGAGATTGGAAAGCCATCTGTTTGAGGCAGTACAAGAGTATTAGGCTAAGGGATGAACCAGATGAAGTCTGGAGGCCTCTTCCAGGCTTTCCTTTTACAGTTTTTATTTTTGCTGCTTAAAAGATGAAGTGTTTAGAGACAAATGAGAGTTTTAGGGGCAGGTCTTCCCTCCCACAATGTACTGCTATATCCAGAGTTTTTCCAGGAACCATCTTACAGTCATCTTAATTTGGTCAGACTCCAAGGAATTGGCTCAGTTTCTTCTCGTTAATGAAAATTAACAGTTTCAAGAAATGCCCTTTACCTTGGGTTTTTATTGAGCAGGATATATTAGAATGGGCCTAAACTTAAGCTAATAGCAGTGACAAAAACCTTTCACACTGGGTTTTAGGTGCTGATAAGATTTATAAGTTTGTTCCTTTTTTTTTCTCCCTGTAAAACAGGACTGAAGTTCCTCTCCCCTTACCGTGAGGCAGATATAGATTGTTGCCTATTATATATGTAGTATATTATAGCAGGAGTCCATAAATATCAGAGCTTCTTGTCTCGATAGTAGGAATCTGGGGTAGGGAGGCAACGAACTGTACTTGAGTTCCACGCCAGACATTTTGGTGATGCTTACAAGTAGGGGAATTTCACTTATACATCTAACATTTTGTCATGAATGGTTTGGATCTGTGTTTTTATTAAAACTGTTTAGCATCTATCATTGTTGTTGCTGTGCTGTCTTTAAGTGCTTTGTTGTAGAATGAGCCCATTAATATGTCTCTGTTTACAGCCTAACAGCTTAGCTGTAAGATTTTGTAAAGACATTGTGGGTTAGATGTTTCTTTGCCTTTTTAGATATAAATAATAGATGATTTCTTTGAGAAGTACATTCTAATTTAATAGAAAATAATTCAATAATTGAAAGGGCTTTTTGAATGTTATGTTGACAGGTTTGAGAAAAGCAGAGTAGACTTCAGGTGAAATAAAGGTACACATATCTTGTATAATGATTACCATTATTATTCTTATTAATAATACCACTACTCCCAGGAAATAGTTTAAGAAATACTTTTTTTTTTCACCACAGTCTGATGCAACTCCTTTCTACAACCTTTCTCATATGTGGAAGAAATGTCATACAGAACAGCAGCCACACACCTTAAATTAGAGTCCAGTGAATGTGGTTATGTTGAGGAGTTCTGAGAGACAGAGGTACTAATTTGTAGAAAGATAATTAAAGAGAATCTACATGCTGCATGTCATATCACAGCCCAGGCTCTCCCTTTGCTTCTACATTGCTGCTTGTCTGACAGAGGGCTCCTAATTTGGGGTTTTAGATGCATGTAAGAATAGGTATCTCACCTGGGTGAGATATAAGTATCTTCCCTTCAGAATAGGGAAAGATAATGCCAACAGCTATTTTTAGGGATGATCATGCTAAAAGTCAGTCCCCTGCCTTCAATCCATTCCTATAGTGCTGGGTTCAGCTTGGGTAGAATTAACTGTCTTCACAGTGGCTGGTATGGGGCTGTGTTTTGGATTTCTGCTGAACACAGGGTTGATAATATAGAAATGTTTTTGTTATTGCTGAGCAGGGCCAAGGCCTTTTCTGCTTTTTGTGCTGCCACACTGGTGAGGGGACTGGGTGTGGCTGGGAGGCTGGGACGAGACACAGCTGGGACAGGTGACCCCAACTGACCAAAGGGATATTCCAGACCATATGGCATCATGCTCAGTATATAAAGTGGGGGGAAGAAGGAGGAAGGAGGGACATTTGGAGCGATGATGTTTGTCTTCCCAAGTCACTGTTAAATGTTACGGAGCCTTGCTGTCCGGGGGATGGCTGAGTATCTGCCTGCCCATGGGAAGCTTGTTTTGCTTGTTCTGCTTTGTTTGTATGCACAGTTTTGGCTTTTCCTATTAAACTGTCTGTATCTCAACCCATGAGTTTTTCAGATTCTTCACTTCCAATACTTCCTCTGATCCTGCTGGTTGTGGGAGTGAGTGAGTGCCTGTGTGGGGCTTGGGCTTGGGCTTGGTTGCTGGCTGGGATGAAACCATGACGCCTACCTAGATAGGGTTCTTTTTTCAGCAGACAAAAATTTTGGGCTGGTGATGTTAAATGAGCTCTGCTTTCGTTTTTGCAAGTATTTAGTAAACATTTGGCTTGTGCATTTGCTCTCTCCTGTCCTTGTCTCCATTTGATCCCCTTAGAGACTGGAAAGGAAAGGTGGAATGAGAATGATATTTTTGTTTTTGATTTTGCAAAGTGCCAAGTGTGCTGCAGCAGTACTGAGATGGTCACTAGAAGCATCCCTGTAGGCAGTGTTCAGAAATCAAACTATTGTTTGTTTCTCAGCACCAGTAGAATGTATTAATATGTATTTAAACTGTGCATTTCTTGCCTTCACATTTATTTGCTCCTGTGGCACAGGTCTTGTGCTTAACTTCTATGGTAAGCAATTTGGAGAAAATAGGAAGAGGAATACACATCCTGTATGGTTATTGCCTTTTCTTCATTTAATAATGTGGCCAGGAAATGCTGCAGAGAGGTCTTTTCTCTCTGATACTTAGTTTTTAAATCATGGTCAGAAAGCAAGTTGCTGTGAGTCTGATAGTGCATGGTCTCCCTTGCAGGTCAGCTCCCTTGCGGTTAATGCCTGTCTATGAATTGTTTAGTGCCTCTTACTGAGGGTAAGTTACCTCACATGGGCCACATGGTAAAAAATATACATTCTCAATCAGTGACTGAGAAATAATTGGCAAACACTGAATTTACGTAGTACTGCTAACTTTTTCATAGAATACTGTTACTCATTGGGAAGGCAATTTTACCAACAGAGTGACCACTGCAAGTTAAAATCTTGATGAAGTCAGGAATAAAGTCTGCACGCCATAGAAACACTTAGAATATGTTTGTTGTCTTTCCTTTTATTTGTGGTCATAATAAGATGTTAGAACTGGAAGTGATTTTTCTGTATTTCTTTTTCTATTGGCACCATAAAGGCAAACATTAATGTCTTTACTGAACCCAGTCCAATGTAGCTGACCTTGTCCATTATTTAACAGGACAGATACAAAATACAAGACCATAGGCTCCTCATATTTAGTGCTTGAACAAGAGCCAGGCTAAGTCACTTAATTTCTCTAAGTGGTTGGATCCTTTACAGCCTTTTAAGAATAATGGCTGCATGACCCACTGCGTTGCATGTGCTGTGTTCATGCAGCTGAAGTATCATAACCTACTTCTTCAAGAGCATCCTCATTGCTGTATACTGAAGTTGGGAATTCGGATACCGCAAGGAAAAGCATACGCAGAATTGTTTTGAGTTTTTCCTAATAACCCATTGATTACTAAAATCAGGATTACCATAGCTGCTTGTGAAGAAGGTGATGAGGCATATGGTTAAAAGAAAAAGCACTTGTATAAGTTTCTCCACGGCTTAATGGAGGCTCTATCTAAACTATTTACTGGTCTAGCTTGTTTTTTCACTCCACTCTTTTTACTGGCAGCAGGCCACTGTACAGTCATGGGTGCCAAAATTACGAAACCGATGGCCGAAGGTGGTCTCCACAGGAGAACAGGCATTCTCAGTTATCAGCCTGGGCCCTTGGGTTCTGCTCACGTATCCAGGGGTGGTTTCTCAAGGCATGTTCCCCTTGGAGAGCCTCTTCTACCCAGTGCAAGGCCTGCAAGGGCTGTGGGCAGGGCATCCATACCTCACACAAGTGAGGGATGGGCTGCAAGACAGCTTCCAGAATTTACCTCTTCCTTGCCCTGCAGCATTTTCTATTTCCCGCTCAGGTGTTCCTCCTCTCTGCGTGCTGACTTTGGTCAATCCTAATCCAGAAGCCATGGCCAAAATTTCTTGACCACGTAACTTAATTATGGTGGATCTTGCATCCTTGTATGACTGTGAATGTTGTAAATGAACCTATGAATACAGGCTCTGTGATAAACAGGGGAGTTTTTTACTGCTGTGCGGTAAAAACATTGGTTTTTAAACAAATATATAATTCTGAAAAAGGAAAAATAATGCCCCTCTGATAATTTATATTTCACTTCTGTTGTTACAAACTCCTCATTTAAAAATGAATTATCAGGTAAGAAATATTAAAAAAATCAAAATGAAGCATAAAACAATCCTTTCTTTCCTTCATCCTTAGAATCTAAAACAAAAAAAAGGTATTTTAAGGGAAGCTGTCAAGGTAAAAAGGCACTGTCATTTGCATTCTTCTGGGAAGAGAGGAATATCTATGGTAAAACTGCAGGAACTAGATTCTTGCTTTCTTTCAGGATTTTTTGTTGTATGAATCTTTCTTCATTATTTATATAATGTGATTTCACATTTTATATCCATATAGGCAGTTTGGCCCTGGTCCTGCAAAGTCATATCTTTTATACCTCTCATGACTTTCTTGAAACAATAGGATCTCAGCATTACTGATACAAGGACATTTATTTAGCAGCGGAACATTGCATAGCTCCTGAAAATCATGGTATTGATTCAAAGTGGAAAAGGAATGTGTCTGCATTAAGCAGATTTAGTAGTCTGGGACTGTATTCTGTAACCTGTTTCCCTACACAGAATTTAGATAGAATATTCTACTTTAGCATTTTAAAATAGCCGACTTTTTGCATTTGGTTAGGATAACTCAATACTAGGGAGTGGGAACTGAAATGTCAGGAGGACTGAAACTAAGCAATGTGTATCAGCCTTTCTTCCCCTGTGAACTGTAATAAAAAAATAATATTTTATTCACATTTGGATTTTTTTCCTAATTTTTTTGTTATACTGTTATCAGGGCATGATATGATATCATGCACAAATGATAATACAGCTTTTGAAATTTAATATAAAATCTAACATCTTAGTAAAACAACTGCTGAATCTAGTAATTTTCCATTTGGCTTTGTACAAACCTTGCTTGCTGCTGTTGTTTTGTTGTTGGTGGTTTTTTTCTGTTCATTTTCCTCAGGCTTTCTAATGTTTTGAATGGCTGTTACTGAAGCTCTTTTGTGCTTGATCAACTCAAGGCTACTACTTCTCTTTCAGGGACCTGCTTATTGACAGTCCTTTCTTGCTGGGCTATCAGGTAACTTGACACCAGCTATATGGTGGGACTGTCCCAAGGCATCATTTTAGGATACAAATCTCTAGTGACACTTCAGTGATTCAAAGGAGAGAGAGGATTAATCTGGCTGCAGTCTGGCCTGAGATTTTGCAATTACTGCAGACCTGCCTTAGGTAAAACATACAGGCTGTGTCACTGCAGTGCTAACACCTTCCAATCCTTTCTACAGAAAATGAATTTCTTTTATATGCCTAGATTTTATTTTCCGTATTAACTATTGTTCTTTTACATCTTTTGCTATAATTGTTAATGTTCTCAGCGCACCACAAATTAACAGGACTTCTGTTTTAATATTGCTTTATTGCCATTAAGGAACTGCAGTAAGCAGCCAGACTCTGTCTCATACTGGCATGGTTTATTAAGAGACAACTCTTTGTGGCAAATCCTAGTCCTGTTAAGCACTGATTAACTTGAACGGAATCTGTCCTTGTCCATTTAGTACTTTTTATATTAATTAGTACCTTGAGGTCTCGTCTGAGCTGACACCTAGATTTGAGCTAACCAATGTGTGGGCTGGCGGCGAGGGAGGGGAGTGCCCGGGCTGGAGGGGCCACACCCGCAGTGCGAACGGCAGCACAGGGAGACCTCCCCGACAGCGACAGGGGCAGACCCCTTCTCCTATGCCTCACCCCAAACTGTACTCCCTGCCCTGCTGCTTTAGTGCAGTAGTTTTCCAAACTGCAGCAGGGATGTAAGTGGGGAGCCAGGTGTCTCAATGATGATGTAGAGCTCCTTTGTGTTGGCAACATATCTCCTTCTGCCAAACCAGGAGTTAAAATTAATTATGCAGATAATTTCTAAAGATCTTGTGTTATAGTCAACGTTATTAATATTAATTCAACCCTCCTGTATGCCTCCTAGGTACTTCTCACAGTCCTGGGACTCCCATTTTTGTTCTTAGATTTTTCCCTTGAAAAATTCATTTATTGGAGCTATTCTTTACCAGATCTTAGATCTGGGAGGGGTTAAATACTATTCAAAATTGGAGCAGAGTCAAAGTTATCAATATCTACATCCAAGCATGAGAACTGTAACATGCTACTTTTGTTACTCCTGGGCATTATTTTGTCTGGTAATGAATACAGACTTTCAAGGACAAAGAGGTAAAATTAGGTCATGAAACACAGAGATAGATGGCATTGCACAAAAGGATTAAAAACAAAATCACAAAAAGAAGGAAATCAAAAGGCATGGGGTGAAAACTACCCTCAGTATATGTGGAAACAATATCAAAATCCATGATAAAATAGAGCTGACAGAAATGTGATTTTCTTTTTTCCAGGTGGCCATGTGAATTTTTCTATACAGCTTTGTCATGTATTTTATCTGGTACCACCAGACTTCTTAACACTCTCAGTTCACTTGTGAGACTAAACAGTTCCTTCACTAGACAATGCTGCACTTTTTGTAAGAATCACATCATTCTCATTAATTTTAATGAGCATTTAATGCATCTCAAGTGTGCTATTTTTACATCCTGAAATTTGTGACTGTTGAAGGGTTAGAAGCATGAATTTTTATTATTATTTGGCCTGCACTGCACTGTAGAACTGGCTGTTCCTGGCTAAGTGATGGAGTAGCCCTGAGTATGGAATATCTTTATTCCTTCTGAGTGAAGAATGAAAGGTCTGGCACATCTGTGCCTTAACACAGATTAATGAAACATACAATTTTAAGGCCGTCACAAGGCTTTTAAAGTGGTGTCTTCTTTGGTTTAACTAAGCCCTAGAAATTCACAGGGAAACAAAGCAACTCAAGTTGTCAGAGGAGTATCATTGTCTTGTCAAAGCATTCAGTCCCATTTACGTTGTCTTTCTATTATGCAATATTTGCCTGAGTTTATTTACTGTTATTTATTTACATTTCAGAAAAACAGGCATCTTTCTCTTATCTCATTCAAAGAATTCTACTGATAATATCAGTCTTTTTCCAGGTAGTTGACCATTTAATCAGAGAAAGCCACTTCCTTAAATTATACAGATGGACTTTGTACCTGTATGTTAGGTTGTATTGACTTGATTAAATTCTGATTTTATGTGTTTTCATTGGCAGAACTTTCTGCAAATAGAATAAAGAATTTTTAATTTGCCTCTTGCCTGATCAGAACGTGCTGTTCTCCCCTTGCATTCCCCATAATTCCTCTTCTTGAACAATTCTAGTTGCTCAGATTAGGAGTAGTGACAAGCCAGCCAAAACCTAAATCCAATCAGCAATGCAGATTTTAAAAGTAGGGACTAATATTCAGTGGTGGTGGTGGAATCTTCTCTTATTGCCATTTACAGCTTAGATCTGAGGCTGATTAATTACTGCGACAGGGTAATTTAATAGTGTTTTAATAACAGTGACTTACATCTCAGAGAGGAGTTCAGAGATCCAGGAGGACATCCATTTTCTGTGAAATACTGTCCCATTTAAGGAAATCAGATAGTAATCTGAAGCTTAATTGCAACAACATAAGGAAATAAAGATGTAGTATTTGAGTATGAAATAATTATTTGGTTTGTGGTGTTGTTTTTGGTCTTGTGACTGTTCTAGTTAAATTTTCCAGCACTCTTGTTGCACATGTCCTTGCTTTTCTGGCATTCTTCATTAGCCTGAGTACTTTGCAGGTTCAAAGTTTGTTAGACAGGTGAAAAAGAAAGTTTCTCTAATGATTTGTTGCCACTGGGATTCTACTCCATCTGTACTGACTATGAAAGACCTCTGTAATAAAAGTCCAATACTGCAGCTTATGACTGTACTATCCAGCAGGGTCAGAGTTCACCAACGCATGTGTTGAGCCTTGTATCAAGACAGTATATTTGAATAGTTCCCAAGCAGTGAAAAGTAAGAATTTTTTTCATATAGGAATTTTTATTTTTCACTAATAGTAGCTCATTGATGGCATTAAGGTTGTCTCAAGGTGGCAATGTTTCCCAGCTACTATGCCCTGTATAGCTTTGTAGTTGCCAAGGGCCAAGGTTGGGTTTAAAGAGTTGTTTGTACAAAATTAGCAGGCACAGTTGATTTTGAGAATATGTTTTTCAGGTAATTGGGAAGTATGGATTTGTTCCTCTAACATTTTCTTGTGAATGTTCTGATTAACAATATACCCTTGTTTGCAAGGCTGATGCTCAGATGCAAATGAGTACAGCAAGAGAATTCTCCCTGTACTGAATGCAGCAGTCACAGCCAAAGATTATAAACAATCAATTGGCTGAATTACAGTTGCAGAAAACATTTGTTGAATAGTTTCAATTAAGGAGCAGTCTTGTGAGAATCAAAGTTGCTTGGCATTAAGCAGTGGCTATATTAGTTCAGCTAGGTCCAAGCAGTTACACTCAAGTCCACAGTGTTTTTCCATACATCTGAAATTTGATGTCTCCCCTGACCCTAATTGTGATGTCGTTTGTGGGGCTGAAGGAAGTTTTTAGGGCTCATGTGAGCTCTGTTGCTGTAGGGTAAGAAGCACATCATCTCTGCGGCACAGTGAGAAGCTGTAGTATCCATGCTGCTGTTGCTGCAGCAAACGTGGCTTTGCACCTTGTAAAGAAGCGACCTGTGCTTACTGTGGCAGGACTGCTGCTGGGAGAGGGGTGCCCCACAAGCAGGTCCTCCCCCAGTACTGGTGGAGGGAGTGTGGGGACAGAGGGTGGAAAGGTCTGTGAGGGGAGAGGGGGATTTCCAGTACCTTCTCCTCCCAGCATGGAGCAGCATAAATTATCTGCAAATTCTAGTATGAAACCTGTACTGTGAATTTAAACTGTAATTATAATCACAAGACAGAGGTTGTGCTATGGGTCTTTCTAGCCTAATATTCTGTCTCTAGCAGTCAGTGAGGGCAGATGCTTCGGGAAGTGTATAGGACCATAAATAGTGATCCTTCCCCTGCTAAACCCTCTCAACAGTCAGTGCTTTAGGGATTATCCAGTTCAGCACTCTACTCAGCAAAAGAATAAAATATCCAGGAAGATCCTATATTTTGGACATCTGTACAATCTTTGTGGAAACAGAGAGATTAATTTTGTTCCATCAGAGGTCAGTTCAGGCAAAGCATTAGAGTTTGCCATGTTCAGGAGTGAGAAGACTTGACTGGGCAATAAATAACTCCTTGCTGTTTGATATTTGCAATACAGCAAGGTACAAGTACTTCAGGGGAGAGAGGCCTGCTATTTTGGGCTTTACGTGCACAGCTAATAGAGAAATCTGTCCCTTTTTCTGGTCTGACATGTTTTAACATTCACAGCGCTTATCAGCAACTGATCGATCTCCAGTCATCCGCAGCAGAAGATGCAGAAAATCAGGGTATGATCATTCAAATAAGGACCCATCATAAAACTGCCTTCTCTAGTGAAATACCAGGAGAAAGATGAAGGGGAGAGATACTTCTATCATTTGTGACAGTCATAGCTGTTTGCAAGTGCTTTAATGTTGTGTGCTATAGCTTCAAACAGGGTGAAAGCTTGGTGCAAAGCACGCTTGCAGCCGTCATTCTGTAAGATGCAATTGATACAAGATGTTATAGGAGACACGTGGATATGTAGTTTCTGCTCTTTTGTTCTGTTTGCGTGCACATGCGTGGGAAGCTAAGTATTTTTCAGGCTTAGGGAGAAATGGCTGCATTGCAGTCAATGAGACTTAAATCCCAGCTTTATTGAAATCAGTGGTTAAATCCAGCATGTATGAAGTTGGGTTTTTTAAAAAAAAACTGAGCAGAAATCCAATTTGAGATTTCTTATTACTAACCTTGTGCAAATATAATTATTCTATATGAATTATCTTCATATCATGTCAAAAGCGAGAGAGTATTGGAATAGTTTTCCCCCAGAGCTCTGTCAGAGTTTTTCCATCAGCTGAATTTTATCATTGTCACTGATATGTTTTTCATCCAGGATTTTCTTCACCAGAGTCTGATAATTATGCTGCCTGGTTTGGCGACAATTTCCACGGGGAACTAGTCGAAGAGCACCGTTATTCTCGCTTGCAACTG
The DNA here is from genome assembly GCA_013397175.1 of Platysteira castanea. Taxonomy (NCBI): domain Eukaryota; kingdom Metazoa; phylum Chordata; class Aves; order Passeriformes; genus Platysteira; species Platysteira castanea. Next base: position 778,081 of record VYXC01007873.1, read on the forward strand.
CAGCATATTTTGAACCTGTAAAGGAAATGTTGGTGCATTAAACTAATACTTCTGTGTAGGGGCTAAGAGGAGAGAACCTGGACCCAGAATTTATCTTTTTGTAGGGTGTTTGGAGTTCAGATTCATGAATAAGTTGGAGCAGTGCTTTGGGGTTTGGGATGCATATTGGAAATGACCTTGTAACATCCTGCCTTGCTAAGATAGGTAATGCTAAAGCGATATGGACTTGAAGGAGGAGCAGCAATTACTTCACTGCCTGGGACTGCAGTCACCCAGTGTTTGTAGCTTTGACTCTCGGAGGTAAGATCCTGCCATCCTGACTGACCTTCCGGTGACTTTGTACTGTTTGGGAGGCAGAATGGTGAACATTATTAGATTGGGAACCAACACTGCTGTGCTTGAGGAAATTAAGAGATGATTTCCATGTGAAGTTTCCTTTGAAGTTTCTTTGCCTTCTGAGGCTACTGCCCTTATCATCCTTACTTAGTGGCTTTGTGTATTTTGAGCTCCTTTATGACTCTGCTTTTCTACCCAGACATTTTATTTTTCGATGAGTATTAAAGACTGCTAATAGCCAAATATTAAGGACCACTAATTATTAGAGGCAGGTAGTATGATAAAACAATAGGAAAATTAATTGTAAAAGAACATGAAGTAATTAAGTTAAGAATAAAAGCCTTAGAGTGGGTGAGCACTAAAATGTTAGTGGATGTGTAGTGATTCATCTGCCTACTTTTAACAGCTGCCATTTAAATTGAATTTAAATACTGTAAACAAAAGTCTTTTTGTGGTGTGCTTGGAACTGTAATACAGCTGCAAAGTTCCAGAGGAAAATGCTGCATTGCAGCTCTCCTGTTTTGCAGCAAATCTCTGCTGGCATGTAACATGCAGAGGAGGAGCTTCAACACAAGCAGGCTGTTTTCAGCTTCATTATGCAGATAAGTCATCTCTATCATCCACATTATAAAAACATCTTTAACTTCCTTTGGGGATGGAGGAGAAAAAGAGTAAGGAAGGAATGGGGGAAAAAATAAGAGGTCCGACAGCTTGCACACCGATTTCCCCCGGTATTGCTGTTTCAGTGTTTCTCAAAGTGCACTGGTTTTGCCTTTGTACAGATCCAGCTGATTTTGACACCCACGCTGTTTGATTTCAGCTATGGCTTATCACTGGGATTTAATATTAGACATTGTGGCAGTGATTTGGATGGGTCTGAAAGGAGTATTCTGGGATGCTTTAGCCAACAGGCAGCCCTTCCTTCTGAATGCTGTGATTCATGTCTTGTTGCTGACACCAGGGAAAGTGAAGACCTTCCAAATAACCTTGAAAGAGACCTGGCCAGCAGCCTCCACATGCTTTTAAATATGGGGGAAGGGTGTGTGTGTATAAAAAAGGAGGAGGGATTTAGGAGTCTCATATTTACAACATTCATATTTAGTAACTTGTCTCCCAAAGAAAACTCCCTGGTTGTCTACAGTTTCTCACAACTGTTTAACGCAAGAAGGAAAAACAAGTGGTCCAGATAGAGCCAGATTGAGAGGAGTGCAGTCCTTGAACGGTCTCAGAGAACAGATTTATGTAAATGGGATGATTTAGTGCTGTGTCACACCAGGTGAAAAATGGGATTTGGGGAAGGCTTTTGCAATCCTCTCAGCAGGACCCTTCAAAATTTCAGAGGGGAAAACATCAGGATCCTGCAGGACAAGAAGGAATTTGGGAACTCCGAAGCTCCTATCCTACTCAACAGAGACTAAGCAGATTATCCGTTCCAGCAAGAGCAGATTGAAAATGACAACAGAAGAGCTACCATAAGGCTTTTCACCACTGATACACTATATGTTAATAGAGAATATTCTGTTGCCTTCCAGAAAGCTCAAGATATCTTAAAAAGATACACAGAAATCCGCCTCCCTGGATTTCAGCAAAGAAGAGACTGAAAAATTGAACCCTTTCTTTTTGGAGAAGGGAGTAAAGGAAACAGGAATGGAAAGTTTAAAAAAAAAAATCAACAACAACACAACAAACCTACAAAAAACCAGTACCACCAAACCAAAGTGCAAAGCCGGGAACATGTTACCACTATTTCACAGCTATATTTTCAACCTTGTCCTATGTTTTCCCTTCCCTCAGGATAATCTCTCTAATTTGAGTAGAATTAGGAAGGCGAGGTATCCTGAAACAGATGTTTTTTCTTGCAGAAAGGAAAAAATCAGCAGAAAACAGTTTTTAAAGGTAGGGGAAGCAGTTTGCACAGAGACCTTTTGTTCTTGCCTGTTTTGCAATCCATGCCTTTTGCTGGCCCATGAAGTTCAGCCCTTGCATTTGAAGCCTAATGCTGAATCCATTACAAGGCTCTGGTGAGCCTGCAATGAATTCTAGTCATTCCTAAGAGGATGCTCATAGCTCAGTTAACAAGGTTGAAGTTGCCTGGCCCCGGGCTACATCTCCTATTTTGGGGTGGAAATACTTTGGTTGAAAGGTTGAAAACACTTTTTTTTTCTTCTCCTGTCTCTTAACTTTTCATCAGGGATGCATCATTTTTGCTACAGTATTAAAATATTTACAGAATTGTTGGAAAACAGAAGCGCCGTTCAGACAAAATATTAATAAACTTCCCCCATAGATTCTGCATCCAAAACTGCTTCTAACAGTGCATTAATTAATTAAAGTACCTGTCCTATTGTTTTTTAAAGTATTTGTCATTGCTGGAGTGCATCTGCTGTTGAAACAGTAGCTCTGAAAAAAAAACAAGAGTACAATTATACAATATAGTATTGTTTATAAATTAAAAATACAGAAAGAAACTGTACTTCAGCCTCTTGAGAATCAGTCTGAGTGCTATAATTTGGATCTTAGGTCCTTCAAGCTTTTTGCATTTAGCATGTAGAAATAGCATTTCTCATCCCTCATCATGGAACCCACTCCTTGTTCAGATAAAAACAAAACTATTTGTTGGAATAGGACAAGAATTGCAAAAAATATCTGTATGTTGAATACTTTCATGTGGAAAATCTGGTCTGGCAAACACTTCATGTCTGGTAATTGAATGCAGGAAGCAGCAAATACGGTTAATGGCTTACTAGTGTTCAGGAAAGCTGCATGGGAAAAAAAGGTGTGCGTTGTTCCCAGAGGTGACAAATGTCTTTCGCTCAAGTGATTTCTTTGCTGTAAATGTAAGTGCAGGTCAGATGAAACTATTTGTAAGTTTGTGATAAGCTTGTTGAATATTCTTGACAAAAAAATCCAGAGAGAAATAAAAAACATTTTTGAAAAGTTTTTCACCTTTTTCAATAGTTTTCCACTTCCCGAGAAAAACTTGGCCAGTTTGGCATCATCTGAAACAACTTCTTCTTACATTTTAAATTTAGCCAGGAAGCCAATTGTCAGCTTTTCCATGTGCCTTTAATTGATCCCCATCTGGTAGCACACGATCTTTGCCAGGAAAGAAGACTGAGAACATTGTAAAGCCTCCAGTCTTCATTTTGCAGCAGAGGTCACTTGTTACTTTAGACCTGATTGTTTTCACACTTGAAAGCATTAGATTCCTTAATTATCAATAGTAAGAACAAAGTGATTCTCATTAACTTTAATGTGAATTTTAAATATAATATGTTTTTAAAAATAGATGTCTTTAAGACATCTTTAACTGTTCAGCTCCTCTGTTGAGCAAAGTTACTTATTGCCAAGCAAATAGCTCTTCAGAATTTTCCTTATGGTCAGACAAATCCAGTTCCCGGTGATTAGTTTCCAAATGTTTTGCAAAGTCTCTCTGTTGTCTATTCCAGGTGCAGAAGGCAGGACAGAAGGGTGGTACAACTGGGAGTAACATCAGAGCTTAAAAGAAAACTGTTCTTCAAGAAGCATTTTGTACCTTGAAGCATTATTTTCTGAGGAAGTGTGAGTCTTTAAGTGTCACAACTTAAAGCTGTGGAAATGACAGAAGCAAAACTTAAAAGAGAAGAAACAGATATGATGATTGAATGCTGTTACAGAAAAAGAAAAAGCCAAGATGATCTCACTTGGTGAATGGATGCGATAGACAAATAATGTCAGTTTGACATGCTTTGTAGGAGACCTAGAACTGGGAAATCTCAACTTAGTAAATTCTGTTCTGATACAAAAACTCTCAGCTGGCCATCCTCACTTGCTATGAAAAGGTTATGAAAACCAGGTATTGTATCTTCTAGTGAATTGACAACTTGCCTTAAAATGTTTTATTTTTTCACACTCACATTTGTATTTAAACGTACCAAAACTGCATTTTCTTACTTCCTATAGTCTGTTCCATATTGCAGTTTTTCTTGTCTATTATCTAATTACTACCAATTCTGGAACATTTGTTGTGAACAGTTGTTAGAGGCCCTGAACCTGCAGCTTGGCTTTTTCTAGCCACAGATACCATTTGAAAAACACTGAATTGAACTAGGAGTTTCAAATGTACTCAGTCTTCACCAGAAGCTACTCGTATCGAAGTCAATGGCAGAATTCACAGGAAAAATTGTCTGTGAGACCAACCCAAATTAAGTGCTCTCTAAAAATCTGCCTTCCTCAAGTCCAATCCCCATAATAATAAGGCTTGAAAACAAGAGCACAGGGGAGATCTGATCCCCTCCCCAGCAAACTAATGTCAGAAACACACAGCTGAAAGTTCAGGAGGCTTAGAAGTCCACTGGTCATCTTGGAGAAAAAAAAAATAATTTAACTTAGTAGAAACCAATTCATGGAGTGAGAAAAAGAAAAAGGAAAGAATTACCAACCTGTCATGTTCTGTTGCAGAAACGTGATCACAGTGGTGTGTCTCAGCACAACTAAACCACACAACCGAAGCACAAAATGCTTTGGGTTGGAAGGGGCCTTAAAGTTCATCCATTTCCAACCCCTCTGCCATGGGCAGGGGCACCTTCCATTAGACCAGGTTTCTCAAAGCCCCATCCAGCCTGGCATTGAACACTGCCAGGTTTGGGGCATCCACAACTTTTCTGGACAACCTGTTCCAGTGCCCCACCACCCCCACAGTAAATAATTTCTTCCTAACGTCCAATCTAAACTTACTCTCTTTCAGTTTGAAGCCATTTCCCCTGGTCCTGTCACTTCAGTTCCTGATGAAGATTGCCTCTTAGGCTTCCCTGTAGGGCCCCTTCAGATACTGGAAGGTTGCTATGAGGGCTCCAAACAACCCTCCCTTCTCCAGGTAGAACAGCCCCAGCTTTCTCAGCCTGACAGTGAAACTGTCCACTCTGCAAACTGATAGTGCACGGGTATAAAAATAAAATATATTCTAAAAGTAGCATGTGAATAAAGTAGTCAAGTTACATTTGAAAACGTATTGCTTTTTGCATCATGCAACGTATTGTGGTCTTTGAAAGTAGCTTCTTACTTGGATAAATTTATTAGGGATAAAGCTTTTCTTCATTATTAGGTAAATAAAAATAAACGTCCTAAATATTGGCCAAGGAACTGAGAATAATATACTACTATTTTCCTTAGTGTAGCTAGCTCTGTGCTGGTCACTGTGGAATATTAAATACTGGGAATCAATAGTGTGGCTGTATATATATATATATAGTCTGCTTTAAGAGTAATTACTAATACCTGACTTCTTTGCATGTCTACATTCACTTCAGCAAATAATACTGGGCTTAATGTTGATAAACATGTAGTATGAACTGGCTGGCCTAATTAAAACTGCTGGGATGGAAAAGCTTAATGCTGTGTGAGGTTTTAGTCATGCTTATAGCAGGTTCCATGGAAATTTGTGCCTGGTCATGATAAAGCCCCAAAACGTGTGCCACCACTCAAAGCAAAGCAAGGGGTAAGCCAGCCTTTCAAGGACCCACACAACCACCTGTGAGGACAAAACCTCCTGCAGCCATAGAGCAAAGCAGGGACTGCAGGGGGCTGGGATCACACCAGGACAGCAGCTGCTGAGCCCCGAGTATCTGGAGAGGTGGTAAACTCTCGCTCCTGCTGCTGCCTCCCAGGAAGGCTGGTCTTTCCCTGGGCCAGCATATGCCCCAGGTAGTTTAGGAAGGGTGCTACATGGAGAAGTTGTGTTGCTACTACCTGTGAGTATGACATAAGTTGAAGAGTGGAAAAAATTCATTTTGTCCTGCCCGGCTGAGGAGCTTTGGGCCAGTCCTGATTTGCCCTTGTCCTCCCGTCTGTTCCCTGTTGTCACAGCATAAGGGTGCATCACAAGAGCTAATAAATTTTCCCTTCCAGAAAGATATTTTTAGGGAGCTGAGGCACATCAGGACATTCTGAAATGGAGCACAGTGGAATTTCACTGGTTTCAAACTCAGACACATTCAAGCAGATTTAGAGCCACTGTTACAAGTCCTCGCCTTGACCTAATGCACTTGCAAAAACTGTGCCAGAGCCAGGAACCAAACCTTGAGCTCTTTAAACCTATAGAGATATGGACAAAATCACGCTGCTGAAGTATCTATTGTCAAATGAATGTGTAGCCAGTATTCATGCTTTGGTTTTTGTCAAGTATGACAGTTTTAGGTAGGGAAAAATAATGTTTTCTAGCTGATTTTATAGTTGCATTTCCAAAATGAAATATTTCAGTGTTTCCCTAAAAAGTTTCTCTAATTTTTCATGTGAAAAGGAATTTAAGTTTAGTTTTTACAGACCTGTGTAGCAGAAACTCACGGACTCATTTTCTTAATACATTAAATGTAGTGTATTGAACTTATTAATGGTCATTATTTTGGGCACCTTACATAATGGGAAAAAAACCCCATGGAAAGCACAACCAATTGTTTCCTTTCTGTTGATTGAGTAATGTTTTTCCATGTTATATTTTCAAACCATTATTTGCTCATGGTGTTTCATGCTAATGTAAGCCTTTATTAAATTACACAGTTCAATCATTTTCTTTTGCATTAGATCAGACACATTTCCTCTAAGCTTTGGTATGAAGTACTTTTGTAGTTGATCTGTGTAGTCTTTCAGTCTGGCAGATTATAATGTACAAAAAAAATGGACTTCTACCAGATTCTCTCAGGCTACATTTTTAGAAGTTATAAATCTACTGACTCTCAATATCACTGTAAATACAAAATTAAAATAAATGAAAAAATAAAAAACCAGAAATGAGTAGCTGTAGTTATGCTGAGAAAAGATGTTTCCTCATATTAAACCAAAAATATATTTAAAAGAATTCTCTGAAACAATAGTGGAAGAAAGGGGAAGTATGTGGTATTTGGGAAGAGGGGAATGCTGGCAAAATGAGGTATCACAGGCCTGGATGGTGTCCAAAGGCTTTTGTGATGAAGTCCTACAGAGAAGACCTGCACTGATCTTTTCTGAGTGGCTCCAAACCAAGTAATGATCTGATTTGATGGCTTTAGCTCTCTTTCTGGCATTGTCTTTTTGTCAGAGACTCGACGTATGGTGCCGTTTCTGCAAATGTGTCCTCAACATGCAATATCCCAAAGCCAATGTGGTAATTTCCTTCCACAGTAAGGCAGCACTGCAGATATATGGTACTGACCAAAATTTCTGCCATCATTTGCATCACTCTTTTTAAAGCGCTTTGGAATTAAGCAAGAATTTTAGAGACCACAATAACCCCCCTCCTTACCCTGCTCTGCTTTTACAGTGGGATGTAAAATGTCAGCTCATTGTTTCAGTCTTGTCCAAGGGTAAACAGAAGATCAACTATTTGGTTTCTACTTAGGAAAACAAGGAGTTTGGCCTTAAGGACAGTTTAATTCAAAGTTGCTTGAATTTGAATAGCTGCTCACCTCTATTTCTGAAGGATTTTTCACTGGTATCTATCTCCTTATAAAGTATTCTCCGGACACATTCATTTTGTTTCAGCTCTACCTGAAGGCTATGCAGTTTTAAAATACATTGCAGGAAAAAAAAAAAAAAGAAGGTTTTACTTTTATATAAGACAGATGCAGCTATACTAAAACTAAATAGTCACAGAAAATAGCCAGTGGATTCATCCATATGGAACCTTTTTGGCAACGGCTTTGTCCTGGATCTCTGCAGAGGTATCCAACTCAAACCTCATGTACTATTGCTTAACAATTTAAGAAAAACCCCTAAACCCCTCCTTTGACAGAGATTTTTTCAAGGAAGAGTATAAGCATCGGGATAAAACAAGGTCTCTTATATCGCCTTCCTTCCTCGGCAGTCACTGCAGTCTTTAAACAAAAGATTACTGTAAAATGCGGTATTTCATGGCGCTGTTCCCCACAGCCACAAGAGGGGGTTTGAAGAACACGATCTGCTTCCCACTTCCAGCCTAAACCTTCCCTTCAGCACATGGTATGTTAGAAGTATCATGAAACCAGTGATTTCCTGAAATGACTGAAATTTTCAGTCATTTTGCAAAATGACTCCTTCAGTCACTCATTTGGTAAAATGACTAAAAGTTTCGTGCCTTCTACGAAGTGACTGACGTGCTGCATATTCTGCCAGACTATTTGACTGTTTGTTTCACCCAGTAACAGGCATATTGTGAAAAGGGGTGTTATTGGATAAAGATCCTTTGCTTTTTTTTTTGCACTGACTGCTGGAGATGACTCTGCATTTTGAAAGTAGCTTCAGAAAAGAACTTTACAAAAAGTATGAGAAATGTCCGAAGTGCTTGATACTAAAGGAAAAATATAGTACAGCTATTGCTGAGATCAAAAAGGCAAGCCAAGATCCCAAACACAATTCAAGACTTGAACACTAGTTGCTTGTAAAGTAAGTTTTGAAGAACAGTCTTTTTCCTCCCCCCCTTTTCTTTATTATTTTTTTCTTTATGTTCTCATCATAATTTGTATTTTCTTTGGTTATGGAGTTGCTGGTTAGTTCTTTTCTATTTCCTCCACTGCTCATAGGTGTGAAATTCTATGGCTGGTGACAAGAAGTAGCTAATCAAAAAACACTGGACTAAAGAAGCATTTCCTACATACTATGTAAACATTGAAGAGAAGTATGATACTGCCAGAAAAGCAAGAATTGTTACATGTTCTTATTATAAAGCATTTGTCGTCTGAACATGCAAACACCAAAAGACAGACTGCTGGGGTCTTGAAATTTTTCTGGTTTGGGTGCCAGAATCCTTGGCTAATGGCCTTGCTATGAAACTGACCATTCGAGAAATGAATACTCATCATGAGGCCAAGCTAACTTTATTGGCCTGCAAGATTCATCTCAAGGCAATTTTAAGGATATCATGGTGTACCAAGACTACCTTAGATTTTGTGTTCTCTGAGCCCTTACCTCAGAGTCAACCAGAAATAGCCTTTCAGTTTTTCAGTGTTTTTCTCCTACTCAGCAACTCTTGGTTGGGTCTTGGTAACCCTACTTGGCTGGGTTGCAGAGTGGTAAAAGAACTGAAACTGCTGCCGAAGCCATACAAGAAATGAATCTTCTGTGGCCTCCACTTAGCTTGTTGTGTGGAAAAGCAAGATATCCAGACATCCAGGGGTCTTTTAAAGGGGATGATAAGCAAATGCTCTTAGCATGGATGTCAGACAATTATTCATGGGACTGGACTGTGGGGACTCACTTGCCCAGTTCTCAAAAGCACCACCCATCAATCCGGAATAAATTTCGCACTATATGGAGCTTGGCTCGGTACCAATCCCAAATGTGGGCATAGCTCTACCTCTCTACTACCAGAGATCATCAGCCACCTCCTCAGACAGCAGAATCTGCAATCGGTGTTCAGTGCTCTCTCTGATGACTCTGGTGCACCCACATCCCCAGCAGACACACTGCTCCCCACGCCTGATACAGTGCTAGGCAGACAAATGGGAAGCACTGCTAAACCAAACCAAAGGTTAGACCTGTTCCTGTAGCTCAAGCTCTCTCAGAAAGGACTCACCCAGATCCACCAAATTCGCCACCCGTCAGTACTCATGAGCTAACTGGTCCTTCACTTTTAAGGCATCTTGCCAACAGCTTCCTGAGCAGTCCTGCCCCACATGCTGCCCTCTGCCCTTGTCAGCTGCCCTGGCCAGCAGGAAGGAGCCTGGGCAGCCCTGGCTTTGCAGGCAGGCTCTTGGTAAAGCATGGTCTTCAGATGGAAAACACTGAAAAGCCATGTAGAGATAATACTGATGTTACATTTACCTTAGTTGTGAAGACAAGTTCTGGCATGTGAGACTGGAAGATTTCAGAAATAAATGTAGAAGTCCATATGGCTTTAGAAGTAAATAAATTATAAAAACCTCATTTGTTGTCTTTTTAAGTTAATTCATGTCATAAGGTATCAGGCATTTCAAGCGGTGCCTCCATACTTGTTTCCCAAACTTGATTAATGGTGTGAAACTTTCTCTTATTTCAGAGAATAACTGAATGACACAGCCATTTTGTGAAAAAGCTGAAAATTTTAATCATTTCCTGAAATGACTGGTTTCAAAATATGACTGTAACATACAGAACTCTGGAGTCCCCCATGACATTTTCAGTAAGATACACTTCCCAAGAAGGTACATGGAACAGAAATATTACCCTGTGCTGAGAGGGGAGAAAAGGAAAAGAGGTATGTGTTTTAAACCCATTAAGACATTTTGTGCTGCACAAAGTGAAAATTATTCTCTAATGATACAATATAACATATCCTAAATTGGATTATAATATACATCCTCCTTTACAGTATGTAGTTAACTGTAAGTTGCCTTTCTGGAAGGCGCTGGATGATTTCACTACAGTTACATAGTTTAGAATAAAATAAATCATCCAAGTTGGAGTTTTTTTCATGCAGTCCTGTGTCTTTTGAAAGAATAGCTTTCATGCACTTTTTTGCAGTACACTCTATCATAGGACTGTAACAGCTCCTTCACCTCTAATGTTTCCCCCACACTCCTACCTTGTTGTTTTCTTGTGTCTCATGGGTCAGTGTGAGTCTCAGCTGCTGCCTATCCACCCTTTTCATTACCATCCCTGTTCCTTGCCTTTTACCTTCAGTCTGCACATTTTTAGTTCTTTTGCTTTGGATTAAATAACTATTCTGCAATTAAGAATACTGCTAGCCCAATTTTTTCCTGTTTTTCTTGCTCCTTTTTAGAAAACTAATTGCTGCCTTTTAAACTTCCAGGTTAGAGCAGCAGGGCACAGAAGTGCAGTTCATCAAAGCCATTGTATTGATGCTGAGGCCTAAGTTGCCTGACATGGGATACCACAGATGAGCAAAGGTTCATTATTTCATTTGTATTTGACACATGACCTTGAAAAATGTAAATGTTATAACTGTGGCAATTTGAGAGTTTGCCCTGTCATTTAATATGCACAGTCCCCTTTCTCCTCTTTTCCTGTTTCTTTTTACCATAAATTTTCTATCCCCAAGGAAAAAAAAATCAGATACATGTTATCTGAATTTAATTACAACTGAAAGGTGATACCCCAAAATCTTATGTTATGGAAATCTTATAAGCCAAGAGAAGATGTCTGTGAAAAAAACACTCAAATTCTGTTAGGAAAAAGAAAAAGACCCACACAAGAAAAACCCCACTGTAAACTAGAATTTTCAAAAATGCCTAAGGATGTTGAACACCCTAATTCTTGGCTGTCCACCTGGAGATGTTCTCAAAGGGTCTGACCCAGAGTTATTGAGGATTTCCATCACTCTATACACAGATCTCTTGCAGGTGCCTGTCTGGGAAGCATTGAAGATGTAGTACCCAAAATAATTAGTCACTTCTGAAATTTTTGGCCTTAGGCAAATGCTTCAAAAACAACTTGCCTGTCTCCATCAATATTTACTGAGTGGATCTGTGTTCAGAAGGGTGTTAGCAGGAAGCAAACATGGTATGTGGCTTTGTATGGATATTTGAATTAAAGTGTTTGGTGGCCTTTTGAAGATCTTTAGGAGTCATTGTATGAGGAAGCAGTTGCAGTGATAACAGCTACCAGGCAGTAGGAGCAATAAACAGATTGTGAGCCGCCCATTGGCTGCACGATGCTTCCATGAACCATTTGCAGATTAATGTTTATTGACAAGTAAATCTGCAAAGCTTTGAATCTTTCAGTGAATTATTTTCAAACAAAAGAAGCAGCTAAATATGTCCAACTATTTGGAAGAAATTTAACACTGTTAGTTGCTTAGTTGAGCATGAATTTCAAGTATGAGAATGTATGACTGCCTTACACTGGTTTCATTCTGAATTTGCTGTCTTGCTGAAGATCTGTCAGGAAAGCATAATGTTTTTGCTAAGTGCATCTGAAAGGTAAGTCAGTTTATTCAAAAAACCGTGGGAAGGAGAGTTGTAGGTGAAAAATCGTTTAGTACATTCAATATGATGAGTCATAAAATATCTTTAAATACCATAAAACACAAAATATTTTCCAAAAAGCATACAGCATGTGAACCCAGAATTGTTTCCTTTTCCAGACAGAAGAATGAGCAATGAGATATAGAAAAAATAAAGAATAATTCACAGACTGTTTTGATGGAGGCTTGTCCTTGGTGTAAAGTGGGCATTAGAAGAAAAAGCAGCAACACTTTGTTTCCCACACCTTGTAACACATGAACTCTGCCATGAAGGAGCTGTAGCCTTGGTGTGTGCCCTACTGATTTCCTGTTACCATGCTCTCCTGTCACCTCTGAATCTCATTTTCCAGGCTGGATCTGACCTGATATCACACCAGTTAATGCACACATTCACAGGACTTTCTCTTTTTTATAGATCTTTATGATCTTAACACTGTAACTGCTGCTTCTGCATTGTATACATCCTTGGAAAATACTTCAATTCATTTCAATGGACGGCCATAAGGGACTTCATGAAGAGAACATGCCAGATTAGGGATAAATTTTAAAGAATGGTAGCCAAGAATAAAGTAATTATTGTTGACCGAGTCCCAGCAATCTAGACATCTTACATATGACCTTGGCATAAGGAACTAAATGGAACAGAGCTGAGGAAGTATGTTTAAGTGTATGTGTCATTGAGGGATTTAATTCTGCCGAACTCTTAATTTTTGAATGGACTCAGAGAGGTTAGTCAACTATTCTTTAATTTCATTAGCCTGGCACTCTGAATACTGGATGAAGATGGTTTATTTATTGCTTATATTTAAACCATATTTATCTTTAGATACTGGGATATTTTCCTCTGTGAAAGTAATGTACTTTCATTATGATTTGCTGTTTCATGCTGGTCATTACTTCTCTGCCCAAGCTTGGGCTGCAGTGCAATCTATCACCCATAATGGGAGCTCCTGATTTCACCTGGAGATTGTGGCATTTTCACATGACGGTGAAGAAATTTTCAAACTTAGGTGGCTTATATCTGAAGCGATAGTTAATGCCATTTGTTACTAGGGTCTTCTTGTTTAGTTTTTGCTTTTGGTTTTTTTGGGTTTTTTTTCCCCCAAAAGCCCTAAACAATTGCTGTAGTGTGGAATTATATGTATATAATTTGGACATATTCATAACGCAGCAAGACCAGAAGTTATAGGTTGCATTTTGTTGTTGCTGCTGTAGAAACATCTACATAAGCATGGGAAATATCCTGAAGGCATTATTAAGATCCAGTCAGAAAATAGTGGTTTTTTCTCTGGGAAATTCTGTTTCATCAGGATAAAAAAGGTCTTGGTCAGCAGGTTTTTATTTGTGTAACGTGAGCTAACATCTCATGGAGAAAATAAGATTTTTTTCCCTCACAAAAATAATCAAAACTGAACAATTTGACTAATCCCAGAAGATGTTTATTCAGTGGTTCTCAGGTTTGTGAGTACTCTTTACAAACTGTGATCACCCTACGAAATTGTACATGTCTTTCATGGTGTATTTTTTTCTCCCCTCTCTGTTTTGTTTTTTGCTTTAAATAAGGATTCCTTAATTCTGTGTTTCCGATTGCCTTTATTTCACTCTGTATCTACCTTCTATAAGCATTATTACAACTGTGTCAGTGAATCACAGATCTATGGCTTTTCTCCATGCCTCACTTATCCCTGCTCTGTAACTGTCTTCCCAAAGTTATTGCGCCTGCTCACACTCACACAGGTACATCCCTTCCTGCTCTTGTCACTGTGGGAAATATCGAGCTGCTTTCCATTTTGTGTGTTTGGTTTTGGGCTGAGCCTGCCTACAGATTCCTCTAGTCCAATCTTACAACCATATGATAAAAGTTGCTCTTGTAGAACCTCTTCAAGCTACCTTTTCTTGTCCATCACAAACGAGCACAATCTGTACTCTTCTTCAGACCTTTACATGGTAATTACTGCAAAACCTTTTCCCTTCAGTACTGGCAGCTGCCAGCTTGGCCCTCCTATGTCCTTTTAGTGTCCCTCTGCAAAGGTAAAGAAGAATACCTGAAGAAGAATGCCTCAAGGTCTGGAAGGAACCCTCATGCATACACACCTTTGCAGAGAGGTAGTATGTTTTCTGAAAATTCAGTTAAAGAATAAAAAAGCCCTGAATCAAAATGGAGACCCCACTGTTTCTGGAACACAATGCTTTGTTGTGGTTAAACATATCAAGTACAGTCAGCTGAGAAGCTGATTTTCACCGGGCAATGGAGACAGAACAACATGTCCATTCTCACCCAATAATAAACTGAAATGTGTTGTGAAAAAGAGCCTGAGACAGCCTTCCTGCCCAAGAACCTTCCCATTGCAGAGGGAACAGTTTAATTCTCTTTCTTGGAAGACTCTGTGCTCCTCCGTCAGAGAGAAGAGTGGAGCAGGTGTTCTGTGAACAGAAGGTTACTGACTGTGCCTGTCTGGACTGGGGGAATGAAGCCCTGAAACTCCTCCATGCCGTCCATGGGAATCAGCCCATAGGTGCTGGAGGGCTCCGCAGGGAGCACAGCCCTCTTACACTGTCTCCATGGCACAAACAATGACTGTACACTCTAAATGCCTTTCGGCATTTACATTTTCAGAGCCTTAGATTGTGATATATTACATTTCCATGTGAGGCAAAGTAAAAAACAACACAAAAAAGCTAAGGAGTAGGGGAGGGCTATTGTCTGCCCAGTGTGTTTTGATAAAAGCTGCCCCCCTTCTTGCCTATGGACTGAAATAACCCTTGCAGCTACTGCCTTTTGGGTGTGTTCAGGCTTAGGCCATAGAGCATGCATGATACCCTGGGGCCTGAATCTGCCTGTGTGCTCCTCAGTACTTGGGGCTTGTAATCCTGCCCCTTAGGTACAGCTGATGTTAAACCAAGCATGATTGTTAAAAACGAGAGTCTCTCCTTCACCCAAACCCACCATGGTGGTAGGTTAGGCTGCAGTTGTGCTAAGTCCTGCACCAGCACAGGAAAGGTCTGGAAACCTCTAGAGGTGAAGGGGGCAGCAATGCTTAGCTGGGGACAAAGATTAGAAATGTCCTACAGCAGATCTGTCACAACAGAGAGAGTTTCTAGTCTGTTTGCTTTCCAGCTTCACAGTCCCTTCCCCACCAGCTGTTTGTTCCTCCCCTCTTGGTCCCTTGTTGTAGCCAAAGAAGGTTGTGTTCTGTCAGCTGCCTGCTCCCCTAGAACTCTCGTGGCAGTGTTATTCTGCAGAAGCTCTGTGCTAAATTACTCACCTCCAGAGAATCTACTTACTGTAAATTTTGTTACACACTCAGAGTAATGGAAATGATTTTAGAGATGCCCACTGTAGTTCTGGATTTTAAGGTCATGGCAGCAGTTTGAGAGATGAATAATTTCCCTTTTCCTTGGAGTACAGGTTCAGCTCTGTGCCATTTACCATGTATCCATACTGCTTAAGCTGACCAGGCTTCCCAGGGAAGCGGTCACAGCACCAGCCTGACAGAGTTCAAGAAGTTTTGGACAATACTCTTGGGCACATGGTGTGACTCTTGGGGATGGTTCTGTTCAGGGCCAGGACTTGGACTGGACTGGATGGGTCCCTGAGGGTCCCTTCCACCTCAGCATTGTGATTGGGTGGCTTCTGAGACCAGAATAGTTTTGTTCCCATATTATTTGCATTAAAGTTGTGAGTTTAGGATAAGATGCAGAGCTCTCCACGGTGAGATACCTCACCACTGTCAGCACCTCATTGTGCCTCTTATGTATTTTTGAGTGATAACACTGGTGCACTGCTGCATAAAACAACAGCTGACATATATTTGGTGCTAGGACCCTCCCTCTGTTTCTGTGTAAATACACAGAACATAACCTGACTGCACTCTAACAGACTGGAATAGGTTTGAAACTAGCCTATGGAAGTCAGCACTCAAATCCTCCAAGAGACCTGCTCTGAACAAAGACTAGTGGTGTATCTTTAGCGCGTGAGACAAGAATTGAACTCATTTAACAGCTTTGAATTCCATCACGATCCTTCTTTGTGGGAAAGACACAATATATCTGTTTCATTACATGAGTTGAATTTGTAATTTGTAGTACTATACTGCTATTCTCAAACTGTAGAGGCAGATAATGCATTGATTTCAGATGACAGAGCTAATAAATGCACAGTTTGTTGGAATTATATCTATTTATTTCTATATTTAGGCAGTTTGGACTAACTTAAACTAGTGTTTACTTCTTTTCTCCTCTCTTGACAAGTAGCAAGATGATAAGATCTTGTGTTCAGGCTATTCATAGTAGAATACTTTCATATCTGTCATGTTTTTCTTCTCCTTCTCATGACATAAGGGCAGCATGAAGAAACACCAGTGATCCATTATTTGTTTTTGAATAGTAAATCCAGTCCAGTGCTTGTAGATGGAAATTTTACATGAATAACTGTCCAGTTGGCAGTAATTTGTCATTGAGCTGAAATTAGGCATGGCTTTCTAAGATGCTGTGGTCAGTTTTTGATCTGGGGAGTTCTTGGATGTGCCTTTGTGATAATCCAGCACATAATTTCATTTAATTTTTACATACAATTACAATTTTAAAATTATTTAGATATTGGTGTTTATGTTCTTGCTTTCCCCCACCGCATTTACATAAATGATTTATGGTGGCACCTATGACTCCACAGCTGTTGGCAGTTCCACTTTCTGTATTTATGCAAGTCCTCTGCAGCTCTGGTGAGGGAACATTTTGAAGGCAGAAAGAATTACCCTGTGTGCATTTGGTTTGCAGTGCATTTATATCTATCTATCTATATATATATCTTTCTACAAGGTCTTTATTCTTGGAGCAGTGGAGAGAAGAGTGGGAAAATTGCCTATATTTTGGGTTAATTTATGGGGGCTTTTTACTACTATTTCATGAAAAGCACAAAAGTCTTCACATGCTTGGAATAAAGCCAAAAGTCTCCATTTCTGTTTGAACAAGAATAACACTCTCTTTTATTAACGCCTATGGTATCAGAGGCACTGGTCTTCAACTGCTTTGCCTCACAGCTAAAAGATACATATCACAAACTTGTATCAAATACAATTTCTCAGGTTGGTTTCTTGAAGGGAATGAGTAGTTGAACAGAAGAACAACAACTGATGGGAAGAAGAAAGTGTTACAGGAAGTGAAATGCAGATTACAAATAGCTGTAAGAAAAATGTTAACCCAGCCCATGTCCTGCTTGAAAGTTGCTGTTGGGTTTGGTTTTGTTCCTTTTTTGCTTTTTCTTAAGGATGATCTGTAATGGAAGCATATGCCTTTCCATTCTGCCCTCACTTGAATCTTTCCTGTCTGGGTCAAAAAATAATTCCTAGAATTTATATGCACAAAAAACATTTTCTTTCCAAATCCCTCAGAAGCTCAGTAAGCTCAGCCCTTGATTCACAGGGGATATTTTCCAGGCCTAATCATATTTATAACACAGATACAGAGATGAATCTGAGGCTGTAAGTTGAGTCTATCTCGCTGAAGGAAACAAAAATACTCTGTAATCTCCTTTTTTTTTTTCTTTTCCTCCACAAATGATGGCATCTCTAATGTAATCTACTCTGAATACTATATGCATTTTGACTGAGGAGGAGGTATGTAACCATTTTTAACACTGTAGGAATGGCCAGTTACCAAGCATGGAAACATCAGCCAAAGACCTGCAACAGATCTATAGCTCTTCTCTGGCATTGTGGGCTCATACTGCTGAAGAGCACGAACAGAGAACATTAGGATGAAGGAAATAACTCAATTTACTTGTTAGGAATGAAATTACAAAGACAGTTCAGGAGTTGAAAGCTGTATTCCATGAGAAAGATGAATGAATGTCTTGTAGTGCTTTTGTAGGCTGAGACAAAATACCTGAAAAATAGACAGGGAAGGCAGTGCTTTATAGGGTTTTCTGGCCAACTTCTAACACCTTATGCTTCCTAAAACATTGATTTCTTTTTCTTTTTTTTTTACATTTAATTTTTAAAAAAGGGTGCAAGAATTCAACCTTAGGAACAGACCAGCTTTTTTAGACATGACGGTAGTATAAATAATTTTCTAACTAGGCCTCTACTGTAACCTGGTGAGAGTTTGTATTTATTTTTTTGCTCACGGAAGGAAATGGGTTTAAATAGAAAACCATATGTCAGTTGTACTCTTATAAAATAGTAAATGATTATTTATATAAGATTTGTGAGAGAAGTAAGATCTATTATTAGAACAAGTCATATAGTTGGAAAAAACAGACAAGATTTTATGCTCATAAACCATTTTTCAGATCTGAAACAGAAGTAATCTTCAAAGCTAAATACATGTGAAGAAGGGTTATTTTGAGTTTAATCTGGTTGCTAATTAGTTGGAGCATCTTAGAAAAAAATCAATAGCTGAAACTGCAGTTCTGCCTGTGAAATTTCTGAACGTTATTTCTCATGAAATTATGAAATCCCAAATAGGAAACACAGGAAGTGCAAAGAATTTCTGCACTGTTGTCAGGAAAGATACGCCTGACTTATTTCATCCTTTCATTTGTCTGTTTTGATCAGGATTAGGGGATCTTGGCCATCTAATCTTAATTCCTTCCAGAGACACTACGAATGCTGAACACAAAAATATATATGAGTGAATGTGCTGTCAAGGTATCAACGTATGAATGGAATTAGATCAGTAAAGAAAAACACTGGTTGGGCATTACCCTCCAAAAACTAAGAGGTGAAGGAAGGTAAAACAGTGCTGAAGGCTCTGAGGCTATTTGTGATTCTCCCTAGTAGAAAGTGAAAATCTTGAGGCTTGCATGGTCTGTGAGAGACTGAGAAGAGTCATCAAGTCTAACCTGAGGACTTGTGACTCAGCAGCAGGACCTGCTCTGCTGATCTTTACTAACTCATTGTTTTAGCATTGGAATCTAAGACATGCCTTCTCACAGCATTTGTATGAGCTCAATATAGTCCCCATTTTGTGGACAAAGGAATAAGAACCAAGATGATTCCCTTCCCTCAGGCAAAACATTCCACTTTGTGATATCCGAAAATGCAGAAGTAGCAAAATATCTGTCTTTATGTTTTTGTGATTCATTATACAACTTTCCACATGTGTGCTGTGAATACACGTGTGCTGGATTTTGCTTGAATGCTGGAACATGATCCCTCCTTACAGTAGATGCTCCTTGATCTCTTTTTTTATCCGTAGGCTCCAGGCTGTCAGCAACATGTAAGAAAGGGAACATGCCATTTTCCTACTTCTGCTACCTTTTGGTATGTATCACCTGTACCAAAGAAATTATCATTCCAAAGGCTGGTTTTTAATGTTGCTAATGTAGCAAGTCATTATTATGCTTATTAAACAGCCAAAATCTTGTAAATTCAAAATTTACAGAGTTCTTAAGAAGCCCTAAATGACTTCTGACTTAAAGGAAACACACTATTGCTGTAGTTTCACTGTTCATGTAATCTGTACTTGAAAACCTCTTTCCCCCCCTTATAAGACAGACACATAATTCAACACTTCTAAAGTGTGAAAATTTAGTTTTACAAGGCAACAAAGAGGTAGTTTATTTTGTGGCATCTTATTATCAAAGCTTTATAAATAGCTGGAGGTATCTAAAATTCTCTATCCTCAGGTTTCCCAAAGAAACTCCAAAAACCCCTGCTGAAACCAAACTCAGTCAGGTTTCCATTGAGATCAGTGACCTTGGTAGTTGGCCCTTCTATCTGAGGAATGGAAACGGACGTATCTCAGAAGCAGCAATTTTGCATTAGACATTTTGTTATCATCCAGTGAGTATTCTTGGCTGAAGTATATTTTTTCTTTGTTTTACAGTCACGTGTCCATACAATCCACAAAGCAAATAGACATCTGAAGGTGTCTTTAGTAGAACTCATCTGAATAGAATGATTGAAAAGGAATATGTTTGTGTATGGGGCAAAAAGCACACTCTTGCCTCTCTGTGGAAAAATAAATTAAACTCAGTTAACTGGAGATAAACATAAAAACACTAACAGAAAACTTACGCTAACCAAGTTTATTATTGTCTATAAAAATTTAAGAGGGGAGAAGTGACCCTCTCTTTAAGTCTGATTTGCCAAATTTCTGATCAGATCAATATGTAGCGTAATTCTGCAAAGCACATCGATATAATTAGCAAAAATAAAATGTAAACAATATGTTAAATAGTGAATGAGCATCAGTAAATATTATTTTAAAGACTGAAAAATAAAACCAATATTATATTTGGGATTAGGACTTTGAACAATGGAGCCACAGAAAAAAATTGGTACGCTTTGATGAAATTGGGTTGGTTTATCGTGATTTCATTGGACCAACAATTCTGCAAGCAGGGTCTATGCATCATGGCAAGAAAAAAGTACTCTGTAAAGAACTTGTTTTGATTTGAGACATTTTCAGAGGGCTATTTTAATTTAATTAATGAAAAATCATAGGTTAATTGCCTTCTGCTTTAATGTGAGGGTATTATGCATGCAGGCATATTTTATTTATATCTTGACTGTTTGATGTACACAATCAGTTCAAAAAGGGATAATGAAGAAGTGTTCCGCCCTGTGTAGAATAGTAATTAGAGACTCTAGAGTAGGTTTTTTTTATTAATTGTGCAGTTCTGTAAACATGTTTGACATAATGCTGAGAAAAGCATTTGTCAAATTTTGCTATTCTTCTCTCTTCTTCCTCCCATTCCTTCTACCCCCATCCTTTTCCCCTTGCAGTCAAAATGCCTTGTAGGGCATTAACCCTCACTGCCTCAGCAACAGTCTGACTTCATAGGACAACTGTAGATCAGTCAACGCGACACGGAAAAAAGCTGCCCCTTGAAGAGCTCTTGTTATGAGGAGTATGTATATTGATAATAGCAGTGTTAAAGTCTGTGGGCTTTGGAAGAATCTGTGAAAGATGCTGAGCTATACTAAAGTGCTGTATCTTATAACAGCAGCCGGAATGAATAGGGCAGAGTAGTCACTGGGGCAACAGGAATACCAGATCTTCTGAGCTGAGGCCGTGCAAACTCTCTGAAGGATACTGCTAACAGCATGTTGGTCTTGCTGAAGGTAAAATGAGTGTTGACAAGATAAATCCAGTCACCTGATCTTGAGAATTATGAGCCCTCACTAAAGATTTTCTTTTTCCTGACATATTTTTAAAAGACAGAAAGTAGAGACAAAGCAATTAAATGAGGACAAAGAAAACCCTCCAAGTCTCCAGTTCTCTTGAACCATGTAGAGAAGAGGGGAGCTGTTAAATTCATTGTTCCCAGAGCATGTTGGATAGTGGGAGGCAGCAGGACAAAAGAGTACTTGAGCTCCTGTGGGCATGAGCATACATACACTCACCCTTCTCTTGGTAGTTGGGAATTGTGAGATCAGGAACAGTGCCTGATCTCAGCAACTCTTCAGGGGTCTTCTTCTGAAAGTGTGCAGTGGAAGGATTATTTCCAGTACCAAAGCTGTAGTGTATCTGGATACATGGACTGTATTCAGACCTGCACTCAGCGAGGTGAATCTGCACCTCAAATCCTGAGTTCAGTTTCGGGCCCCTCACTACAAGACAGACATTGAGGTGCTGGAACGTGTCCAGAGAAAGCAAACAGAGTTGGTGAAGGGTCTGGAGAACAAGTGTGATGAGGAGAAGCTGAGGGAGCTGGGATTGTTTAGCCAGCAAAAAAGGAGTCTCAGGGGGCCACCTTATCTCTTTCTACAACTACCTGGAAGGAGGCTGCAGCCAGGTGGAGGTCAGTCTCTTCTTGCAGGTAACAATGACAGGACAAGAGTAAATGGCCCCAAGTTGGGCCAGGGGAGGTTTAGATCTGATATTAGAGAAAATTTCTTTACTGAATATGGGGTCAGGCATTGGAACAGGCTGCACAGGGAAGTGGTGGAATCACTGCCACTGGAAGGGTTCAGAAATGTGTGGATGTGTCACCTGGGAATATGGTTTAGGGGTGAACATGGTGGTTCTGGGTTAATAATTGGATTTCATGACCTTAGAGGTTTTTTCCCCACTTTAATGATTCTATGGTCCTGTGATATTTAGATCCATGGAGAAATGAGGATTCCTAGAAATAGTTGTCTTCACTTGGAGCCTTCTCTGCCTCCCTGACTCACTGTTTGAAGGCTGAATTAATTGACGCCTTTGGGAAATTTTATCATGAAACAGATCTTCGCTGGTTTTGTGGTGACTGTGTTGTGTAGTACTATGATGGCAAAGAGATTTCCATGGTTCTGATTCTACAGTTGTATCTATACACATTCATGTAGACACAGTTTCCCCTCTATTATCTGCTAGGAAAGGGAACATAAAAAATCTTAGGTTGTATCTGGTCCACTGCTCAACAGCCCCTCACCAGTGGGAGCAGGCAGTCAAAGTATCTTATATGTGGAGGACATGGATGTTGAGATCACAGGCGACTTGCAAACTGCTGTTCTTTTTCCCAACAGAAAATATATGCATTGTTTGATTTTTTCATTTTGTTTCAACACAGCATAATCAATTTCTCATACACAATGAGCTTCTTTTAAGTACTCAGATCCCAGAGGAAGATCTCCCAGTTTCATTTGGCTTTTCTTGGAATAATCTCAGTCCTCACAATAAGATAATAAAGTCTTGTTAATTCATACTTAGTAGGCTATTGTATTTGAAAGATTTCAGATGCCATAAATAAAGGCTTATCTTGGATTTCTATCTTACCTTTATAAGGAAATATCTAAAGCTTTTTACAGAACTGCAGTTTGAAAAATCACTTGAACTAGTGTAATTCAAAGGCAAGACCACTCTTTGTCCTGTGCATAAACAAAATAAGACCTGTTAAATAAACATTAATGGTGAGAAACTCTAATATAAATCTATCAGTATTAAATCACCAGCAATGGGTATTTGGAAAGGAAGTTTAGATGGAGCATGGTCATCTGCTGTTTTCTGACTATAGTTTAATGATACTTTCCAGAAAAGAGGAACAAACTATGACTGTGTCACTAAAACAACACATAAATCAGAAAGAGTTCATGAGGACTAGGGCTCATGAATCCCTTCAGATGAAAAGAACCAAGAGTTCATCTGAATACAGAGATAATAAAGATGCTGATCAGAATTTCTCTGTTTTGAGCTCTGCAATTAGAACCATGACTTTCCTTAAAACAGCTGTCAGGTAAATTAATGAAGACTGCATATCCATTAAACAATTATTTCAGTATCCTACATTCGAGTCTCTTGAATTTCTGTGTACAATTTACACAATCCTTGCAACTGATCCCTGTTGACCTGTGTTCTAATGATGTGAATATGAATTTCTCAGCCATGTCCTCCCAGGCCTAATAATTTTCTTTAATAACATAGGTAAGCCCCTAAATTTTTAATTATCCATTTGGCCATTGGTAAAATTTTCAAGAGTTCAAGTGAGGCCCCTTAGTGGACACGAAGACAGACCACTGTTCAGCAGGAAAAGGCCACCCCCAAAGGATCTGAGTTATTACCTACTTGGATACACAATCATCTAACCTAAAATTATACGAAATGATTTCTCTATCAAATTCAATAAATTTTAGCTGAAATATGGTATCTATTTTTGGAGGATTTTCTATCTTGGTTTAAATAAGTGGCAAAGAAACCAATGCAAACCCAGGTAACTTGTCTCAATTGTTGTTTTCCTTTATTTTAAAATTATCTTAGATGTTATTTCAATATTTCACATTGATTCAGCAGAAGTGACCAAGCTCAGTCTCTTGCTGTATTTTCATCTCCTCAGATAAATAATTTTACTAGATCTGAAATCTACATCATCTTTGAGTAATTGTATGATCATATTTCCTTCTGAATAGTATACACTAAAGAGAGTACCTTTAGTTTCTCACAGTGATCAAGGCTTTCTAGTTACTGAAACAATTCTTGGAGCTCTCCTTTTACATTCTTACATGTAATAAACTTAGAAGCCATTACCAGCTAGAGAATTTTGCTAATTATGTCACTGTGGTATAAACCACTCTCACTTTCTAACTGATGTTCCCTTGATCCCTCAGTCAAGGGCCATACCCTCTGCTGCAATGAAGCACTGTGTTGGTTGTCCTGACTCCAAAGTCCTTTCTTTAACTGCTTTTCATTTTTATAAATGCCATCTATAATCCTGATTCCTAGATTTAGTTTTGTTAACATGCATATTGCTAAAATAAGACAGTTTTCTCTTTGAAACTGATCTGTCCTTTCAACTGCTCCATCGATTTTTATATGATTGGCAACATCTTCCTCCAAGATTTCCCTCATGACTGTTGAATATAGCACTGGACTAAGAAAAGATTACTGCCTGGAAATATCCCCAGAAGATGACGCTTCCCTTTTTAAAGATTTGTAGATTTACCACTTTTTAATACATTTAATCTGTTCTAGATGACATTCATTAAAAATTCAGAAAATAAAATGTTTAACTGAAACTCAAAGAGCTTCTAATTTCATCAGAATAAAGCAAGACTGAGTCAGAAGTTTTTTAGAAGCGAATGTATATCTATCCATAGAGAAATCTTGGGCAGCTAAATTTGAAATTTCATCAAAAAATGACACAAACTTTGTCTGACAGCACCTTTTTTTTCCATCATACACAGGCAGAGAGCATATAACTTCCTTTTGCCCAAAGTTTAATAAATACTTCTGCTATTTTATGCATAATTACTGAAAATATTACCATATTGATGTAGTATTATGCTTCATCTAGTAATATAGTGTGAACTGAAATCATAAACCCAATAACATGGAGAATGTTTGATTTTGGTAATTAGCAATTTTGCTAATAAGAAAAGGGAAAACAGAGATCAAGTAAAAACACCCAAATCCAGCAACAAAACCAAAAAACATTGCTCTGAAGTGGGTTAGTTGTTGTTTCTGTAGGAGAAAAGAGGAAACCAGGAGCAAGCCTAGGAAAACTTTGAAATGCTGCTTTCTGGGGACAGTCTAGCAAGAGGAGGGCTGAACAAGTCCCTGAGCTTGCTGGGCTGTGTTCAGAGGCCCGTGGATTGATGGGGTTGCGAACCCCTCCGAGGGGAAGGTGTTGCGAGCTGTCCCAGCTCCGGTAATTAGATAGGTTCAGCAGTCTTTATGAGTGGCTTACGTTTACTGATTAATGTTCCACTTGTGCACAGATGTGATTTAGCTTTCTGCTGAATAAACACAACGTGGGGATGGAAAGGTGATAACTGCCATACTCAGCAAAAAAGAAGGAGCCTATAAATATGCCAGTGGGTCAATAGAAGTGATTTCATTCTGCCTTCACAAGACTGCTGATGAAGTCTGACAGGGAGCTCTACTTCATTAATGCATCACAATGGTGAAGAAAGCCTGAAGGGCAAAAAGAGCCACCTGCAGCAGATTGGAGCCCGGGCTGCAGCTGTCAGAGAACAGCCAGGGAGAAATGAAAAGGGCTGCAACAAGGAAATAAAGAGGATATCATAGGCGGATAGGGTGTGTTTTCGCTCCTGCCTGAAACGGCTGATAGGGGAGGCACAGTGCTCAGGGCACTGACTGCAGATGAAGCTGTGCTGCTGATCAGAAACAATTCAAGGAGGAAGCCCTGGCAGTGTAAAAGATGTTTTGGTTAAGGCACTGAACAGAAAGCTCTAAGTCTAAGGATGGGTAAATGCATACAAGTGTAATGACTTACTAAAAATTAAAAGCATCTACTGAAGAAAAAATACTCATGACACAACAAGAAAAAAATAATACACTTGGGAGAAAGCACTGGGAAAGTATTAGATAGTCAGTATATAGATGAGATGTGCTGTTATGTGCTCTATTTCTGAAGGTCTTCCCATGAGCTTCTGCTCATGGCTGGTGTCTCTACCGGCTTCCCAGCTTCTGAAAGTGCACTTCCTGCCTGTCTGAAAGGAGTATGTTGTTGAATAAACAAATCAGTGCAGAGGGTGAAAAAAAGGAGAAAAGAGAAGGCTGTGATTGCCCTCTACTAAAAATAATCTCCCCAAAAGCCATCCACAGACCTGGTTGAAACTGCACAGTGGTGACCTGTCCTAGCACATAACTAAGCAAGGAATTGAGAATATTCCCCGTGGTCACCGGGAGCCACTGAACTTCAAACTAGAACTGTAAGTCAGCAGCCACGGGGAAGCCCATGAAAAGGTTCCTTCACTTTGTGGTGTGTTGGGTGGGAAGTGTAGAAATGAACAAATAAGGACAAGAGTTCAGCCAGGACCTAGGCAGGAGCACCTGATCCATTCCTCTGAACCTTTGGTCTGACTCATCACATCTGCCCTGATGTTTTCACATTGTCACGAACTCTGATCATTGCAAAGCCCCAGAGACAGCCCAAAACAGTCTGACACTCCTGAGACCAGCATTAAACCCAACACTGACTCTGTCCCCATATCCATTTCCCATTCCTTGCAGCTGGATCCTGTCTTTAACCACTGGCCTTACCTGGATCACAAAAGAGTCATCTATGCTTAGGTGCCTGCTTTATTTTACTGAATTTTTTATTTGTTTCCCTGTTGTGTTCTTATCCTGTGTGCACAGTGGCAGGAAGGAGGTGCAGACAGATTGCTTACTGATCCTTTTGAATGCTTTCAGAAAATCCAAAGATTTCTTGTTCTCCTTTTACCCTGCTGGGCTGTCTTTCTCCATCACTGTATTTTCTATACAGATAATTATTACTCAGAGACAGAAGTAAATTACTTACTTTCACTAACCGAAAAGATCTGAACTTTTGACAATGTGTTTCAGAATTATTTTTCCATCTCCAACACTTGTAACCAGACAGAGGCAAAAGCTGAATCTATCACCTGTGGTACTTCCAATTTTACACAGAAATATGCCACTCTTGTTACACTAGATTTTAAATGAGATGGTCTGCCACAAAGCTGACTTCCTGAGGTGAAAGAGAAAATCCTTAATATAAAGATATTATACCAGAGAGGAGGCCATTGAATATATTTTTGTACAAGCCACAGCTTGGGAGATTAAAATTAGAGGCACTTAGAAAAATGCTTATAATCCTCAGAGGGCAGAGATCAGTACTATATAGTTCTGAATCCTCCCCAGCTGACTGTTCCTCACTCGGCTATTCAGTGACTAATGACATATTCAGATGACACAGCTTGAGCTGCAAACACTTATGAGGATGGTGCAGTCAAGAAAATGAACTTAGAAAAGCTAAAAAAAGAAAAAGAGCAGTCACCAGGCATGAGGATATGCCATTTCTTTTGTGGGAGGGAGGAATTAGCTCTCTTTGCAGGGGCATCACTTCCTGATTTGCTAATGGGTTAGGGCTTTGTAAGGGAGAGAGCTGAAACCTCTACCTGAGCATGGATTGCTAGGTCTCACCTGCAAAGGGGGCCACCCAAGGTCATGGTAGGAGGAAATTTCCAATGGGCTCATGCCCCACAGAGCAATTGACAGAGACTCCAGCAATGTCACTGCCTTTCCTAAAGTCTCCTGGGCTTAGGAGAAGGACTGGGTCGTATCTTTGACCTCTCTTTCCTTTGAGCTCTCACAAGGTCATGGTGGCCCAGGCATGTGGCAACACCCACACACATGGAAAGGATATGACAGGGAGAGCCAGTACAATGGGTGCCCATTCTCTTGTGTGACTCTTGTGGGAGTGGTTGTATTAGGAGCTCTCTCTGCTCCTCCATATTAGTTAAAGTGGTTTTCCTTAAAGTCCCGTTTGAGGAACGTCTCTCTCGATGGAGCTTCCTGGGGCTGGGATCAGTACAGAAATCCTTGGCAGGGTAAATCAGCGTAGCTAAGATTCACATGGACATTAATGAAGTTCATTTGTCTGGCAGCTTCAGTCATCATTAGCAGTCTTCAAAATAAACAATTTGGACCACACAACAAATAGATCAAAAAAGCAGCAGATTCAGTTAAGTTACAGAAACAATTGAGGAGCAAATAATGTCACAAGTCTGGCATCTGGCTTAAGCAGTTGCTCTACAAAGGCTGCTGTCATGGAAATGCAATTGATCAGTCATTCTGCTCTCGGCTTATACCCAGAGAACAACCCAAACACTGGATCCCATCAGCTGCCAAAGCAACCGGGCTCTCCAGTGGGGCAAATACCTTGTGTGCAGTGCAAGAAGCAGCATTCCTGTTCCTGTGCTCTGAGGACAATATATTACTTCAGCTCATAGCTTTGTGTGAGGGTTGTGCATGCCTGTGTCTAAAGAGCTGCATATTGCTGACCTTGAGGGCCTGCATCTGCTTGGGTCTCTCTCCCATCAAAGCAAGAGAATTCTACAGCCTTGCCTGGAATAGACATCTGACACACATGTTGCATTCAGAAACTGATGTCTCGAAATACAGACTGCATCCCTTGACATAGTTTGGCCCCCTGTGAGAAGTGAAAAACCCCCAGACACTGTTCTGGAGGCTCAGTGCAGCATATCTGCACTCCCAGCTGGATTTCAGCTCATGGGTCCCAGGGGCACCAAGTCAATACTCTAAAGTAGAAGCATTAGAGCTAAGTGCCACACTGGCTGCTGCTGCAAAGCCTCATATAAATATTACACCTCAGTCTGCAAGGCACAAAATGTTTGGTTTCTGAGTCTATTAATATATAATGAGGATATGGTATAATTAATATAGCTTTGATTTTCCTATAAATCCACATTATTAATAAGAATGCAAACTTATTACTCAAAAAACCATTTGCAACAAATGGCCATTTTCACTGATTAAAAATGGAGTTTGTGTTTTAGGTGATATTTATGGTTTTACTGAAATTAATACCTATTAGATTATTGAGCTACAAGATAATTAAGAAAAGTGGTTTTACTTAAACACACTTCAGAAGCTACCTCAGGGAGATGTCCTTTGTCTGGTTTTTTTTTTTTGTTTTTTTTTAAATTTAATTTTTAACATCTTCTAGAATTCCTATATCTACTTGCAGACTGAAAAATGAAGGATTTTTTGTTTTCATTGAAAAAAATCGGAACATTGCAGGTCATTATTCCTCTTGAGGTGTGTTGAGGTTATGAAGTAATAACCTCTGTATTGTGAATTTTTTGTAATCTGAAACATCATTGCAAAGGTATTTTCATTCACTGTCTAAAGAATTAAAAGTTGATGTATCCATAGAAAATGAAGCTAAATACCTTGGCCAAATTTTGCACATGAATATTAATGTTAACCCACTCTGTATACTTATAATTGTCTTAAGATTTTTAATTTTAGCCTTCACAAGTGTATGTGTAAATTAGTACATGACAAAGCTGCATGCAATTTGAATGCATTCTTCATATTGCTGTACTTGTAGAGAACTCGGTTCAGTTGCTTATACCTGATTTGTTAAAAATTTTTAAATTGCTTGATTAAAGTTCTTTTAGTTTTAAACCTTAAGGGGAAATTCTTCTTTGACTTGGACAAGGTTTTTTCAAACTTCAGAGCAGCGGGAGAAGCTGTGCCAGAGTGATCAAGCACCAATTTTGATCATTAAGCCTTCGAAGTGCATTTTGTGATTGGTGTGGGAAATTATAGGAACACTGGAATACCATTCACTGAAGGTATGTCCTTCTCATTATTCTACCCTAGTTTGTGGCAGCTTTGAATCCAGAGTTATGAACATTAACAGGTTTTTTTGGTTTTTGACCTGCATGCAACAGCTGTGCAATATCCAAAACTTACAGAACCTTCCCTGTAGGGCAACATTGTTACATTGTTTACAGGAGATTTTCTGCCGTAAAGAACTGGTAGGTGATAGAACTTCGGTCATGAATTCCTGGAAATTTTGAAGTCTTCAATATGCCTCAGCTGGGGAGGATTAAGAGAGTGCCAGGAAAGAAATTTGTTTTTCCAGTATATCTCAGAAGGAGGGAAGAGTGTCCCAGTGAAGAACCCTGAAAGTGCATGAAGAAGCCTCACAGGTGCATGTTTTAGCTGAAGTGCTTGTCATGACTGTCCTGTGATATTTAAAGTCCAGCTGCCAGGCTTTCAGCTCAGGTAATTTCTCCTTCATGCCGGTGGGATCAGGGACTGCTCAGCGGCAGGGCCGGTAGGTTCGTGTCCGTGGTTAGTCTCCTGAATCTGCCTCTTTACTTGATACTGAGGCTATGGAGCATCTGCTCTGAACAGAGTTAATAAATGTGTCAGGGAGAAGTTGAGGGCATCTCAAGTGAAACTGTTATTTATTTATCTTATTTTAGAATATAGTCAATAGATATCATCACGTTTTCCTCATTAAGTGCTTCCTCATTTACAGGCTATCGGTTTCCTATCCAATCTTGGAGCCAAACAGTATCAAATAGCAAATGATCTTGAAGTTTACAATTAGGTAGAGTGAAAATGCTGGAAATGGGAAGACTCTCAATAATTCCATGGCATCAGAAAATTAAATTTCTGCAATAACAAATTACGATATAACGAGGTCACATTAGAGCAATAAGAGGCCCAGATGCCTCAATGATTTAATCTGTCTCTTCCTGTAGGCCTGCACCTTATTTTAATGAATATTTTGATAGATAACATATTTGGTTCAAAATAGGTCTTTAAAGACAGTTGTGAGAGTATTATATTTTAAAGATGCTATGATAGAAATTCATTTCATTAACTGCCTGATAAGAAAGAATCACTCTACAAATATACTGGTATCAGCCTTACTATTATGACCCATCTGCTCTTATTGAGTGAAGTGACAGTAATATATCTTTATTGGCCTCTTCCTTGAATGCTGCAGAGGCTCATTTTCTTTGTCTAATGAAAAGCCAAGTGACACTAATGAAACAGGTACTGCATATGCCTGAACTTCAGCACAGAAAACAGAATATCAAGTGAAAAGCTCTGTAAAGAAAATAATCAGGTGTAAATATATAAATGACTCAGGGAAAAAAAAGGGAGAAAAATAACAGTCATATCAAGAATGCTGATTTATTTATTTCTTTATTTTCTATTAATCAAATATAGGGTTTAGTCTAATGGCAAGGACTGTAAGAAACTCTGAAACAGAGATTTGTTGCCCTTTTGATGTGAGTTATTTTTCAGTTGGAGAAAAATAGATCATGTTCACAGTTTATTTATTTATATCACAGCTCAGAAGCCTTTCCCTAGCTACTGTGATATTACCCGAGGGCCAAACATAACCAGATTTGTTCTGAGTGCTCTCAGGTGGGCTGAGGTAGCCTGTCTCATTTTTGCCTGATTTCTTCAGTCCAGATGTCATGAAACAGTGCTCATCACTCAGATATTCAGTTTGTTGCTGTGTAATTATCATGCCATTCCCAAAGTCCACATTTTATCTCGTGGCGCACTTTAGCTACAGACTTTCAAATACATTTACTTTTAACAAAAATGATAGTGATGCAGCAGACATACAGATACACCAAGTTTAGGTAGTTCATAAAAACCAGAGAATTTTGCATGCCTTCTGAAGGGACATGCACTTCAGATCTGTATCTGCTGAGACATCTGCTGAGCCTTTGTTGCCACATATATGAAAGTGTCATTTCTTACAAGAAAATTCAAAAGTGGCCAAGGGCACCCAAAAATAAGACTTGATTTAAGAATAAATTTTGTTTTAGTCTATCGAAGGCTTTGCAAATAAGCTCTGACTTGACTTCAGGGGGAAGCAAATGGAGCAGAGCAGATGAATAATATTAGCTGGAGCCCTTTTCTTCTTTAGAATACATTGGCCGAACTATACGATGGTTCAAACCCTTGTGTCATGACTAGTATTTCTTCAGATATGAAAGACCTAATAATGGTACCATGAAAAAAGAACATCCTAGTCTCCTACAAAACTACACATGGCAAGGGTATGTTTTCTGTAGCTGCTATCTGAGAATTTAAAAGAAATTCTTCTCTCAATGTTCCCTTAATCTGGGTTAATCTGTGAATTTTATTTACTGCAAAAAAATTAGAATTTTCCAAATTATTTAGATCTTTTTCCTCTATCTAGAGTCACATGGCCTAGATCAGTTCCTTATCCATGTAGTGGGGGTTGATATTGCTGGCTCTTAACTGTCCATGTAGAAATCTCAGAAATTTACAAGTATATAAATATCTCTAAACAAAATACAAAATCTTACCTGGAAAGACTGGTGAAGTTTGACAGGCAGGAAATACCCAGTTAAAAGTACCCTACAGTCTTGTACCTGCCAACTGTGTACATGCACTTCAATAGAGACTTTAATCCACATGACCCACAACAGGTTTTGTTCATTCTTTTGTGAGTGGCCCCATATGTCATTTAATGCTTAATGTCCAAAAGCTGCACTGAGCACAAATGTCTTCCTTTTCCGGGTCTTTAATCTGATTCTGATATCTGTGTCCTCTTTGTAGCTATTAATGAATTTATTTATACACCACACCAGCCAGGTAATAGGATGGTGTCTCAGGTTTACAAACTGGGAACAAAGTCATAGACAGTAAAGCCAAAATTGCCCTGTATCAGTTCATTTTTAGAGGCTAGGTCTCAAGAACAGAGCCTAGTTTTTTCTGTGCATTCTGCTGCCTTTTATGTGTTCAGAGCACAGTTCATATCAAACTTTTGCAATTACGAGTTCAATCCTCCAGCTGTTTCAGATTGGGCACTCAGAAAATGAAACAGTAGTGATCACAGAGAAATAGTTTGCACAAATGCTGTGATCAGTATCACACAGAAAAACTATAATTTGGACAGAGAAAAAAATCAGAGATCAGGATGATAGTCCAGGGACTTAATCAGGAAGACAGTTTCTCTTCAGGAAATTTTCATCCTGTTTCACGAAGTATATCCTGTTCTCAGAAACCAGCCAGAAATGGGAGTCCTTCACATAACTGTTCAAATCACTTCGATTCATCCTTAGGACATGATCTGTCCAGTAAATTGCACAAGGCAGGAGCACTGCAGATGAACACGATATGCTGTGTTTATCATATAAAGTCATACAAATAATATACTCTGATAATGTATATGTGCCTGTGCACATTGTAGATTATCTATAGACATGGCTTGAGGCATTGCATAATTCTGAATTCTTTGCCTTGTAAACTTCCTAGTAGTGCAGTGGTTTGTTGTTGGGGTGGTTTTTTTCATCTTCTTAATAACAGGTTTCCAAGTTAAGAATAAAAAAATTATCTTCTGCAATCACCTTATTCCTTTCCCTCTCTCACAATCACAGGAACTTAAGGTAGGAAAACCCTGTTGTTCTCATACTTGGAACTATCAGTGTCTTTCAGTAGCCCTAGACCATGAATTTAAATGTATACCTAGTTTGTTCCTCTTCCATCTTCCTCATTTATGCTGGATAGATCACTTAATCTGATTCAGAGTCCACTAGCAAGCTCCTAAAAGGGCCAGCTGGCAGAATTAAATGCAAAATATAGTTGAAATAAAGGGCACAGTAGGCGGAGTGTCCTTAAGAAGCTGATTTTAAAAGTTGCTTCTGACAAGGAAGTTGCGCCCACTTTGATCCTTTCAGCACCTTCAACAGGCACATGATTCTGCAATTTGTTGTGGCAGCAGAAAAATGACATCATATGTCAAAGACTGCAAGCCTGATTCTGTCATTACTTACAAAAGCTAATAAAAAATTCAGTATTTGAACACTAATGGCAACCCTGAAAACAAGTTTATGATCACAGCCTTGTCTCCCTATACTGCTACTGCCTCAAAGTATTTTCCTGTTCATTGAGATGGAGGTTGCTGAGGACAGGCTTGTAGTGTCGTGGGCATTAGCTCCTTAGGATGTGAACTTCTTGGACCCTCAAACTGAAGGAAAAAAAAAGAAATAACTTTTCTTAATTTGCTATTCTGCTATTTTATTACTTCTTTGATACTGAATCCAGTGTGCACATACTTAATATCTCAGAGATTCTTCTCAACCAATACTGTTTCTGGTAGCAATTCTTCCTTTATATTTCATTGTATTCCATATGAAAAACTTAATTTACTTTGAGCATCTTGTCTTTGATGCTTGTGAAGCTTGTAATTCATATGTTCATGATGTAAAATGAAGTTGACAGAATTACATACGTGCTTGGATATATTCCTCAGTGTGCTGTTTATTTGCTCTGGTATCATGTTCATATTCAATTAGTGAATTTGCCTTATCTGGTTACCTGTTTGGTACCTGATCATCCATTCTTGCCTTTGTGTTGTCTTGAAGGAAGAATTTTTCTCTCTCTTTGCACCCTCTTGATGACATTTAATCCATTCTGGAGCTCCTAATATGTGTGGTCACTATTCTCTCTGCTTTCTGCTTCCTTGCTCGAGTACAGAAGAGGCTGATCTGATCTGATCTGTACAACTCATCTGCATTTTGGTGCATACCTTACTTAATCTTCAGACTTTTGCACAGAAAATGTGCATACATCCGACCAGCTCGAACTTCAGGCAGAATATATCTTCCCTTTAAACAGCCTGGAACTGTACTTCTTGAGGTAGAAGAGGCATCCTTTAATCTGATTTCTGAGCATTAGGTTTTTAACTGTATTGTTCAGAAGAGGAATAGAGAGCAACAATATGAACAGCCAAAATAATCAGTATCAGCCCAGTAAAGTGTGACAGCTCCTTTCTGTGATCTCTCACTGCTTTATGGGAATAGAAGCACACATTCATCCAGTGCACATATTGTATATTAACTGAAGAGATATTTTTTGAACAAAAACACCATTCCCAGTGTGTGTTTGCAACTCATTATATCTAGGAATGAAGCCACATACCCTGTTAGAGCTGCATCTGCTACAAAATGCAACAGCTTGTCAGCTTTCTGGTTGCTGTGTGTACTTCAGTCTGGTGCTCTTCTGTCTGTGTTGGACTCATCTTAGACTCTCAGCCTTGTCAAATCCTCTCTGGGATGAAACAGAGCTGCATAGGAATTTTCTCTTTCTGTCCCTCCAGCTGAGAATTTCAAGGAAATTATATTGGAGTGGGTAAGAAAAGCAAGATTCCCTAAAAACCTTCCTGATTTAGAAGGAAAATGAGATCATTAGTACACAAAGGAGAATTTACTTCACAGAATCCTAGCTGTGCTGCAGTGTGGCTCCCTTCCAGCAGAAATCAAGGAGGAGGATGCAGGAGCATTCCCTAACCCAAGCCAGTGCCAGGATATGCACACAGAACTGGGATCCTAGAGGAGCTCCTGGGTCTGTCAGTTTAGATGTGACCATGGTAAAGCTCCAGCCCCTGTGGCATTTTCTCCCAAAAGACAAAAATTACCTGCTGACCCCTACACTAATGACCCAGAGGATCACACTAGCAACGAGGTCAGACCTCACCTCTGGGGTGATGTTATCCAGCCCCCTGCTTGAAGCAGGGTCAGCTAGACCAGGTTTTGGGTGACTCCAAGGATCAAGACTTCACAATTTACCTGGGCAACCTGTGCTACTTTTTGACCACTCTTGTAGCAAAAACCAAGTTTACTTTCTATATTTAAATTTGTGCTTGTTGCCTCTTATCTTTTAACTGGATATCACTGAGAAGACCCTGCCTTTGTTCTGTTTACTCCTTTCACACACCATCACTGAAACCTTTTGGATTGCTTCTGCCTTGCTGTATTACTGCTCTGGAAGATACTGAGTTGGTCATTCTCCCATGAGGAGCAGAGCCTGCAAATGTGAAGCACTTTTCTCAAGAAGATTCACATAATACTTCTTACTGATCGTGGTTCCGTAACAAACAGGCATGAGTAGGTTGCTCATGTTGTTTTGCCTTCTAATCTAGATCCACAAGGTCTCAGCTGGCTCCTCACCCATCCTAAGGCAGAGTTTCATGGATCCCTGTTCCTCTGCCATGTACAAAACAACTCCAGTCTTCACCATCCTGGTACATCCTTCCCAAAGAGCCACTGCATTGTTCCAGTCATGTGAGCTGTCTCACCACACCTCCACAATTCCAGTGAGATCTATGTAATCCTGTAAATCCTACACCTGCAGACAGACCTCTTAATCTTCCTGTTTGCTCCCTCTCCTGCTTGTGTTAGTGTACAGGCACTTCAGAGAGGCACTCAGTCATGCTGATTATCCCCAAAATGCTAAAAGAATTTCCTCCATATCCTGTATGTACATCCTTCCCTGCGTGCATGTACTTGGGGTGGGCTCCCTTCTGCCCTGTTTTGATGATTAAAAGTCTCCCTTTTCCACATATCTCTGCTCTCTTTGCTTACCAAACCAGGGGACAATGACATAATGACCTTCATGACTCCCAGTTTAAAGCCGTTCTCACCAGATTAGCCAGCTTGTTGGCAAAGATTCCCTACCTGGTCAGGTGTCCTGTCTTTTCCTGTCAGTTCTTGATCTTCAAAGAAGATACCAGGGTCCTAGAATTCAAATCCCTATTTTCAACCTCAGCTGTGCAAATATTTTTTAATGCACAGAATTGTGGAATCCATCTAATCTTCCCTGAGTTCTCCTTCTCTAGCAGGTCCAAAGAGACACCAAAGGATATCCTTGACCTTCATTCTAGAGCCCCATAATCACTCTCGGCATGATTCAAACCTCCTCTGGCAGTGCTATAGGTGCCCACGTAGAAGAGGAGTGGGACTTCTAGCATGAGGGCTGGATAAACCTCCACAGTGCCCCACATCCAAGCCCCAGTAAGTGTCAAAACTCCCTGGACATCAGGTCAGGCCAGCAAAGGTACCTTTGTGGCCCTTTGCTTCCCATGCAATGGCCCATGACACTTCCCTCAGGGCCATGGGATGCCATGCATCACCAGCTTTGGTCATACCACTGAGGTAGGGTTGGGGCTTTGTCTCTGTGACCACGCAAATAAGATCCAGGAGACCTCTTTCCTCACCTCTGATGCCACACAGATGCTCACCAGTGCCCACCACCTGTGGGCAGGTGGCTCATCTCCCTGGTCTCAGCCTCTGAAGAGCCCCAGGCATCTCTGCAGCCCAGATTTGAGAGCCAGGTCTTACCCTAAGGAGCTCAAGATGAGCCTAGAAGACTAAAGTTTGTGTCTTCATACATCCTTACACTGTCACAGACCCCAGCTAGCTCTTCTATACACACTTACTGCAGAGGATGTAATTTAAACAAATAAATCCCTTTCAGATCTCCACACAGACAAGGAGAGTTTTTTGTCCCTAACATGAAGAGTTTGAACAATTGGGAATACAAACGGTAATCTATCTAAAGGAGCAATTTTTTTTTTATCTTTAGGGAATTTCTCTATCAGCTATTTCAACTCCCGGTATATAAAGCTTCAGATAATACTGTGGATCATTGGTGTTTTCTGACAGATGTGTGGTTTTAGTCAGTCATGTTTGTTAAAATGCTTAAACGTTTTGATTAGCCTAATTGAAATACAACACCAAAATAAACTTTTCAAAATATTTCCATAATGCAGGGTGTTATATAAAACTGTCAAAAAGTGAGTTGGCATTGAACTGATTTTTGCAAGAAGGCAAGTACAAGTATTTATTTTGAAGTTGATAGAATACAGAAGGATCAGAGATACGATTTCATTCTCCTCTGCAAACCTCCTTCCAGATTCCTAAGTCTCTCACAAAGCAGATGTCATTTTGAAGATTCAAAATAGAACACCACTAAAAAAATCAGCATTCTTAAAGAATTCTGTTATGCTTTATTCCCATTTGGTAGTAGAAAGCATGTGCCTTGAATGTCAATTACATATTATTTTAGGAAGGCAGAGGACTTCACGAGGCAGACACGAAACAAGCTGCACAAATGCACCATGGGATAACCTCTTTGGTTCCAGCGGCTGGCACTTTTCTGTTATCTCTGCATATTACTGCAGCTGTTATTTAGCCACCAGAAGCTTAAATGACACACAAGAAACCTTAGAAATAAGGCTCAGTTTAACAAAATTGTATATTTAGTCTTTTTGGTAAAACTGCCAGTATAAGCATTAGGAGCACTGAGATCCTCAGCTCCTGAACCTCTGATTTTGCAGGATGAAGGCAAAGAAAGGCAAAGAAACCCAGTCTGCTCATCAAAGAGGTGTCTCTCATCTGTATTATAGACAGCTTCCACTGAAAATCTTTTCCATTGACTTCATAAAGCTTTGATAGGAGCCTTCAATGCGAAATGCAGAGGAATAACTGGATGACTTCCCAAGAGTTGCTCTAGAGCAGTGGGTGGCTCTCTGGAGTCCCTTTTTTAAAAGCATCACATTTGAGTAATTGCTCTGAAAAACATGACATGATAGCCAAATTTCACTAAGAGACCATACTAATCCCTTGATACTACAGACTGACTTAACAACTTTGTGCCTAAAATTAAGAACTGCCTATCCTCTCTGGTTTTAGGCCCTTTTCTATGAACTGTTAAAGAAACAAGAAGTACATATGTTCTTCTCAAAGCTGATACTTGTCTGATGGTATCTCTGAGGTGGTTGGAGTTGCGAAGATGAAATATCCTTCCAGCTGCAAAATCAATTCAGAAGAAAGTGCTGGGGCCTCTTGAGGCTAGATGATAGTCAAGGTAAGCTCAATAAGCTGTAATGACAGTAATGACAGTAATGACAGCAGAATTGCACTGATGCAGAGCTGCCTCTTGGTTTCCTGCACACTTCCAGACACACTGAAGACAAGCAAAAATGAGGACCTCTGAGAACATGAGAGTTGGCTGCTATTTCAATGCAGTCATTTTAAAGCAATACGCTCCATACCTGCAGCAGTGGTGCCATTTTATAAAAGATGTCATTTAACACTAGACTTACCCCAGACTCACAGACGTTCCAAGAGTCCACGTGCTGCTAAAAATTCTCTTGCTAAAGAGAAACTGCAGTTAGTATAGCTTGAGATTTTATCAGTGAGAGAGGCTTCATTTAATTTCTTTCAACATATACCAAGTATGGATAGGGGAAAGAGATTCACAGATCCTTGACCTATGGAGCACAGTTTCTTTAACCTTATATCTCAGCCATAACCCTGACAAGCTTATCTAGCTTTCCATGCTTACCACATTGAATGCAATTGTAATCAAAACTGATCATTCCCAAGGGCTATTGCCCACAGCATGCTGCTCAGGTTAAGCAGCTTGCAACTTAATTTGATTTTCAAAGGCTTTACGTTTCTCAAAGTCAGTAAGAGCAAGATACATCACCAGATAAACCAAACACTGAATTCATTACAAATTCCTGTTGAATCCTGTGATAATGCATAGTAGCTATGGAACGGGTGGTGCATGTTTTAGGTCCTTATTCCTAGAGCTGGTCTTTTCTCTTTGCAAAACAAAATGCGTAGGCTGAAAGACATACATGTAGAATTGTTTCAGCACAGAGCAGTGACATGGGAGACACAGGAAAATGTTCTCAAGCCACCTCTGGGTGTATTGTAGAGTGTGGTGTGGACATTTTATTTGGTTTAGTGAGGAAGCAAACCAAGAATATACTAAAACTTCTGCCATTATGTGGCTGCATGGTAACATATCAGGAAGATGAATAATGTTGGTTTGGAAGATGTTCCTAAAGACAGTATGGTGGCTTACATTACTAAAACTAGCCTTTTTGATTTTATAACTGGTGTCAAATACATCCCAAAACATGTTTTATTACCGACAGTAGAAAATCTTCACATGGGACTTCTTTGCTGGTTGACCCACCATAGGCTCCTGTTAAAAAATTATAATCCTTGGAGTCAATTCCCTGGAGAGTCCCCAAAGCATTTCCTGGATAATAATGATGCAATAGTTTCCTATCCTATTGATGATTGTCCCAGAGCACCTCAGAACAAATGCTCCCATTCCCTGAAAGCTGCTCAAGTACCAGGATGCTGCTATAAATGGTTGAAATGTGATGCAGTTTCCCCTTCAACTTCCTCCAGATCAGCCTAATGGGGATTAAGAGCCATTAAAGGCTCTTTGCAGCATATGCAGTTGCTATTGATCAGTTGTTTTAGCCAATGATCTGATTACAACCATCTTCTCTTCACAGTGCTTTACTGGCAGAAAGAACCATACAAACACACTATAAAAGGTGAAGAATGAAGGTACCAGACCTTCCTGTGTGTGCTAATTTGTTTACTTGCTAAAAAGAAACATTGCCATTGTTTTTTCTGATGAGGAAAAGCTTCTACCTGCAATGCAAGAAGCCAGTTCGAAGCAAAATCATATACATGTGTAGAGCTCAGGGGGTTTGTCGTCTGTCTTGCCAGAGCATGGCACATTTTGCATTTGTTGCTGAATGGAGGCAGAGCTTAAACAAGACGATTTTGGTAAGTGCTTTCCTGCCTTTCACTGCTGCAAAGTTCAGGAAGACTTCTGAGAACTGGGTCCTGCCCCCTTGGACCGACAAAGATGAAATCTGCTTTTGCCTGTGGTGAGTCAGACTTCCAACCCCACGGCTTTTTAAACAGACACGTGTTACCCTCTTGGACCACTTCTTAAGAGAACCCAGAGGCAACCCTTTGCTATACAGAACCCAACTGTGGGTAAACATTTGGAGTCCAAAAGCAGGTGCTGATAGAGCCCCTGGGAAGGGTAGTCTGGGGAGCAGTATGCCAACTTTCTGACTCTTCTGAGACTGAGTCTTCCAGGTCTGTGGAAGCTGTGAAGATTGTGGAGCACGCACAGAGGCAGATCTGAAACAGTCAAAATCAAATCTACAGGCCTCCCGCGAGAGAAGGTGAAGCTAAGCAGAACCTGTCTGGAGAGTAATTATTTAGTGTCAGCACTCAGTCTCACCCAAATTCCGGTTTTGGTGCCTCTGTTCCTTCAACAGTTTGAGCAGTCATCCTTTGAATGATTTCTCTGGCAATGTGAAGAGGGAAGGAAGGGCTCTAAATTGAGAAGTCTGAGACAAAAGAAATTCCTGAAAACTCTTAAAAATCAGTTGTGGTCCCAGCATTTATTTTGTAGTATTAGATGGCTCTTGGGGAAGAGGTCAGGCTTCATTTGCCTGATCGTGACAGTCTTTTTTGAAACAGTGGCAGAGCAGGGGTAGCATAGTGGGTCTCTTGTTCATAGCAATAGAACTGCTGAAAGCTCACTATTTCAGCACGCAAATTGGCATTAGGTTTCAGAGAACAGATTTAGCAGCTCATGCAGATGACTTGGGATGGTACAGGGCTACTTTGCTCTTCGTGACTGAACAGGAAATACAGCACAGCCATTCATGTTTTCCCAGGACATAAATAATACTTCACTAAGAAAGTAACGGATTTGTTCAACTATGGTCCCTCACTACTTAGATAGGCCCTAATCTCTCGGGAGAAGGTCCAGAGTAGGAAGATGTGTAAATACTATCAACAAAGTACCAGTACTTATGAAAGTGTAGTATGAGTAGGTGTCCAGGACAGAAATGAGATACCTGCCTGACAATGAAAGGATATGTTAGTGACTGAATGGGGTTATTGAAACAAGTGGGAGAGAGGTATCTTCCTCTTTGACCACTGCAATAATTTGGTCTTGATTACTAGAAAGGGCAGGGTGTGTTTTGTATTTCTCTTAATTTCATGACAAAAGAAACCCATCCCAGTGCAGCCTGTGACTCCCTAAAGGATTGCAGAGTTCTCCATGTGCAGAGGACAGTGACCTGCTTCGGAAACATGAGGGTGAGCAGAAAATGATGCTTACCCACCTTTGGAAGTCCCATCATTTATTGTCAACTGAATGACTCCTTGTAGCATTTTACTGTTCTTAGAAAGGAAAAAAACTAAGGGCACAAATAAGCTATCTAGTTCCCTGGTACCCTGGTGAAGGAGGTTACAGGCCTCTTCTGAGCCATGATGATTTGAACACATTTGTTTCTTGTATGTACAACATAGATAGTCACAGAATATTTAATTTGACCTTTATCTGATTCTTGAGTGTTTTTCTCTTTGTGATAGTTTCCAGCTGTGTACTTTAGTTGCGATAGAGACCACTAGTTTTGATTTACTAAAAGATTGCAATGCCCTAAAACCTGGACTCCAGCAGGCAACATCAGAAAACATGTTTCCTTTGAAATGCCCACACAACTCAGTAGATCAGGTTGTTGATTTTCTTCCTAGAGCAGGAGAATTCCATGCAGGCTTGCACTGCTGCAGGTATTCCTGCACCACACAGAGCTCCCCAACACAAAGAGTAGGGAACATCAGTGTCCTTGTGGACTGCTACTGGCCTAGAGGCATAGCTCCTCAAGAGAAGCAATTTGTTACCCTTGACCTCAGCACAGCAAAGAGCCAAGGATTGTCAGAAACTCCTGCTGTCTGAGATGCTGCTGGCACAAAAATCTTCCTCCACCTTGACGCATGGTGAAATGGGAGCTGTCCTGAGGATGAGAAGAGGCAGAACACACAGGACTATGCAGAGAGAAATTGCAGAGAGCCATTGCAAACACAGCAAGTGTTTGAAAGGGGGCATACTGTCATAGACCTCTGTGTGGGAGGGAAACAAATCACTGTGGCCTATCAAGGGGACACACAATGAGACACAGGAAAAGTGAAGGGGGGATATGATGTTTCCTCTAGGGCTTTCAGCATAGCTTGAGGGAACCAGGACAGTTGCACTGATATGATACACAAAAGGAGCCTCCAGTAAGTTCCTCCTCCAGGGCAAATATCCAGTACTAGCACAAGGAATTCATGAATTGTAAGACACAGCTCCTCTCTAGTGAATTGCTGCTACCTACATAATTGCTGGGGCTCCTTCCTACTTTTCCCTCTTCACA
Organism: Platysteira castanea; assembly: GCA_013397175.1. NCBI lineage: Eukaryota > Metazoa > Chordata > Aves > Passeriformes > Platysteira > Platysteira castanea. The sequence continues at coordinate 820,845 of VYXC01007873.1, forward strand.
GCCTTGAATTCAGGCACTCCTACAGCCTTTATGGGTCCAAGGCTGGGCATGTGAAGATGACTTGGACAAGTGATAAAAATAATTTCTGTTCTTGAATGTTATGCAAAACACGACAGAGGTGCATTCTATTAGTTTCCTTGTTTTCCAGTTACAGTTCAGTATTAGACATTATTGAGCAACCTGGTCTAATGTGAGGAGTCTCTACGGCAGGAGGGTTGGAACTAGACGATCTTTAAGATCCCTTCTAACCCAAACCATTCGATGATCATATTCCTGACTTTGTAGTAAGTTGATTGTTGCTTTTAGAAAATGTTAAGTGACTGTGGAGCAGTGCAGTTTTACCATTTATAGAATGATGATCTTTCTTTCTTTAATATCATAACACAGGAAGAATATTATCCAGTGTATGTATCTCTTGAAAAGTTATACAAAATAGGTTAACTGACAAAATATTGGAGTGAAAGAGCAACTAGTCTCAGCTTCAGAAAAAGAAAATTAAGAGCAATTCTGGCAATTAACAATACGAACATTTAATTGCTATCTATCAAATAAAAATGTAACAGTTTTATATAGCCTCACAAGGACAATAGCCCATAAATAATTGCATTCATAAGGAAATAGTTCTTATAGGTAAATGTGGTGACCTTTTCATAAAAGGTTAAATGTTGGACACGTTGAGGGAACTCACGCTATATTAATATGGAGCCATCAAAACTGGTCTTTTGTAAGGTCTGAATTTTGTGCTTGAAACAGGAAATCAACTTTGTTTTGTTTGAAAATTATACTGTATTTTAAATTTATGAGTGAGGAATATTATTTCTGAGAATTCCCAAGTAGGTTTGCTAATTAGAGTTAAAGAACCCTTTTAAAATTCCCTTTAAGGAAAGACATATCAAATCTTTCTTTGTTGTCCTGAGGGATCTTGATAACACAGACTCCTCAAACTCTCCACAGAAATAAAAGCCACTAGAATATTATGCATATACTCCATTTGAAGATTTCCTTAGGAGTAATGGTATTTCTACATTCGTAAATCATTTTTGCCTACCATAAGGTTAGCACATAAAATATTCAGAAAAGCTAGCAAGAAATTACAGTCTTTCAAACCACTGCCATTTCCCATTGTTCACAGGCATATGACCAGAGTTTGAACTACGAACAGGTGTCTCCACTAGTCTTAGCCTAGCAAATTCTAGTCAGGGGTAATTTCGCTTCATTCTCATGGTATGTGCTAGAGACAAACAGTCATACTTGATAAGGCTGCCATAAGTGGGTTCTAAAGCATACTGTTTTACAATTATTATTAGTGATCATACCAGTCTATTAGAACTCAGATGATGAAGGTAGACTTCCATATTACTCTGTTGTGAGCTAAAGCCAAGAATTTTTTTAGACTAGAGATTAAAAAAGTAATGAGAGGGAGTGGATGGAGGTAGATAAGGGCTGGAGGCAGTGAAGGAGAGAGAAGGAAAGACAGAGAACAGTGTACAATCCATATATTGATGGTACTGCAGCACAAATGCTTCAGTCATCCTTAGTGATGCACATTGACATGCACATTTACTGAGGAAATTAATGAATGGAGTCCTGTTCTAGCTGAGAAAGTAGATCTCTTGGGGAGAAGCACTAGCTGGTTAGACTTATCCCATGGTAAAGAGATGGGACAAGTGGGACTGAGTATTTCCACTGCTCATTGAATGCCAGTAGCTGTAGCTGTATACCAGTCTGGGTAAAGGAAGAAAAATGCTTCACTGGCATTTTTGTCATTTCAAAGCAGAAGACAGTTTCGCGTGTGTTCTGCGTTCCTTTCAGCAGCTCTTTGAGAATAGCTGTAGAACAACTGTTTGATCATGCAGCTGTTAATGGAAAATGAATTCCGGATAGCTAGATAACAAAAGAGGTTTGATTCAATGGTAACAAGACTTATTTAATTTTACATCAGACTCCTCTGTGGGTGGCTTGGGAAGAGGACATTCTCCAGTGAGAGAGCAGAAAAGGCAGCACATAACATTGGCATCCAGCTCTGTAAAGGAACACCACAATAAATTTGGAAAAGCAATCAACTATCTGAAATGTGCTTGTACAACACATTCTACTTTTTCTAATAAAATACAGTCTTGCTTGGACTCACTTCTTGGGTAGTTTGTCTCCTAATGACAGTTTTTACCTTCCACTTTTTCTACAGAAGTATTAATTTTTTGTTCATACAGTTTCCTTCTCAGCCTCCCAGCCAGTGCCTCTGGAAGGACAGCTTCGTGCTGCTGCATTTGCTTCTTTGTGTGGAAAGAAAGTGATTTGCTTTTTGTGTGCTATTTATAGAGAGCTTCTCCACAGAGATGGCATCCCCTCCCCCCGATGGCTCTGAGTATCCTCATAACTGCAGCTACCCGCCACCTGATGTCCTATTTTCTCATTGGCTCGAGCTGTTCCCAAACCTTGTGACTCCTGTGAGCTAACGCCCAGCTGTACCGGCTCTGAGTCTCCTGCAGTGAGACAGAATCTTCACTTTCACTTCTATCATTTGTCCTTAATATGCCAAAGCATCTGAACAAGTGCTTGCATTCATTCCCAGAGCCCCCTGTCCTAGGTTAAGCCCACAGGTCACTGTGGAAATAGATGTATTCCTTGCTGATGTGGTAAGCAGTTCTATTATGAGATCTTCATAACTTGCTGGAGGACTGTAACTCATATCATTGCACCTGAGACAGAGATTTTATATTCAGATGACCTTTTATTTCATGAAATTGTAAATGCTGTTTCACCCTACATCTGTTGTTCAGCTAAAAGTCAGGCGACCGATTCACTTTCTCTATGGGATTTCCCTGTGATTATAGAACCAGGTGACTGTGACAAGGTCACCAGGAAAAACAGTCTTGTGATTTCAAGCTTGACAGAAACGTGGCAGGAAATGCAGATGAGAGAAATGTCACACTTGGGCAATGATAACCTTAAATATCAGAGACTGAGCTCAGAAATGGCTTTTTTTTCAGGCCATCAGAAGGGTTCATGAAATATGTCTGTTTGTTCATTCCTCCAGGAGACCCTCTCTGTTCTTACATCTCAGTGTGTTATGATAAATAATGCATTGCCTTCCCAATAGCCTTGATAAAACTGCTTCCTTAACCATATGAGGAGTACATTTCAAAAAGAGAACAAGCAGAGCACAGAGATGGAAATTAACCCCAGGACCGCCAGCCTCCATTAGCAATAATGGTGTCTGACAATTTCGGGGTTAAATGAGAAGTAGGTGCCTTTTTACTGAGTTCTGCTCTTTGTTCTTGCTTTAGTGTGTGTCATTGTGGAGACTGTCATGTAAGGTTAATGACAGCCTCTCATTACCCTTGTCAAATATGTAATAATGTGGCCCAACAACAGGGCTGAATGGCTCCTGCTTGTCAGACCCCTATGTTTTGCCTAGCAGATGGTCACTGTGTTTGGAGAGGCCCTCAGATCCATCAGTGCTATCCTGAACACGTGTGTGAGGGAGGCATTTTTCCCTGATGGGACAGTTCATGGATGGAATACTAATTGGGCACAGCAAGACAACTGAGGATTTATTTATTTTTGTTCCTAATAAAAATATGTTGTGTTCCAGGGAGGAAAAGGGGAGGGAGAGAGAGAGGCAAACTCCCATTTCTCTCGCTGCCAGCCCCTCTTTCATTGTCTTACTCCCTACACTGGCAAAATTGCTGCATGTTATGCCTTATGCTAAAAATATGGACTCTTCAGCTACAGCATAAATGGACATGGAAATTCAGGCTTTGGTCAACTTTTGATTCTATATTTTGAAAGTCCAACTCCTATTCTGCTACCTCTTAAAAAGGAGTGGTTTCTTATTCACTACGAGCTTTGGAGAGGCATCATGTTAACATATCCCCTTGATATTGCCTCCCTAGTTATTAGGATTAAATATTTATATTGTGGTAGCTGACCCTCCTGTGTTAGGTAGTATGCAAACAGAAAATATCTGTTCCTTCTCAAGGGAACATAAGCCTCTTTAGCATGAGGCTGGTGATGTGGAAGGCAGTGGTTTGCATTTTTAGATGTATCAGTAGTCTGCTCTGAAAGTTGGTATCCTCAGCCTTTGACAATGCACCCACATCTATTAAACATAGAGCTTTTGCAGCAGGAACTTACTCTCCTCAGAGTCTTGGGCTGGGGCTGCCCCAGACAGGTACAGTGTTTTATGTAGTTTTGGGTTTGTAAAATTATTACTTCCCTTTCTTTAGAAAATATTTCAACTTTTTTTCTTCTTTTTTTTTTTTTTTTTNNNTTTTTTTTTTTTTTTTTTTTGTGTAAAGATAGTGCAAAGTAATTAATCTCCTCTTTCCCCATTTGGAGAACCTTGCACTAATGGAACTCAATTGTTCTTTGTTGAAAATGCCTAATATGAGCAGACTGCACAGCCATAAAGTAATGCTTTATCTGATGTGGTTACGTATAATTCGTCTACATCAAGGAGTGGGATTGATGTGACTAAAATTAGGGTAGTTATAGTGGTGCAAATGTTCTTAATGTAGACAATACCTCAGTCTGCAGAACAAGAAAAATTTGTTCTAAAAAGAATAATCAGCTCTATTTGTTTCAGAGGGATGTTAACTCTGAAACTTAAATATAGCACTGTAGAAATCAACATGGTTAACTACTTCGCTGCTAAGCCATATAATGGAGATAATCCCTATCACTAAGAGGTTTTTTATTTTCCTAAGAAGTAGATTCAAAAAGCATACATAGAACAAAAATAACACTGGGAAATTGCACCGGTTGCTTTGTGTTATCTTGTATTACAATTAATAAAACCCTCCACCAAGTTGTTGTCACTACCGTCAAAGTGGTGCACATTTCAGCAGCCAGGCCAGCTTGTTGCAAAGTTTGTATAATCAAGTCTGTTCCAGACCAAGGAAGACAATTGAAAGTAAAAAAAAAAAAAAAAAATTTTCTCGTGTTTCCCAATCAAAAGACACAGAAAACTCACATGTAAAATGCAAAACACTTTAGGAGTGTAAAGAAAACAAGGCAGAAAAGCTACCTCAAGAGTGTCCAGGGGTCTTTCAGGAGGTTTAGTCTTTTGACTAAAAAATGACTCTGTCATCCTTTACAAATCCCATTGATACTAATAATTTTTAGCAATAAAGTGACTTATTTTCCATCTATAAATGATTATGGTAAAGATAAGATCCAAAAGTGGAGGCCTAAAGTGGTAAAGCACATACAGCTTAGTCACCTCATCCTTTGGGGCTGTGAGTGTGCATCTGAGAGAGTGAGAAGGACTTTTTCCATTGCCAGCCTGACAGCAGGCTTTAAAAAAAATTCCGCAGTCAGCAGACTTTAGTACTTTTTTAAAAAGACATTTACTGTGAATATTACTCAAGCTGGCATAGTTCCCTTTCCTCTCTACCACTTTTCTGTTACTGAAACAGCAACGAAATGGGACAGTTGTGGTTATTATGTAATTCAGGAGATACCTGCTTCTTGATACTGATGGTTTTCCTCACAGAAAGGAGCCTAAGAATAGAAGATAAGAAATCATGTGAAGTTACTAGGGCTTCCTGAGGGAAAGCAAATGAGGAATAGAAAGGCTGCAGCATGTGAGTCAGCTTTCTACGGTGCCCACACACATGATGATGCCCTGTGCCCTAAGGGAATGGGGCACCAGAAAAAATAATTGTTCCCATGTAGTACGTCCACCTTCTTAACTAGACCAGCCAAATACAAAAGTGTTGGCCAAGCCTGCTAATTAGTATATGTAAAGGTGGTAAAGGAGCAAAATTATGTAAATCAAGACGGCAATTAAAGTGAGGGGCATTTTCAGCAAGTACCCCTGAAACTAGCAGATATGTAACGAAGTCAACAGCTATCTCTGCTGATTTTGTCAGATGGCACTTTCTGAGGCAAAGCAAGGCAAAATGAGCATGGAATCTAAAACTCTCCTCTTTTTAAATAAACCCCTTTCTAATGCACATTGCAGATTATGCTTGTAATTTTTTTGTCTCAGCAGTCACTTTGCTAATGCAGAGTTCATGACTTTACAAAATGCTGAGAAATAGACAGGTCTCACGTGGGACCCATATTTTAAAGTGAAAGCTCCCTGAATTATAAGAAGAACACAAACCTGGCAGCACACAAATCTTTTGCCTGACCAGGAGGAGTGGTGAACCCAGAAGTATGCCAACAAAAGCTTGGGAAAGCAGCATGATTTTTCTTCTATTAAGTATTAGTAAGAACTAGAGTGCTAAAGCATTGCTTTCTCCAGAGAATGGGAGAATATGATAAGAAGGCAGAAATGATGCAGGAGTGGCAAAAATAAAGTGTAGAGGAAAGAAGTGTAGCTCCTAAGCTGAAAGATGGGGTTGGAAGCAGTGTCTGTAACAGCCCTTCTGGCACAGAATTAGAGTGGCACCTAAATGTAAGTCCAGAAAAGAGGAACAGTCTAACTTCAGTATTGAGATGCACAGCTGGCCACTCCAAGGCAATTAAAATGAACTGGCTGAATTTGTTTATTTGAAGGAAGTAGGAGGGAAAGTTCTCCTTTTTAGGAATTCAGGTAAGGTTTGCCTCTGCCTGGGAAAGATGGGGGGATTGATTTGACTGATAGAATAAATTAAAGCTTAGTGTTTCAGGGGTATTGATATTCTAGAGCAGCTACATAACCTGGAGCTACACAGATTATTTTTTTCCTAAACTGCCTGTCTTCAGAATATGACATGAGAAAGGCATCAATTTTTGAGTGTCAATAAGCTAGACTACATATTTATGGGTACTGAGCAAAACATGCTCTGAGGTGGTAGCTCCCTGCATCCTTATCAAGCCCGATAATGAAAAATTTTTCTAGATAACTAAAGCTTAAACTCTGAAAAATAAAAAGTTTTCTCTGCTTCTTAATTGTCATGTAATTATGACTGTGAAAAGCAAAGTAATTTGTAAAGGCACTGAGCACTTTTTTTTTTTGGAGGAACTGGCAAATTTAAGACTCCTGTGCAGCAGCACAGGAAAAAGAGCAAAGCAATCTTCTCTATTTGGAATGGCCATGATTTAATTGGCTCCTGCTGAACCCTTATTAATTAAAAAATGTTGTAGGCTCTTTGAAGCCTGCATTGCTTCCTGTCTGAAAACATGCTTGTCAATCTTGCCCCCTCTCTGCATTATCATACAGTGAGTGTACGGATTTTAAGAATGCAGTGAGGAGTCTTTGTGTTTCCTCCCTCCTGTGTTTATCCCAGGACTGAAAGGGCAATCAGGACTTAAAAGTAGTGCTTCCCAACTTGCACGACTTTTCCAACAGCACCATAGAACTGAAGGTTTCCCCAGTGCCTGTTCTTAAGTATCAAACCCAAGTTTTGTGTATGTAGTTTCAACTGGGATGATTTCACTCACCACAACTTAACATGCAAAAAAAAAAAAACAAAACAAACCCCTCTGCAGTTCCTAATGAGACCCAATTAAAAACAAAATTCAAATGCACAGCTCTATTTCCTTGTGTGACCTTCGTGTCAGGCTACTGCAAATGGTCATGGTCCCTGGGAAAAATGACAGACTGCAGAAAGTGACTGAACAAAAGAGTCACATCTGTCTACTGTTGGGAGGAAGAAGGCACACAGCCCATCCCCTGCTGATGGTCCTAATGGTGCACCACAGTTTCTCTCAGAGGAAGACAGGAGTAGCATAAACAAGGCTGACTTCCTCTGAACTGCTTCCTAAGTCAGGATGCCCTCTCCTCTGGGAGGAGCTCTGATACGGCTATGTGCCAACAAAATCATTTGGCTCATACAGTGATGTTGGTACCTCAGTACCTGCATAGTGATGGTAGGGTTGTTTTGTTTTGGTTTGGGTTTTTTAATGTCCTTAATATTCTTTTGAGTTTTCACAAAATCTCTGCTATTAATGTTCTTTTTCTGGAAAATATGGATAAGCGAGATATATATCTGTACTGAGAGTTTTTATTTTAATTCCCCTGCTACTGGTAAATTTGATTAGGAGAAAAAAATGTTGAACAAATATTTTAAAAATCTGCCAGCTGATTAAATCACACTTTCTCCCTATCTTCTTGGCATATGAGGTTGACTTGGGCATAATTTTAAATCTTCTAGTTTAGATTATGATCTTTCAAATGGCATTAGGCTTGCTTTGATGTTCTGTGTGAGTACAGGACAAAAGTCCAGGAATTAAATGATTGCTTGCATTGCAGCATCATAATAAAATAGCTTCAGACTCCAACCAAAAGGTAATAAATGGATTTTTCCCAGAAATGCTCATGTTTCTTCATTGAATATTGTCATTCATTCTCCCAGGAAAAAAGATAAAAGTGCTCAAGGCCTCAAACGAAATTTTTTTTAACAGGGCTGGGAGTGGTGTCTGGGGTCTGCTTTCCTTATCAGTTTCTGGCACTGTTTTAAGTGACTATTTTGAGATACATGGGAAGGCTTTGTTTTCAGAAGTTGGAATTGTATCCTTTTTCATACAGTTGTGCCATTCTGGACTCCTGTAGGAACAAACTGCAGGTATGTAAACCATTAATGGTACAACTTTCCCCACTAAAAATTTTACCATCACAGGGTTTTCTTTGGTCTGGTGGAAGAGAGCTGCTGTGTGAAGTCATGATATTCATCGGGCCAGATATATTTGAGAACAGAATGAAATTAAGAGGGTTTACTAAGCTGAGGCCCATCTGCTGAGCTATAATAATTTTCCATTCTTGGCCCATTCCAGTTGTGAGATAATATGGTTTAGCATTAAGCTCTTTCAATTAACTTTAAAATGAAAGTTCAATTAAGTTGCATCACTTTACACCTGGGATGGGCTAACTACACTCACGGCCATCTACCAGTGATTACAGTGGCTCAGCCTACAAATAAGAGGCTGACAAACTCCTCAAACATGGGAACTCAGGCACCCTAGGTCACTCTCATAAACGACCTGGAAGACATTGTTTCTTTAATGAAGAAGTCACAGCGTCCTGTCTGGAGCTGGGGATAAGGACAAGGCACAAGGGTGAGGCGTTGTCAGCTGTCGCTGCTGCTGAGCTCCCAGGGAGCACCTTTCTGAGCCAGCTGTAGGATTACTGAGGCCTGGATTACCCAGTCCCTGACCATTTCCATAGCAGCTCTGGAGATCATCAGAGCCTGGCTAAATTTATCTGAGAGGAGAGATGCAAAATCTGGTCAGACTCACGAGCGAAACTAAGCTTTTCACATCCCCTTATGGAGAACGCCAGAGAATCCATATTGTTTATGACTGCTCTCATCAGGCTTCTTTAGAGGCTGCGAAAGTGTTACAGTTCAGCTCTCTGCTTTTGTCCACATTAAGATAAACTTACGTGTAAACTTTCGCACCCATGGCTCATTGATTGCAAGTTGATGAAACCGAATGAATATAATCTGTAAATGACAGTAAATATCTCAGTAAGATATTTTGTCATCAGTAAGATATTCCTCCCCCCCTTTAAATACATTTCTATGTCATTCTGAAAGGCTCTAGTTATTGATTCATACTTTGACTGGAAGAAATTGCTGTGGATAAGATGAAGAATAGAACAAAACTGAAGAAGGAATATAAGAAATTTGGAGAAGAAAAGTGAGGGAGACAATTTAGGGAATCAGGATGCTTAAAGGAAGAATTTTAAGAGAAAAGCAAATAACATGCCTTTACTAGCTGCCAAATACAAATTTAATCCAGCAAAAAAAATTCTTGTTAGAAATGAAGAAATGTTTTAGTTTGTTATTTTTTTCCTTTTCACCACCACAGTATGCTTTGAATATGACTGCAGTCCTGCCTAATGTGAAGTATATAGTGATAAAATCTCTTGGAAGTGATTCAAAATCTTGAGAATACAATTGACAGTGCTAGAGTTCAGCACCTTAAAGTAACAGAAATCCAAAGAACCTGAACCTTGTGAAACCAGGTTATAGTTCCTATAAGTTTGTCCAGAGAAAGAGGTTTCATTTTGAGTCACACATTAAAGCTGTTCTAAGATATGTTGTATGTAAACACAGGCTTGCGTTTCAGCTGGTGTAAATACAGCCAGCCTTGTGAATTGGTGGTGATGGTGATGGTCTCTGCAGTACCTGGAGACGAGGAGCCCACGGAAATGCCTTAACAAGCGCCATCCAGGGGAGGGCAGGGAGGCACAGAAACGCTGGTGTGCACATTGCTGTGTGCTGTGCTGCAGTTTGCTGGCTGCTTGCTTGATAACTGGCAGGGAATTCAGTCCAAAATTGACAAGATTCATGTCTTCTGCAATGCTTGGACAGCAGGGTCCTGTCCGTTCCTTTCCCCTGCCAAGCAGCCTGGCACAGAGAGCAGAGTGCAGATGGAGTGGCACAGCTCACCTGGGTGCTCCAGACAGTTATATCTGCAGTCTTACTGAACTCTATTTGTCTTTTTGCTGGTATTTTCCCAAACTAAAAGCTGGAACTTAAAGCACTGCAGCCTTTACTTAAGTCTTCTTGACAGCATAAAACAAAATAGGATAAATATCACCTTGCAAGTGACAATTGAATTTTATAAGAACGTGATATAACTAGTCACATAGTAATAGCTTTAATTTATCACAACGTTGTCTTAAGAAAAAGAACAAAATTTATGTACCAAAACCAGCCTAAGCAGTTTGAAACATTATATCTATACAGCTATTCTTTATATTGTGTGGATCTCCTTTTTCACTGTTTCATATTTCTACCATATCTGGCCCTCTATGTGACCATAAAATTACGGACTAGTACCAAAGAGAGTAGCAAAGTTAGAGACAGAAGGATGTTGGCACTGGATAACTTAATGAATTGGCAATGGGACTTGGAGCCCTTCAGTCTGTCTGAACTTTGCTGATGGGAACTGCGCAAACGGCTAATGGGGATAAATGATTTGTGCTCCTCGTGAAGAAGTGGAAAAACAGCAGAATGCTGGATTATGTGGTGTTTTCTGAGGAAGAGCTGGAAGCAGGAAAAAAGGACAGGTTTGTGGAAATAAAGTAAAGAAAGGTGGTTAGAATGGGATCATCAATGATGATACAAAGAAACCATTGCTGTCTCTCCTAGGTTTTCTTTGTCTCATCTTCAGTGGACCAAAGGTTATTCAAAATAAAAATGTTGATATAAATGTCAATTTTCTTTTGATCAGTGCAATTATTCTCATCTCTGGTTGTGTTAATGGTTAAATATGAATAGTTTCCATGGACAATTAGAAGGTGAGAGTGTTTCAAGCCACTTGTCAAAATATTTTGTGACCTATAAAATCCTATGGAGTAGTTTTGTTAAATAGGGAATATAGACTGCTACACTTTCCAAGCTTCAAGGTAACTTCAGTTTGTATTTGCTGTAAGCTCTGATTCAGGGCTATCTGTTGTGATCACATTTCATTTTTCCTTTTTCTGAATGTTTTACTTGTTGATAATTTGAATTTTAGGCTTCGTGACATTAATACTGTAGCCATGATAGGTAAATAATTTAGAACCTGTAATTATCTATATTGTGACTTATTTTAGTGCTTTGGAGACATACACCTTTCAGAGGCTAAAGCAGAAAAAAATGACATTGCTTTGCAATGTATATTGATCACAAGTATGTAATAACATCTCAGAGTCTGAGGACATTGCTGCTTGCAGTCAAAACCACAGTTTGTTTTTAGCCTTATCCAAACAGGCTTTTAAGCTGGCAGGTGAATTGGTGACTGCCTTTCTTTTTTCCTGCTCTGCTTCTCAGTGCAGTATATTAACCTCATGAACATGTTAAAACAATGTTGAGTTCAATCTAAACCATAAAAGCAGCAGGGGAAAATTTCCAGCTTCGTATCTTCTCACCTAGGCTGACTAGAAGATTCCCCGAAGTTTGTTTGAAATGAAAATTACCTGTCCTGAGAGAAAAAATAGTCATCATTCCTGGTGCAGACACTGCTCCTAGAGCCTAAAGTCAGCTCTACTTCCCCTGTGCCAGTTTCTAAGGGAAATAAAAATCATGCAGTAGAGCACAAATGTGGCCTGAAATTTTAAGGACAGTGTGCATTGACCTTTGAGCAACACGCACACCGTGGAAGAACCTACCTACCAACAGGCAATTATAAACCGCCTGGGATCCATGGGGACTTCGGCTGTGGTTTCCTGCCAGCCCCTTTCCTCTCTTGGAAGCAGCCGTATTTTGCAGCACGACCCTGACAGGGAACACTGTAGGGAGGTGCAGAGGGGCTGAGCTGAACTGCTGCTGCTGTGGTGCCACAAATAAGAAATCTGCTGCTCAGTTGCTGCCTCTGCCCAGTGCTTTGTCACTGCACGTAGTAAAGAGAATTTTCTTTTGCTCTCAGTAAATTGTTCACTGAAGCTCTGACTCTACCTGGATTTTTTTGACACGGATGTGTCTAATCCTTCTGAGGCTGGTTATACCCCTGTCTGGGAGAAGAAAAGTTACCAGCATGCCCATTCCAGCAGGTTTTGTGTGGAAGAGAAGGGCAATGGAGCAGCACTGTAACCTCTTGGGAGCAAATGTAGTGATGGCAGGGGTCAGGGCTTCCTCAGAAGGAGGATTGGGCCGGCTGTCCTGCGAGGACCTTTCTGCACATATCTGGGGGTGGTTAGTGATGCATCTTGCCAGCCAGTCGCCGTCCTTGTCCCAGTTCTCGGCACCCTGCTGGCAATGTCTGAGTGCAAGGGTCATGTCTGCTGAAGCGCGTGAGCCTCCCTTTACTCAGAGAGAGGTGACATCTGAGCACACATCACGTCCAGGTGACTTGATTTAACCTTTATTTGTTCCACAACACTTTGCAGGGGGTGGGCGGTTGGACCTGGCAACACCTTTCTTTCATTTTATCCTGGGATGAGTGCAACTTTGCAATGTGTGCTTCCTGTTGCCTTTCTTTTCCACAGATTAAAAATAAATTCATCAGTTATATACATAGTAAACAATTTCAGAATAATTTTGGTATCTTCCTCTGAAAGATGTATCCTCTAATTATTTTTAAAATTATTTTTCTTGTTACAAATCTGAGATTACATGCAGTGTTTGTATTAATTTACTTCTACTCCTGTTATTTTTTCCCTGTAAGACTGGATATGAAATGATATTCCCTTTAATGTCATTGTTATTGCATTTCCTTAGCAGTCACACCCACACTGTATCTATTCAAATTTGTTACCTGTGCCACTCTGGACAAAAATGAAGGAAGAGATTTAACAAGGACAGCTGTAATTTTCCTAACAGGGTAGAAATCAGCCAATTGGAAGCCCTTTCTCAGCAGATGCTGACAAGACACCAGAATACTCTCTCCTCAGGTGAAGGCAGCAATCACATCCCTTGCTAGCACTACGGCACGTCAGTGCAGTGGAAGATGGCGAGCTGGAGGCTGCCAGCCTCCTCTATTTATAGCATCAAGAGCTTTGGGGTGTGAGGCAAGCTGTTTTTAACACAGTGGCATTTTCTTCTGTTTAATCGTGGAGTGACATAATTTTTAGAAAGTCATTATTTCTTCATAAGAAATTAAGCTTCTTTGCCTAGTTAAAAAATAGGTGTTTGTGAATTAAAAAAAAAAATAAAATCACTTCTCCAAGACCTTAGATGTTTTAAAGGCCATTGTGTTGTCTGGAAAATGTAGAAAGGAAAATCAATATATAGCATTCAAGACAAAGAGGAAAAATTCAATGACATGCATCAGTTCAGCTCCTGTTCTCTTTCCCTTTTTGGTCACATCCCTTGTGCTGCCAAGCAGAGTAGAGGAGATCCCATGCCCATGAAAATGCAAAGAAATTTGCTTAGACTGAAACAGTGCTTGCAAGGCCTGATAAGCAAAGTAGTAGACTGATTTGTTATAGCAGGTTGGCTTACAGTTCACAATGACTTTTTCCTCTTCTACCTTTCCCCTCATACTTTCTCATTACAGAGATATCCAAGTACTCAGACAGAAGTACAGCAGGACTTTGTCTCTCCAAAACAGGATTTAAATAATTCCCACTGAGTCATACAGTTATAGAGAGATTCCTGTTACACAGAACATATAAGGATGCTCATAAATTATTAGGGAAGAAGGACAGAAAATGTCCAGTGAAGGACTTCTCATGTTTTGACAATGTCACCTTTTCTGGTAGACCCATGACTTTCCAGAATGAGTTTATCTTTATGTCACAGAGAAAGGAGATTGGAAGACATTGGAAATGCAATAACCCAAATTTAATTTGAAAGGAGGCATTATTTGTGTACATTTTAGTATACTGAGCATCCACAGCTTATTTTAATTCTTGCTGCTCAATAGAATTCATACATGAAAAATAAAAAAGAAAAAAAATAAAAGAAGCTTCTTCACCTTTTAAGCAATTAGATGTTTGTACATAATTTGTACCTTTGGATGTGTTCATACAATATTTTTATTTTTTTTTCCCTTCTTGCCCACAGAAAGCAGAGAAAAAGCAACAGACAAGGAGAAAATAGGTGAGAGAACATGGTTTGACCTTAAGGGTAGAGCAAATGTTCCCACAGACACATAAGTGACATGAAAGGAGGAAGGAATTACTCACACAGGCATGAAGATGGATGAGTTTGCTGCTGGTTTAATATTTCCTGTGCAGCCCTAGCGCAGGTATAGGACAGACCTCCATGTATCAGATCAACTTCACGGACAGCTGAAAAAACTGATGCTGACTTTCAGAAAGGTTCTGGACTCAGTGAGAACATAACTAGACCATGTGGGACTGGCAGAAGGAGCCAGAGGCCACGTGGGCTGCCAAACACTTGGAAGCACCAGACTTTGTCTCTGTTTTCAGGAGCTGCATCCGCTACAGTCTTCCCTTGCGACCTTGACCTCAGACTACATCTGAGCTTTGAGACCCAGGAAGGCTCCAAGATTTTTACCTTGTATGCTGGATATGGTCATGCCTCATCTCCATATCTGGATTAGTCCTTTGTGTGCACCAATCTCCTTCCATCTGAGCTCTGAGGTGGAAAACCCGTTCTCCTACCAGGTCCCATTTCGAAAAACTGGAGGACAGGTCTAGCTGCATTGTGGACTCACAAACCACTTTGGCAGCCTAAATTAGCTTTTTTGCTTTGGTTCTTAATATGTGTCTTGGTTTGAGACAAATTCAGAGGGACATCTGAACTTGAACGTCCTCTCTTAGAAGGCAGGTTACAGCCACCCCTCCCCCACCAGGTTCAGGAAAGAAATATTCCTTGGAGGAGAGTGAAAGAGGGAAAAAAACTATTTATTTAACAGACTCAAGGCACAATGGGAAGAGAATAATGCTTAATAATAAAACCTCTCACAGTGGAGAGAAACCTGGGAAAATTTTAAAAACTTTTCTGGGTGTGGTCTCTCTCCTCCCCAGAGCAGGATTTTGGCATGGGGGCTCCCCTCCGGGCCGGTGTAAGGTCTCCTGGTGAGGTTCTGATGTTCTGCGGTTCTGAACAGTTCCAGCAGAGAAGAAGAAACCAAAGTCCCAGGGAAACAAAGGAGTTTAATTCTCTGTCTCGCTCTTCCAAGAAAAGAAGCCAAGACATGGGAAAAGCTGGAAGGTGCTTTCCTCCACTCTACAGCAGCAGCAGCTATGCAGAGGAGTAAATCTGTGTCCCTGAACACAAACTGCTTTGAAAAGTTCATCTGGCTTTTTTTCTTTCCCTCACACCCAGTTTTAGAGGCACAGAAAGGCACGGGAATCATGTCTGGGTATAGAGCAGCGATAGGGGATACGACGGCATAAAGTCACCCCAAGACAATATGCAAAATAGAAATGATAATTTTCAACTTTGGATAGGCCAGTGCCTTTCCTTAGTAATTAAGCAGCAAATGCAACCACTTCATACTCACAAAGCGCTAAACTTAATAATTCTATGTAAATACATAAATAGGTAAGGTGGTCATGAAATCCCACTATGTTGAAGCCAAGATATGGACAGTTACCTCAGCAAAACCCCAGTCATATATTACAGTCTATCTTCCTCCAAAATCCCTTCCTCCCTCCAGCCTGCCCCAAGAGGGGGTCCATGAAGTCAATAGCTCCTTACATACTTGGATCCATGTGACTACAAGCAATTTTGTCATGAACTGGGCTCTGAAATCTGGACTGTGAGTTACAAATTATGGGCCAAATAATAAGGACTTATCAATGTTTGTTCTCAACATTGGCTGTTTGAACTGAGAAAAATCTCTCTGAAGTCTCTAGCAGTCCTCCTCTGTAAAGACTGCCTGGTTTTAGCTCCTGGCATTTCTTTGCAGAAATAACTTCCATTCCTGATACACTCTCTTGTCTATTAACAAAAAATAATGCATTTTTAGGTTGCCAGCTAACTTGACCTTAGGCCTCTTAATTTTAATGTACCCAAGGCCTTAATTAATTTGTAGGACTGTACAGAAGATGATGTCCCAAAAACCTTCTGAGAGTCGAATCAAAATCCTGTACTTATCAAAGTGGAAACATTGAATCAGGGCCAGGTGTAATATATTTGCATCCTTTGCAGAAAATGAAATGTTTTTGAGGAGAACAAAGTGCTCCTAGGCTTGTTCCAGGTTCATGTGGTGATGTTGTGCTCAAATTTCAAAATTACCACTCACATAGGGCAGTTGCAATAAGAAGAAAAATGAAATTTCATAACTAGGGAATAACACAGACCTTTTTTCTCAGGGCCTTTTGCTAATGCTGTCTAAGTCTAAAAGCATCTGCCACTGACTTCAGTAGATGATGATGGCATAGGCTCCCTGCTGCAGAAACTTCAGTAGCTATCTGGGGTTTTACCAATAGAGGGCTCTATTGGTTTGATTTAAGTCACAAAGAAGGGGGAGCTAGACTTTTTTTGGAGGGAGGGCTAAGGTTGCTACAGTAAATCCTATAACCTATATGAAAGTGGAGTCAGCTGAAGTGCATTGAAAGAAATGCCTAAAGGGACATCGTTTAAGTGTTACTCTATCTGTTCTGTTGTTGGTTTGTTTTGGTATTTTGGAATACTGATGCTGGCTGACTTGCTTATCTGCTTTCGGAAAGGCACAGTCCACAGCACTGTGAGGTATTTTAGGAATCGGGCAATATTAGCAGTGTGATAATTTTAAATGACCTGCAATGTTTAAAGCCTACCGAAAATAAAACTATATGTCTGTAACTCCTTTACCAAATATTTTTTAGTCATATTTGCTCTTACAATGTATATTTTAAGCATAGCACAAAAAGATAGACGTGCATGTAAATGAACAAATGAAAATCCGTGTTAATAAACATGAAGGTGACTTAAGGGAAAATATTTGCTTTCCTAGCTAGTTAGGGTTTTGTATTATATCTCACTTAAGATTGAACATACTACTGGTTCAGCTGTAGGAGGCCATACAATAAAGCAAAAAATAACCTAGAGTCTTTCTGAGGTGTTTAACTGCTATCCAGTGCCTGACCTCTCTCACTAAACAAGGTCTTGGTGCCCTGACTCACCTCTTCACTGCCACAAAAGGCCTTCCCATTCCACTTTTTAATTATGGTTCCCCATTTCCCGGTGACTGAAAAGATGCTGCTCTCACAGCATATCCTGCTTTCACAGGTTGGATAGACTGCAGTGTATATGTTCTATAACTCACTACAGCTGAAATTCACTGTTATTTTAATGTGGACAGCACTGGAATGGAAAAATGAAAACAGTACTAACAAACATGCTTGTAAATGCATGATGGCAAGCATACACATCTGCATATAAATATTATATATTCATATTTTCTTAATGGGAGACTGTGATTGTTAGGTGCGCTTGCCTAAACACAAACTCTACAGCTAACCAAGCAAAAAACCCTCTCTACACAAATGTGTGTTTACATACACACATACATAAGAAAAATATATATCCAGTGTATAATTTCAGTGTGTATGAATGTGGTGCATTGAAGTTCATTTTATTGTGCAAGCATAGCTTAAATTCCATTTTCACGCAACGGTGCAAGCTTCCTATAAAATAAATATGGGCCACAAATGAAAATACTTTAGTTTGCTGGTCTTATATTTTTTCCTAGTAATGAATACAGACTTCAACTTGCAAAAATATAAAATGATCCTGCTTTCAGTATAAATGTCCCTCAAAAAATCAATTCCAATTTCATCTTTGTTTTAGTAAAAAAAAAAAAAAGAAAGAACAAAAAGATCAGGACTATAAATAATGACTACCTGTGGTTTTCATAAATAAATATCTCCAAAGCAGTAGAAAGATGTAGAAATGCATGGATATTTTCTTTTCTCTTCCCTCATGAATTTGTTGTGTTGCAGGAATGTGTATAAATAGATGTCTAGATATGGCGCAGATTCAGATTCAGCCATTTTCTCCAAATAAAAACATATGTTTCCCTCTTGATGTTGCTTTTTGTCCTTTGGAATGCATTAACACTTTAATAATGAAAAGTCTGCTGTAATGTATGGTCTACCTATGATGTTTTTTAAAAAATCTCATAAATATGAATCTATAGGTACAAGAAAGCTGTATATGCTCATGCCTGTGTCATAAATCATCCATCCTTTGTTAAAAAAAAAAAAAAAAAGAGGTGGGGGAGGAGGAGGGAGTGAGAGTTTTCTCACTGGAACCATTTCATCTTATCTAGGGAGTGTTAAGAAATGCTGCTGTTGACACTTACCTAGATATTTTCACAAAGTCATGTCCCATTCACTGTTCCTCAATTGGAAGGATGTTTTCCTTCTCTTTAAATTTCAGGAAGGGAGAATCTTGTTCTGCTTTCTAGCCTTGTAAGAGAGAAATGACTGCCTTTCCCCACCTCCAGGTTACAACTTTAACTCCTAATCCCCCCATCCCAAGGAAATAAGTAGATAACATGACACGTACAATGTGAACTGATTTGGGATACTTTCAGTTTAGTGTCTCCAGTTAGGAGAAATGGATACAGCTCAATTGTTTCAATAAATGCATATGTGTTTTCATTCTGGGGTCCATGCTATGTTTGCTTAGAGAAAGACAAATGTACTAACCAACCTTGCATATGCACCAATGAACAAAACAGAAACTACATTATTGCATTAACTGCATCTCATGGAGGTAACATTATCTAAAAGGAAGAAAAAGAAAAACAGCTTAGAAACCAATAGCTTAGCTGTTGGTGCTTAGCTTGAGTATCTGGCTTTTAATAATACCACACTGGACATAGTGGTGTGCTACAGCATTTTATTCTTCTCTTTCTTCAGGGCAGATTGGTACAGCCAGCACTTTATTCCTGAAAAAATATTCATATGAAATGGATTGCTAGATTTAAATCTACTACCCAGCACTGATGACTAATATACTGTTATTCTGTCCCTCCCTCACCCCTCTATAATAAACAAAGCATGCACAACACTGGAGTGTTTCACAGTAATTTTGAGATGTTTTGCCTTGCTTGATTGGAAAGTATTTCTGAGGAGGATAAATAAGCTTGCTACCAAACTCTCCCCTCTATTTGCCTTGCTGATGTTGTTCACTGCAAGATGTGAAACAAGAAATGTAGTAGATTGGGATGCTTCAATGGCAAAAAAAATTTGCAGCTTACTGGCGTCATCTCCCATCTGTATTATTAGCACCGTATAGATTTAATAATTAGGTGATTGAAGACATTTTGATGATGGAGCGGTTTCTATGATCTGCAAAAGAAAGCATCTGTTTTCCTCATGTACCAATTAATTATTTATACAGCAGAAAATACAGTAGACTACCTTGAGGATGAGCAGGTCGGGTGTTTGTGTAAAAACAGCAAGGCCTGGCCTGGACATTATGTCATTCTGACCTTCAAAGTCTCTAAAACAATTATTTTTCAGACATGCAGTAAACAAACAGTACTCTCTTCTGTCTTCACTTCCACCTCACTGTTTGCCCTCCTGTCCTCACATAGGGCCTGTCAGCTTAAACATCACCTTTCCTTTTATTTTCCATTTCCTGTCTATGTGTTTTATTAGCACCTTTTTCTATTTTACAGTCTACACTGATTCGACATCAGCTTCATCCCTCATAAGCTCTACTGTTGAGACTAGGCAGAGTTATGCATTGTGGGAAATATGCAAAAGCACTCAAACCTTTTTTTTTCATGATTGTCAGGCTTGGATTAATTTTGGGAAATATATATTTCCAGAGGCTAGGACTTACTAAGTTTGCAAATCAAAGAAAAGCAGGTCCTTGGATCTCACAAAATGTGTTGCTTTGTATTATGACAATGGTGTTCACATGCCTGACATCCTCATAATAATATTAAGCCCTTTTTTTTCTAGCATTATGTACTTTATACATTTGTATAAATGTCACAGCTTGTAATCACTTCCTTTGTCATTGACGATTAATCTAAAAAAATCGAATAATTCACTGCCCCTTGCCATTTACATATCGCCTGCTACCATCTGTTCTTCTCAGCAGCAGTAAATGATGGGTAATTAACTCAGTGCCTTTGTCTTTCCCTTGCTGAATGTCTGACACATATAGATTTTCCTCTGTGTGTGTGTGTGTGTCTGCGCGTGTGTCTGCTTGCGTGCGCGCGTGCGTGTCTGTGTGTAGGAAAAGGAGAGTGGCATAGGAACAACAGACAGAAAAAAAAAGCAAAAGATGCTGTAAGCCTGACCTGAGGAAAAAAAAAATTCAGTACAAAAAAATTTGCAAAGGAGAAATCAGGACAGAAATGTTGGGGCTGCAAAGGGACTGTCACGTGGCCTTTTACTTGCTTAATGTCAAAAGAAAGTGGGACTCGGCTGCGGACAATAGCAGCCCTGCGCATGCAAGTACCCTTTTCTAAAGCTGTAAGGTCAAGGTCAAGATGCAGCAGCGAGAAAAAGCTTCATATGCTCCTCTTGTCAGCCTGGGTGCAAAGGGGGAAGATGAAAATGAGGCCAAATGGAGGGAATACACAATGCCATTTGGCTCCTGGACTGGAAGCCAGAAGGTTCACAATGTGTCATATTGAAACTATGATATAGTGGCTCTGCATATTGCATCCTTAGACAAGTGAGCATGAGGCAATATGCGGTGTAAAATTTAAAAAAGGAGAGCAATATTCAAAGAGCTTTTTGCCCTTCCTGCTAAACACTGCAAGCCACCCTGCCCACAGCTGTGGAAGGGCCAGAAAAGAAAGCATTCCCTTGGCATCACAGGAAATATGACATACTAGCCTAAAAGCATCTTCTGGCATGTCTCTTTGATATTGTTTATAAGGAAAGGAAGAAAAAAAACCCTGAAAATGGTTCAAAATACTTTTTAGTGAAGGTTTTTAAGATGGAGAAAGCATAACAATGTGTCTTGACTACCGTTAAATGACTGTTTATTTACATGTATTTGCTATAGTTTATTTGTCCTTAGGTAGTATCTGGAAGCCTCCTTTAGGGTTGAGGGCCACATTGTGCTAGGTGTTGTAAAAGCATGTAATATGACATAGTATTGTCACTCACAACATCCTCAGGGGCTGGCCAATGCTCAGTGTGATGTGCAGTGTCTTTCATTCAAAGAAAAAGAAAAAACAAAAAAGGAAGTAAGAAAAGAAGGTAGTTATTTTTTCAAGGGAGTTACATTGCCTAGATGGAGCTTCATGCCAACTCAGTTATTCTACTTACGTTATCTCTATGCCACATGTTACTGTGTGTGAAACTTTGAATTTTTGAACACGGGAGAAACAACAATTGGAGATAATTTCCCTATGATTCAAGACTTGCTCTTCACAGTACTCTGCCCCAAAACACTCTCTCCTAGGGCTTTTTTTAAAGCCTTTGCAGTCAAGGACATTACATGGGCAACATCTCTTGCTGATTTTACACAAACTTTTTTGAATGGTTGTGAAACTCTCCAGTTTCCTTCTATTTCAATAACCATATAACCTTACCAAAATCTGACTCCCATGTTGCTGCATACCCCTCAAATGAAATTCCCTGGATGTGCAACCACCTTGGACAGTGACTCACTCTTGTTCAGATCTCTTAGTTCATGCAATATGTTTAATTATATTTAACCTGAATGAAAGGTAATTATTTGATCCATCGGCTTCAAAGTTGAGTAGTGCCAATGTAGTACTTGTGGGAAGTCCAAGCAACACCTACACTGCTAGCCCAGCTAGAGTTTCTTTCATGAAAGTTTCCCATACCTAATAAAAAAATATTCACTTACATCTGACACTGGTCACTTCCAGATTCTCTGAGGGAAGCAGTGTTGCTGTTATTAATGCTTCTCATTAGATTTCCTTTCAGGCTGGGAAGAAAAAGTGTTTCTTGTTGGTACAAATTACAGATAATTTCTAATACTATGTCTCCTGGGTTTCCTCTAGCTAAACTAGGGGATGTTCAGGTTAGAAGACTGCATGTTGTTAATATGGAACTACAAGGATTTGGAGAATGGCCTCAAAGTGCCTAGAGGAGTGGATATAAGGGCAACAAAAGTAAAAGAAGATAACTAACAAGGTTCTACCTTATTAGATTAGGTATGAAGATTATAATTTAAGATGATTGGAATTATCCTATTGCTATCACTGGAATGAGACATTTTGACTCATACACAGCGCATGGTAAGCATGACTTGTACTCATGAGTTTCCAAACAGAAGAGGTCAATGAATATTAATAGTTAGTATTTCTATTTTGTATTGACATGGTGTCTAGCAGCCTTGATTGCTGCCCAGGAAACCAGTGAGGAGAACAACAAAACATTTGACCTTGCTCCAAAATCTTTAATGGCTAAGAGGCAACAGGGGCCATAGACTGTCAAAAAGTGGTGTGAGGGAGAGGAACATGGGGATAGAAGATAATAAAGACAGTAGTGGCACACTAGGCAATTAAATCAGTCAGCACAGCCCTTCTCCCTGCTACTTTTTATGTGTGGCCATAAAAGAGTGCTTAAAGGAGGGAAATTACGACGATCTTCTGTTTGTGTGAAGCACATTCCAAGTGAGCTAAAAAAAAAGGACAATCCATGAAGAGAGAAAGCATGAAAATCTTCAAAAAAATTATTAGTTTGGTGCTGAAGAGCATAACCACGCGCTGATTGGAAGAAAGGGTATCCACTTTCATTGAATGAAAAATGACAGGGTGGCCAATGCATAGACTGTGAAAGACTTGAAAGGGAATAGAAGAAAGCCATGAATGATGCCATAGAGAAAGGGAAACTGGTGCAGGGATGAGGAAAAAAAGTAGAAAGAAAAGAAAGGAGCATACAGCATCTCTGTTGCTGAAGGCAGGATGAGATTGAGTAGCACAAAAGAAGAAAGTGAGAGATGAGGATAACTTAAAGAATAGAAAACTTCTGGCTGTAAAGTTAAAAGCTGAGTGATGTCTATTAGGAAGTGTAATAATCTGTAGCATGTGGTGGAAAGACACTCAGCTAGACTTAAGACAAATAAGAAAAAACATGATGGAGGCAATAATCTTGTATCATCTGGAAGATGCACTGGATTGCTGAGATCTTTTCCACCTCTTAATATCTCTGCTACTTGTACAACCTCTGTACTTTAAGGCAGTGCATTTATACTGTGAAAGTGTGGAAGTGCACACTGACTTGTCAAGAGACCATGTATCATAGAGAAATACTTCAAAAATCTTTGCATATGAGAGGAATTTCCAAAATGCTTGTGTGTGTGTGTGTATATACACACACATATATATATTTCTTTATACACTCATGTATGTATCACTGAACTCCTCTGTTGTGTAAGAAGTAGATGTTTCCACTGTATTCAAATCAGGTTTCATTTGCAATATTAGTGTGAAACTTGAGAATAAATTTAAAATCCAACATTTTTACATATGCTATGCCATTAAAAGGCAATGACTGTAAAAAACTTAACTGAAAACCATATTTACTAGTATGTATATTTTCAACTGTATACTTAATAGCTTTAAATCTTAGTTTAAAAGCTTCTATCAGGTGAAAGTATAGAGTGTGTTTGTGTTTTAAAATAAATGATATATAGAAATAATGAAGACAGCATTTCTTCTTTCATTTTTACTACAGATCCTTTATCTGCAGTGCAGATTTTAAATGCATAGCTTGTATTCCACTAGCAACAGAAATCAGGTTTTTAGCTCATAGATGACAGTTCTGACTGCAGTCTTGTGATATATTCAAATTTTCGGAGGGCTTATTTCCGGAGGGTGTACAACCAGTGTTGATGTAAGTACACTGTGTACATACGGAAAACTGAATGGACGGCTGAGCACAGGGACTTGGACATATGTGCATTCCTGATATTGCCTGAGTTAGGAAGGGTGTGACTTCATTGAGCTGATGTCTGATTTTTGTTGAGTACTAAAACAGAAGCTTTTTTACTCGTATCACTCACTCTGTGCTGTGTCACCACAGTGGGAACTCCCTCAGTAATGGCTTTCTAAAGCTGGTAAATTCATAGTGATGTAACATTCAGTGAGCTGCTATTCACGTATACTTGTGAACATCATAATTTTGCTGAAAGATGGGGAAAATATGTTGTATTAAAGCAGATGATTGTTAACGCTTCTGAAGTTGGGGAATTAATTAGAGGAAGAAAGCAACAATTCCCTTAAATGGAACAGTATTTTACACTATACAGTAGGTCACTAAAGAAAATTTTTGATGACCTTTTTAATTGAAAGAAAGAATTGATGGTCAAGACCAATGGGCTTTAGCACAAGACTTACTAGTTCAGGTGTCCCCTAGGTTCTTTGTACATCAGTAGATAGCTTAGACTTAGTGTGAACAGGTTGGGCCATTACACAAAGGTTTGAAGTAATTTTACTCCACCATTATACACCCCCAGCCAAAAACTTTCTTAGTTGACAGAATTGTGAGGGGACCTTCACAGTGTACTAAGCCTGCTTTCTGTGTACTACAGAGAGATGTTTTCATGAATGTTTCTTAAGATCTCCCATTAAAAAACAATTGCAATGTACACTCAGTAAAAAAACATAAAAATCAATGGTGAAAGAATGAGAAGAGCGCTGATGTCTTGCCACCATTTGATAAAAACAAAGCATTTTAATTGATATGTTCACTGTATCATTCACTCTTGTGGTGCTCTTTGACATTTCAAACATAGATGTTTGAACCTCCAGCATTTAATGGACATGGCCTACTGTTTTGTATTGATCCACCTCCCTGCAAATCAGTGGTGATGTTCTTTACTCCCTCCCTGTAAAATGAAAAAAAATCAAATCAGTGTCCTAAACTTGTTGATTCAAAGCCATTTCATCTATCAGTATAGAAAAATAGGTTAACAGTCTTTTTCACAGTCTTTCTTCTGCAAACTGAATTGAAATGGCCTGGCTTAAAGTAACCTGGATCTCAGTCATAAAAGCAATATGCTGTCAGAGTGGCAAATCCAGAATTTATCACTCATGTATATTTCATCTGCCTTGCCTTTATTATTCTTTACTGCTAAGCTATAAGAATCCACAGCATTGTTAGGACACCTGAGAACTCTTCGGCCAGTAAATTTGTGGCAAGGCAAGTTCAGGAATTAGGAGCCAAATTTTTGATACCCTCTAATTTAAAAAAAAAAGTGTGGCTTCTGAAGGAAAGAAATGTTACCATTTTTTCCTCTGTATTCTCTTTTGCTGCATGGTGTGAGCTTTACCTTTACGCTTTCCCCTTTGATTCCTGGCAAAAATGGAGAAGAAGTGTTTTCTTAGTCTGAAGAGAATCTTCTAAAACTGGGAAATTGTTTAGTTCCATCTGCGTGTATGAAGAGATATTGAGGTATCATGATGCAGTCCAGGATCTGAAGACCCATGAGAGATTGTTTACCTGATCTTTTCTGCTTGGCTAGGACAGTGAGTTCATAAATAAGTCTCAGTCCTTATCTAATTCAGGATTGTCATTTATATCCTCATTTGACTTTACAATCCTACTGTTCCATTTGAGATATTGCTTAAATTTTAATCTCAGGAGGTGAAAAAGGATTTGTAGCATTCCACTATCAGTTATTTTTGAAAGACCTGTAGGCTGCCACAGTTTCGAGGTTGAACATCTTGAAACATTTGTGGAGAAACATTATCCAAAAATAATTTAAGTACAAAGCTGAATCTAGCTGGACACAATGACAAGTCAGACCAAAACGCTAATCCTTGTAAGATAAAAGGCTAAGACATAAGAATTAAGTTTTGCCTAAGATTGCTTACTTCTACTGTTGTTTTCCTGTTACAGTATTGTTTAACAATATTTTTGAATTGTGTGTGTAGTGTGTTTAATATGCAATCAGAACTAAGTCTGGAATTAGAGTAGTGTAGCAAATGTAGAGTTTGCTCTCCAAAAGCAGAGTAGCAAATGACAAAGCTTTTCTGAAGGTCAAAATTATCAGAAAGAACAGAGAAAAAAATCAGAGCACACTGCAGTAAAAGTTGGACCCCAGTCAGTGCCAGACTGCCAACTGTTAATAAATTATGTCTTTGGTCTGTCATATTTGAGATGTTTAACTAAAATGTCAGTAAGAGTGTTCATATGCTGCTATTTGATGCTGAAGACTCATTATTAAAGACAGGTTGTCTATTCAAAAATCACTTCCCTTCTTGTCTTACTTCATGCTTAACCAAATGGACGTATGTCTTTCAAGGCTGTTGTCCTGGACCATTCAATGAATAAGCCAGGATCTCTATAAATGTGTGGTGTGTCTGCGGATATGTTATTTGTAGAGAACATCGTTAAGAAGTGTGGGAAGTAACTGGAAGAACTGATGAAACTTATTTCAACACCTATTCAAAGAATATTTTGGCTTTCATAACTCACATGTAACTGCATTATTAAGCTCTTTGCAAGTCTCATGCGAATTCAAAGATGCATCTACTGATTTAATCAGAGTAGCAAATATGTAGACAAACATCACAAAATAATTTTTATGCTTGTTGATGCAGAGAAAATCTTTGCTTCTAAAATCTTAACTGAACACATTGTTAAGAATTTTTTGCCAGGCAGACAGTGTGGCAATAGAAAAGATAGAGATTATTATCAGTATATTTTTCAGCATCATAAAGCAATGGGAAAATGGTCAAGAATAGAATCAGTGTCTTTCCATACAGTTGGCAAAAGGACTACAAGAAAACATTAGTCAGAAAATACTGAGCCATAAAGTCAACCTGAAAGTTCAATAGAAAGTGAGCTAGAAGTTCTAAAATTTTCCGGATGTCATCATGGTTAGAGTCACGGAACACAGTGGTATTTCTAATGTTTTGGTTTCAAGTAGCAATTTGCAACATCTCGGTTTTCTGCTTCTCCATATAAGATTGCACATATGCCCTGGGGAACTTAAGGATATTAATGAGTGTAAGTTTTAGATTATTCCCTGCATGGAGTCTTGCACTAAGTCTCCTGGAAGCTTGAGCTGATATCTATTGAGTACTGATAACTCTTGTCCTACACAACAAAGTTTTTTTCCTTCCCCTTATGCCCTTCAGCAGCAGTTTGGACAATCAGCACTCAGTTTAAGACATTACCCTCTTCCTGATAAATCTCATATCAGAACACCTGAAGTGACCAGTCTATCTGCAAGGGAGAAAGTTAGATGCTGAAGAAAAAAAGAGAACATTTTAGAAGAACAAAAGTACTAGCAAAAATATTTTAATATAGTTTTATGAAGCAATAAGACAAGAATCACATCACTACCGTATGCCTGAAATAATAGCTGGCCTAAGAAGAAAATGCTTTGGGCTTGAAGGTGTTGTTTGAAACTTCCAGTAGGTGTGTCTCACAGTTCAGAAAACCATTCTCCAGGAAAATGAAATTTGGGAAATATTCCTCTAGTACTATAGTATTAGTGGAATGCCTTATCTTCAGCCCAAAGGGAGAAAAATTATTGTATCCACTGACTGGCAGGAGCTGCTACCCTGGCACTCTTGCAGTAATCCATGTTATAATGTGCTGCATCCAGCACTGGCTGAATATAAGGCACTGACTACCCTCTGTGTTTCCGTATCCATTTTACTTGAATAGGTTGATCAGCCCTTATTTCTTAGTTTGAAAGATCTTGACAGTAGACTTTTTTTTTATCAATGAGTAAGAGTCTTTCCTAAAGTGGCTTATGGTAAAGTTGCTTATAAGACTGTGAGGAGGGGTTGTTATTGGTGGAACCCAGACCTAGATTCTGTGTCTGCCACCGAGACAGGAAGTGGGTATCTGGGCCTTGTTTTCATCTTTGGAACCACTATTCTTTGGAAGAAATATCCACTTTCAAATGAGTTTTATCCCTTGTGGTTTTCAACATTTTTATTTGAGAATTTTGCAATTACCTCATGTGTTAGACTTGCACCTGAAATACCAATTAAACCATACACACATGTCAAGCAATAGCATTTTGCTTGTCCTTAAGTTTGGGACAAGGTTTAGCTTTGGATAAGGCATTTTAAAAACTTCCCTGGAACAGAATTAAAAGGAATCCATATCTTTAGGGCAAGTACAGTCTAATTAATAAACTTTTTCAATACTCAGTATACCTTTTAGACTTGCTTCAGTGTTAGGAATTAGGTTATCTGTATCCTTGCAATTTATAGTTGATACTATCCATAAGCCTACAGTGTCACATTGGCAAGGTACACCTTGGGTCTCCTACAATTCTGACACTTTTAAGTTGTCCAACAATACTTAAATCTTAATAGTGAAGAAAAAGAATTATATGACAATGTCTGATGTAAAACACAGTACGTTTTATGCTGCAGCCATGTCCTTAAGAATTTATCATATACTGTCTCACCAAGAGATGCCTGATTACTGGGACAACAGCTTCATTTGTAAGCATCTCCTTTGGCAGCCCAGGAAAGGACAGCCAACTAACTGACAGCAGCATAGCATTTAAGTCATGGCTCTGGTGCAGAATTTAATATAGAAGAGAAGGAATGACTAGCTATTGAACTGCAGTAGAGAAATGATTTGTGCTGCCTGCTGTATATAAAGTCTACTATGCACAATAAGAGCTGTTTCGTTCCCCTGGATTTTAGGTTTACAACTCACCACAATGTTGGTAGAACATAACATACTGGCAAGTTTATTCCTTCTTATGGCTTGGGCAATTATTTGGCATTGATTTTCCTGAAGTTTTCCCTTGCATGTCAGCTTTTTGTTGGCAAACTTTACAGAAGAGTTTGAGCAAGTCAGTAAGATTGGAGAATACAGATGAGATCAGTACTTGGCTCATGCTTTCCTTTTACAAGACAGAAATAACAAAAATGGAGTTTTTCAACCCTCCCCTCCAGACACACACCCACAGAGGGAGGGATGAAACTGTATTTGACTTACTTGATTTGATTTTGTTCCCTGAAAAAAATCTCACACTTCTTAACCTTTCCATCTACTCTGAGTATAATAACCAAAATACTCTGAACTTGCTCCACATGATGGGACTGCTTTCTCATTTGCATTTTTTAAGCAGTGACTCTGCTCTGACACAAAAGCAGTTGACCAGTCATTTTGAAGTGATGTAATAGCATTATGTTGTGCTGAATTAAGCAACAGAGCCTAATTATCTGTGATTTAGCTGAGTACTTTATGAAGTATTTTCAACCATATAGAAGAAGTATAAAGTGCCACTTTACAGATTTGGTAGCAGTTTCCAGGTTTTTTTGTCTAGGTGAGAGTGACATAACATGCAAAACTGTGAGGAATCTTAAACTCTCGCCTGCACATTGTTTTATTTTGTGATAACTGTAATTGGAACCATTTGCTGGTTATCCTGTTCTCTGTCATGAACAGCTCATGAAATGCTATTCATGATACTATGTAAATCAAGAAGACATTTTACTAAACTGGTGTTCACAGAAAATAAAGATCACCCCCTTAAATTCTGATAATGTTATTTTTACCAGATAGTCTTATTCATATGCAAGTAGGAAGAATATTTCCATGGCCTTTTATGACGATTTAAAAAGTATTTCTAAGAACTCAAAAGTACTTTAAGTGAGGATTTTTGTCTTCTCTTAGATATGTATTGCCCTCTTTATAAGTTCACCTTTAAAACTAGGGTGTCTAAATTTAGACACATGACACATAAAACTATGTCTAATGTAGTATTTAAAGTTGGCAGAGATACAGACACCTGAGTTTTAGGCATTGCATTTGAAAATTGTTCCTTCTATCTATAGATACAATAACTCCTGAGGATGTTAACGGAGCTGTACCTGGGCCTATCAAGAGAACCACACTGCCCTTCTTCATTGTGCTCCAATCTTGGCTTCTCAGGTGAATTCAGAAAGCCGTAGGTTCAACTTGCTTTTTGTAATGAGCCTGGCAGGCAAAGTAATGTGATTTGAACTCACAGGGGGCGTTCCTGACAGAGTTCAAACCTCTCACAGTGTCTTTAATAAGACCTTCCCTTGAAGTCAATTGGAAAAGAATAGACCACATGAAAGGTGGGCTTTATAGTTCAAGTATATGTATGTTACACCAAACAGAGGCCCTGTGAGAAGAAGAGAGAGGCTGAAGTGATGCACCTACTCTCCTGGGGAGAGAGTTTCAAACACTTGCTCATGAAAATAGTCCGTTCCTGTAATGACACTTACCTCAGTCCATAACAATTGCTCACATGAATATGACTGCAGGAATGACCCAGTTTTTTTATTTTAAGGCAATTGTCATAGGGTATTTGGAGCTCTGTCATAGTAAAGGTCCTTTGAGCTGGGTCATCCTCTGAGTTGACATGTGGTATAGGTGAATGCCCAGTAGAAAGATCCGTTTGCAAGTCAGCTCTTTGGAAATTCCCAGTAGGATGGCCAAGTGAGATGCCACTAGTAGCTCACAAACCAGCTTTGCAGTAACAGGTCGCAGTCTGGCCATGACCTCTGCGTGGATAACCTTGCACAGATATGTCAGCCTCCTTCTGTGCTTCCGGCACAATCTTAGAAACTTTGTTATTGTGCAGTCTTGTGGTCATATACAATTAATACACTGAGAACCTGGAGACAAAGAGAACGATCAGCATGAAACATCCTGGTCCATAAGCAGTTGGACTCAGGACCAGTTTTAAGTACAGAGCAGCCCAACAGACCCCCAGATGACTTCCTTCAAGTTAGTGAGTTAGGGCCAAACCTCAGAGCTCAGTTGACTTGACCTCCCTCTGTGGCTTTTGCCAAAGTCAGATACAAGAGGCTTGTGACCTATTTACATGTCATAGAAAGAGTAAAGAGTATAGAAGTTCTTTCAGAATTCAAAAACAGAACCAGGAGATGGTGACAGGTAATTGTGCCTCTTTCCCAAAGCATTTTCCCTTGTGAAAACTTCTGTGGATTTTTCCTTACCTCTCCCCTTCTCTATGTATATGAGACTCCTCAGAGAGGTGGTGAAGAGAAGGTACATCCTTCTGCAGAACATTTGCAGAGTTTTCAGAGCATAAAAATGTACTCAAATCCCACAGCTTCTCTGTGGAAAACAGTTGTGCAATTCTCTTGGTATATTTGGAAAGCCTGTCTGTCTGTTTTTAGCAACAGACTCATAGCTTTCCAGCGTAGATTTTCTCTTTAACAAGCCTAATTTATAGTCTTACCTCAGTGTTTCCAAAAAGACCAATTTCTGGTTGAAAAGCAAAATTCAAAGATCAGACTGAATACTCATTTATCATTAATAAATTTAGATTAGAAAGGAAAAAATTATTTTAGTGGACTTCCAAATAGTACACCCCTGGCAACAAATGTAAATTGTTTTAAGATAGATTTTAGAAAGTTTATGAAACTGCATGACTATATAGTCATGCAGACAAATGCAAAACAAGAACAAATATAAACAAAATCCCAAGGGCATAATTTACCTGGGTCCCAAATGACACTTCACTGACATTGGTGAATGACTAGAAAATTATCAAGAGCCAGATGGACTTGCTTTCATTTTCATATTATCCATATATTTCGTATATTATTTTGTGTTGAAAATCTATATGATATAGAGCCTTATTTGTTCTTCTTCCCCTTTGTCTACTAAAAAGATATGTCTAAAAGTCAATCCAGATGCAAGTATGGAACCAAGAAATTTATATTTTTTTCTTCCAGTGATTTTCTTCATTCTGACCTTTTACTTGCTAGTAATTTGGGCCATTGTTTCTTCAGGGCATTGTAGATCTTCCAGGCATCATAGATCTGCTGATCTTTTTTTCTGGTACTATTCAAATTGCCGTGGATTCTTTGCTTACCTCTCTGTGCACAATCCCACTGAACTAAGCAATATTTGTCTTATTATCTTGTCTTCTCCCAGGTCATTATAGGGTAAATCCAAGTTTATGAGGAACCCACTGTTCTTCTCACACTGCCAAGACATGACCTTGCTGTTTATAGCTGTTCCAGTTTTGGTGCAGTCACTTCATATCAAAACTGAGGCAGCTGCAGCTACTTATGAAATCTAGTAAATGTTTTAATTGGATGGATACTATTGTTAACACAGATACAGGAAAATTTTCAAATTTTTGTTTTTGAATTATTAAGGAGGGCACGTCAGGAAAAATGCCAATTATAATAATTTCAGCTATATGCCCCAACTCCAATCCTTTATCCAATATGAAGTGACTGCAGCGACCAGCTGGGCCAGTGATGGCAGCTCACTTGCTCTGGAGGTTTATCTGGCACTCTGCTGTTTCGCTGAAGCACGACCATCTTAAGAACTGGATAAACTTCACCTGCACAGTTTAAAGGGCACATGTACCATTGACTTCCCTTTGAGACAGGCAAGAAAATAAAAATTTTAGTGACTTATCTGCAGTTTAAATAATAGCTGTCTTCTATGCAAGACAGAAATAAATGTACATTTGTGTATATTGTGTCTGAATACACTTTTGGGCCGGTTGCTGAACGCTTTGGTCCTTTCCAGCCACTAGGTAATGGCCAATATCTCACACATCAGTTAACCTAATCCTGGACTTCTGCTGAAAAATCAGCAATGAAAACACTAAGAAAAGAGATGGGTTGTATTTTGTCCAACTCATGGTTTTTCTACAAGGTAGTAAACTCTTGTCTTTGCCAATCACTTCTCCCTGTCTAAATACATTGCATAGTATGGGCACAGTGTCTTACTTAAAAAGAGACTAAAAGCAGGCAGTCAGCACCAGTATTCTGATACTCTGTCTCACTGCAGGTGCTCTTCTAAAGTGTGGCTGCACAGGCACAACACATTCATTGGGATTTACACTGCTCTGCTGCCTCAATCACATAGCACTGGTGTGTGTTTGGTCTCCACTCTGGCTCGAGTGGCTCAGGTGCTGCTGGGGGAAGGAAGGAGTCTGATGGCTGCCTGCCCTTCCTGCCCGAGTTCAGGGTCTGCTCTGCCTCGCCCATTCAATGTTTGATGGCAGAAGTGAGCAGGCAGAGTACAGCACTGTGAGAGCCTGGGAGAGGGAGGTAGGCTCCCAAAAGGCCTTGTCTGCGTTGTCTGTCTTCAAGATGGAAAGAGAGGATAGTTAGTCTCTCTCTGAGCAGAGGGGCGGTCCCACATCCAGCTCAGTGAAAACTACATTTCATGTTGTAGGCACTTGCAGACCCTGCTGGCCCAACAACACTGGCAGTGGAGGGGTTACCATTACATGCACATCCTGGCTGTGTCTTCATTTGACATTTTGCAGAATCGTAGAATGGTTTGGATTGGAAGGAACCTTAAAGTTTATCTAGTTCTGAACTGCTACCATGAGCAGGGACACTTTCCACTAGACCAGGTCCTGTCCAACCTGGCCTTGAACAGTAACAGGGATGGGGCATCTACAACTTCTCTGGGAAGCCTCTTCCAATGTCTCACCACCCTCATAGGGAAGAATTTCTTTCTAATACATAACCCAAATCTATCCTCTCTCAGTTTAAAGGCATTGCCCTTTTTCCTATCACTACACGTCTTGTAAACAGTCCCTCTCCAGCTTTCTTATAGCCTCTTTTGGTACTGGAAGGCTGGTATAAGGTCTCCCCAGAGCCTTCTCTTCTCCAGGCTGAGATGCCAACTATCTCAGCCCTCCCTCACAGGTGAGGTGCTCCAAACATCTGATCATCTTTGGGGCCTTCCTCTGGACTCATTCCAACAAGTCCACATCCTTCTCATGTTGGAGGTCCCCCCAGAGCTGGATGCAGTTCTCCAGGTGGAGTGTCACCAAAGCAGAGTAGAGGGGGAGAAGCACCTCCCTTGAAACCATCAACGTGAATCATGCACCCCAAATTTACTACAATGCAAGTGTGCACTCTGGGCACTGTGGTCTCCCTGGGGAGAAGTGGGGGCTCCCTGGCAGGCCCTGGCAACCCATCTCATATCATCCCACAGAAGCAGGTCAACTGGAAGGTGCCAGGGAAGCCCAGCCCTGGGCATCTCTCTGGGGATGGGCTGAAGCCGGTACCAGGTGTTTGGTCTGTGTGTGGGGGCATGGATCAGGCCCAGTGAGGATAACCAGGGTCAGACACGCCCGTGACGTGCAGGCACAGACCTGGGGATAAGGAAGGTGCTCACAAACTGAGGCACCCCTCGATGTTCCCTCATGTTACAGGTAGGGATATGTGTGGGAAATTAGGCTGAACAAAACTGCCTTGGGGTGCAGGGCAGAGATTTTTGGGAGTTTTGATAGCTGCAGTTTCGACACTGAACTCTTGTTGCAGGCAGTTGACTGACTGCCAAGGGCCCTGATAACAATTCTGTCCTGCTTCAGGAAGCAAATGTGGCACTCAAAGCTCTGAGACCTCCAGATATCCTGTGCTTTCTTCGTGGGTGGGAAACAAATATCTGTGGAGAATAAAGATCCACCTATGGTAAACATCATGTCCTTTGGTATGACCATCTGCCATTCCTTTAATTCCCCTATTTTTATGTAAACTGTTCTTGAAAATGAGGATAACTAGATAAAATTATTTTCTTTTGTTTGCAGTGACATACCTGTAATATGTATCATTGCAATGTTAGTAAGGACAGTGTAACAGCTGTAGTAATATCAGACAAAATAATACAAAAGTAAACATACATCTTTTTAAGAAAAAAGATCACTATAGATTTCTTTTCCAAAAAACTTCAAGTTATTTCTCATTTCCTTCAAACCACTGTGACCCCCTTTATTGCTCTCACTGAATTTTAGCCCATTATAGATTTACTCTGATTGTCCTTTGTGGCTATGCTGCATTCATCCAAGCTATTAATTTTATTCTTTGTCAGGCAAGATGGAAACAGAGCTTTCATGTCCTTCTGGCATTCTTAAACTCAATCATATTTAAGATGCATAATTCTGTTGTTTTAGGAACTTGGTGTCCCACTGTTCTTCACATTCTGAACTACCTCTGTCAAAGTCTTTGTGCATAAAATTATAAGAAATCTTTTAAAAGTCACTAAGGTTCTAAAACATAAAAGTGAGAAATGTAGAATTTCACAGCAAAGAAAAAAAATATAAAAATCAAAACCAGAAGGACATTCATGTACATTTTCCTAAACTTACTCCTTACATATAATCATTTTGTCATCACTTTATCGTTGTAACAATGTAATTGTGGCATTACCAGGAAGAAAATAAAAATGAATAATCTTGTGGTAAAGCACAGCCTATAAGCTTTTAGCTTTGTTTGAGTCAAAAAAGTTATTTCTATTTTATCCTTATTTATATGGGTTTTTTCTTTGACACTTTTTTCTTTTAACAAACAAAAAATCTCTATCTCTGCTCTCATGTAGGACAATAATCTGAAATTAACAATTTATTCCAAAAATCAGATATCAAAGTCTTTATAAGCAAACTGCTATTTCCTTAAATGAACCTTTTGCATATATTTATTAAACTGAAGAAGTTCTGGATTTTTTGTTCTCTGATGTCATGGTCAGCACTTGACGTCTGCCATTCACTTTTTAACTATTGGTGTTCAGCTCCATCCCACAATACTCTTTCTTTGCCTTGGGTAAGTGTAGGAAACCATTCCAACCCAAATACTTGCCTGAGCAAATTTAAAAACTAAGTGAACGTATAGACTCCCCTATGCAATGCTGAAATTAAGTTTCTGTGAACAGCTGTAGCAGGAGAGACCTTAAGTTCTTTATCAAGCCTTGTCAATGCAGCCCACTGTACAAGAAGCAGATGTGCAGAAGGTGTGAAGGATGGACACAGCAAAGCAAGCCAGACCACCTATAAATATTCCTATATAATGTCTGCATGTTTCATTTAGCTCTGCTTTATCACACATGCTCAGTGGAGAAGCTGGGATAGTAAATGTCATCATTTCTGCAAGCCAGGCTTTGCCTGAGAAAGGAAAACACCAAAGATACTGAGCAAGCCTTCCTCACTTTTTTGTTTAAAACATTCTTTAATGAAATGCATTTTTGGGGAAAAAAAATCCTTACATCCCTGAATTGAATGGCTGAGCACTCTTGGGAATGTCCTTGCAAATGCCAGATTCTTTAAAAGCGCCCACTATCTCAAACAGTCAAAGAGGAGATACTGGCAGTGCAGGTTGTTTGCTGGGCTCAGTGGGCTATAATTCCTACAGTTTGCTTAGTCAGAGCCCTAAATATTCTGCTTGGCAATGAATTTTGTATTTGTGCTTAAAGTCAGATTGTAGTCATAGCTCTTTTAAAATTTCAGCCCCAGATCCTCTCATGTGAAAAATCATCTGCTGAAGATAGAGGGGACAGAGCTGGGGGCACAGTCCCCTGACAGGCTGGTCTGGCTCCAGGGAATTTGGGGAGCAGGAAGAGTCCTTATGACTTTGATGTTTTGGATGTGGTTGGTCATGTTTACATCTATTGAACCAAATAATTTCTTGTGGCGCAGCTAATCAAATTATTGGTGATCAGCAATCAGTCTGCATGAGGTGAACTAAGGATACGCTTTGTCCTGACCCATTTAAAGGAGTGCCAGCATTGCAGTACAAGATTGATTTATTAAATCAGAGGAAAAAATACAGTCTCTTTAAAATTAAAACTGGTGTGTCTGTTTCTAAATTCTTAGCAACAGTACAGCAAGCTGCAAAGAGATGGGTAGGGCTGTTGCTGCAGGATATGTAAGCCTCAATAAAAAGAACATATCCATAATTTCACAAAGTAGCTGAGATCATTCAGCCTATAAGCTGTATTTTTGAGAGGCAATTTAAACTGCCTGTAATCACTAAGCAATCACTATTATCTCCCTAGAAAAAATATATGTTTAAGCAAATAATGAAGATGTACTTCAATCCAGTATTTTTTGCATGAGCCTTAATAATGAAATATTTGTCCTTTTCTATAAAAGTGGTAGAATGCATTCTTTTTCATACACATCCCTGCCTGTTCTTGTTTTTACTTATTTTTCTCAGGTAATGAAAACCCTTCAATGTAGAGACATTAAGGGTTGACATAGAAGCTTTTTTGATGACACAGATGTTAATGTCATAAGTTCAGCAGCCTGCCTTACTTATTTTAAGTCATATACTGAGGGAGATACTTTTCTGTCTGCCTCCAAATTATCAGTATTGAAAATTAACTATTTTACATCTTTTAAAATGCTTTTTTTTATTCCTACATGCTTACTGTGATCCTTTTCTCTCCATATCAGCATTCCATTATTTATTTCCTCCCTGGAGGGATGGTAATACTAATTCATATAATGAATTAAAAAATAAAAAATGCTGTGATATGCTAAACTGCCAAGTAAAAGAGCTGCAGTATGCAACAACCAAGAAGAAATTTTGAGAAACCTGCTGTAACTCCCTTAGAAACAATATAGTGCTTGGTTTTATATTCAGGAACGGGTATAGCAGTCTACTTTGCAGTGGTGTTTCTTTTTAGCAATGACTGAGCAGCCTAAAGAGCAGCTTACTGAAAGAGAAATATCTCCACCAAAAAAATTTTCATACCCATCACTAGCAATAGCTATAAATAAACTTCCACATATACACATCCTTATGCGAGATTTTCCCGTACTTAGTTTAAAAAAATACTCCCTATGTAGAGGAGCTGAGCTTTGAAATGCCTTTCAAACTAAATTTGGGGATTTGAATTGTACAAATTTATCTCACTCTTTACATTTCACAAAATATTTTTTTTCGGCCCTGAGCACTCTGTTAAATTTAGCCACATTTTGACAGTTAGCGTTGCAGGGGGAATGCTGTGGGGTCCCTTTTTGGGAACACAGAGTTCTCTACATTTCAGTTGTAGCAGGAATATTTTCAGTCTGTGTTACGTGAGGCTCATTGTAGAATTCTGCATTAACACTCCCCCCCAGGATCTGAAGAGCTTTAGAGCTCACTGCAGATCCTATTCATTTGGTGGGGTTTGTCACCAGATCAGTTGAAGCGAGAAGAAAGGACAGTTATAGTCTGAATCTTCTTGGCTGTTTCCTTGTTCTTAGTCTTCTCTTCTTCACACAAGAAGAAGAAAACATTGTCCTTGTCAAATGATAAATGAGGCACAATTGGTGACTTGTATGTTTGTCAACACAAGCAAGATCAAATGATTGCTCAGCAGGAAGAAGCCACAGGAAATCCAATGATTTTTGACTAATTAGGAAAATAATAATAATGTCTGCCTAATGATTACCTTGTACTGGGTTGTGGCCTTTTATCAGGCAGCTGCAGACTAGTGCTTTGAAGGAAACCAATGGTTTTCTTTGAAACTGGTGTCATGGACTTGGAGGATTTGTGACAAATCTTCTGAGACTTATTCCTCCTTTGTGCAGTTGCTATAATTGGGAAGAAAAATGAGCCTGTTTCTAAATGTTTAAAGAGGAAAGTACTTTCTCTCCAGATTTTATTTGGAAATATTTTTAAACTAGTTGAGGTGTATGTGTACATAAGTGTATGCAATAATTTCCACGAGGATGAATGAATATTTAGGTCAGTTAAAACCTACAAAAATGATTTATCTATGCTCTTTTCACATCATAACAGCAATGATAAGAAGATAGAGACACATCTGCAGTACAGTTTTATCAGAAAAATAAAAATCAAGAAAATACTGGGAGTGAAGTGAGAAAGAAGGCCAACAGTTTGGAGCTTGTGGTTTGTATTCCAGTTTCCCCTCACATGGATTTCCAGAGTTCTGCTGGAGAAACTGGCTGCTCATGGCTTGGAAGGATGCAAATTTCACTGGGTAAAGAATGGCTGATGGCTGGGCCCAGAGAGCGATTACATACAGTTCCGTCCAGTTGGCAGACAAGCATTCCCCAGGGCTCAGTCTTGGGCCCAGTTCTGTTTCTTATCTTTGTCAGTGACTGGGACAATGGGATTGAGGGCACCCTCAGTCAGTTTACAGATGACACCAAGCTGGGCAGGAGTGTTGATCTGCTGGAGGGCAGGAAGGCTCTCCAGAGGGATCTGGACAGGCTGGACTGATAGGCCAAGGCCAATCGTATGAGATTCAGCAAGGCAACAAGTCCTGGGCCATGAACCTGGGTCACAACAACCCCAGGCAGAGCTACAAGTTTGAACAAGAGTGGCTGGAAAGCTTCCCAGTGGAAAAGGCCCTGGGGGTGCTGGCTGACTGATGAATCAGCGTGTGCCCAGGGGACCAAGAAGGCCAAGGGCATCCTGTCTTGGATCAAGAACAGTGTGGCCAGCAGGACCAGGGCAGTGATTGTCTCCCTGTGCTTGGCAGTGCTGAGGCTGCACCTCAAATCTTGTGTTCAGTTTTGGACCCCTCACTACAGAGAAAAACACTGGGGTGCTTAAGCATGTCCAGAGAAGGGCAACAGAGCTGGTGAAGGAATTGGAGCACAAATCTCATGAGGAGCAGCTGAGGGAGTTGTGATTGTTTAGCCTGGAGAAAAAAAGGCTCAGGGAGAACTTATCTTCTCAACAGCTACCTGAAAGGAGGTTGTGGCCAGGTGGGGGTGGGCCTCTTCTGAGTAGGAAGAAACAACAAGAGGAAATGGTTGCACTAGGGAGGGATAGGTTGGATATGAGAAAATTTTCTTCACTGAAAGAGTTGCCACAAATTGAAACAGGCTTCCCAGGGAAGTGACAGAGTCATCATCCCTGGAGGGATTTAAAAGACATGTAGATATGGCACTTAGGGACATGGTTTAGTGGTGGACTTGGCAGCATTAAGTTAACAGTTGCACTTGATGATCTTGAACATCTTTTCCAACCTAAATGATTCTATAATTCTGATTTGCATATATTTTCCTGCAGGATTAATCATGACTAAATTACTAAATTCGACAATTCTTCCAGAGCTGCAAACACCAGACAGACTATGATTTGGGAAATATGGGCCACATATTTCCTCTCATTAACTGATTCATTGGCAAAGCAACAAGGACGCTGATTCAACACCCTGTGGTTTCTGTACCATCGATGGTCTGCTTACCCTTGACACTCTCAGCATGGCACATTGCTTTCAGCAAATGGCAGGCGCTGTCTTGGTGCACCATGGATTGAATCTGGTTCCCTTTGAAAAACATGTTTATCACGCAACTGGTGGAAATTAGCTTTAATCTGGCAATGTAAAGTCAAGAAAGTCCAAAGACTGAGTCAACTGTGGCATGGTACAGATGAGACCTAAGTATGACTAGCAGAAGCCTGTGGAGCCAAGAGCAAAATGCCTGCCTAAATTACCACCACCAGTTTCATTCTCAACAGACAAAAACTTCACTGCCTAAAACCCAGATACCAACTCCTTTCTCTAGGCTTCTAAATAAAATTGCCTGATTTGAGAAGTGTTGAATAGCTGCAGCTCCTACAGAAGTCATTTGGCCTCAATAAATAAATTAGAGCTCAAAAATCTGTAAGCTGATGCTAACCGACCTGTACACTGGAGCCAGAATTCATGGGCAGTTGCTACACCAAGACTGACTGTAGCCATGGGTATCTGTCTCTCAGTGTCAGGAGCACTAAAACTCTCTCCATTAGTTAAATACAGCCCTAAGGGTGAATAATGGAAAGGTGTTGTCACAGTTCTTGAGTGGAAGTAGATAGGTCAGTACATTTCAGCAGTAATGCCAGCTACTAGGTGAGTTCAGCAAAGGATGCCATTATAAGATCTAAGCTAAAGGGTCCTCATGTTTCTTTTATTTCTTCTATTCCATTTATCATTAATTGGCCAAATTAAGGTCTTCCACTAAAGAAGGGGGACAAACCTTGTCTTTGAAGCTTTGAAAGTAGTTTCTCACTTCTGAGGAGATACAACCTTTTGGCATTGTCTTGCATGGCATTGCTTTTTGGATGACATTCACTGTTTCTTGTGCCAGAGGAGGGTTGTGATATGTTTTTCAACCTAGGTATGAAACAACACACCTTCTAGATAATATTAAAATAGAAGGTAATATAAAAGTGGATCTTTATTGGAGCTCCAGGGGCAATTATGGAAGAATGTCCACAAAAGCCCACCCCTACAGGGGTGAATACACTTTTATAAGTTTGGCAAATTAGCATAACTGACAAAAAGCACCAATAAGGAGGTCAAGTGGTAATACAATTCCCTCCCAGGTGAAGCCCCTTCTCTGGAACCCCCCTCTTTGTACTAGCTGTACTTTGTTTATGAAAATGTGTCTTGAAGAATTGCTCTAAACCTTGGTAGCCAGGGAGAACAACGATAGGATAGGGGCTCTGGAATTTGTTTTGTCTTTCTGCTTAGGGAAAAGGCATGGAAAATTACTGGGAAAACTAGCCACTAATACAATAGGCTACAAATATATGTGTGAAGAATACAGAGAATAAATCAGGAAAAAAGGGAAAAACCAAAACGGCATCGGTTGGGTATGCAGAGGGACAAGCTGTACATATATGTTTCAATATTTAGCTCATATCATTAGTGTTGCAATTTTGGGAAAAGATTTCATTCAGCTGCAGTGTTTGGATTATTCTGTGTCAGGAGAAAATCGCAGTAATGGTTACTACCTAATTCTCTGCTCTCTCTTTGCAGAGCAAAGGTTCGTCGCTGACTTTAGTCGGTGCCATGGCACAAGGAGTCACATTAATTTCCATCCTGCAAGGGCATTCTGTCTTCAGGTTAAGAGGAGGGCATGGTCATTTGGGTGTCACCAGTGGAGGCAATGGGCATCACAGTGTCCTTTTACCACGTGGTGCTAGACATGATCATCTCAGATGGCTGCGAGGTAATAGGTGATGGAAGCAAACTACCTCAGAGTATAAAATCCAGTCAACACTTCCACAGAGAGGTCTCAAAATGTGGCGGAAGTAGTTGAAATGAGAAGCAGTTCTCCTCCAAACCTTATCCCATCTCAATATTCAGGCAATAGGACCATTGCATATTGTGCTGTCCTGGGCTCTCCTTCCCTCCTTGACAACCTCTTTTCCTAGCTCTGTTTGCTGGGTAGGAATCATTAAAGCTCAAGTGGAAAGGCAGTGTCAAATCCCACTACTACGCCAGCCTGAGCAGCTTCTGAATTATCCAGGTGTCTGATAAGGTCTTTTCCATGAAAGCAAGGTTTGGTTTATGAGCCATTGTCCATATCTTAGCAATAACTTTAGCAATTAAGTTTCCTTCCTCCTTGAGTCACAAAGAGGAGTTTACAGGTAGATGAAAGGCAGATAGGGTGCTACCTCCAATGTGATGCCTCTTTCACAGCAGCCAGAAAAATTCTTAACCTACGGAGAGCAGGGAGGGCCTGCAAATTTGTGCAGAGCATGCAGAAAGAAGTCAGAGAGTGTCTGGTGAGCTGGCACATCACACCAGTTTCTCACTGTTATCAGATGAGTTGAATCTTGTCAAACCATGAAGCACATCTCTGTTGAGAGGTGCCTGAGGAAGCCCTGCATCTCAGAGAGTGAACACCTTAGTAAAAGTGATATGCTGGACGTTTTCTACTCATTCATTGTTAGATTAAAAATGACCCTGAGAAGTGTATATTACTGAATTGTATTACAGCTGTGGATGGATGCCAGGTTATTTCTGGGTTAGACTGAGAAAATGTGCTGTATTCATATAAGAAATGAATTGAACAAATAAAAAATGTTATAAAACATAAAAATTCTGCTGGGCCCGGAGTTATTTTTCTTTCTTGTATTTATTTAATCCACAAGTTACAAATACATGATTGATGTCCTGCAAATGAGCTATGACTTGGCATTACTTATTTATTTTATTTAAAATTTTTATTAAGCTGAATAACCCTACTGAGGTCACAGTCTTTTCTCAGAGTAGGCCTGGATGAAACAGAAGTGAAAATTTCACACAAATTTCCATAAATTCTGATACATGCAAACACCAGCATTAAATTTTAACAATTGTGTATCCACAGGCTTTTAAAATGCTGTTAGCATTTCCTTTAAAATAATTAGGTCATGTTGCATGAATTACAGTTCTGCATCACTGTTACATATTTTTCTTCTGTCAAAGATAATTTCAATTCTCCCTGGTATATGACTTCCTTTTTAAACTGCACTTGCTTCTTTCTGATCCAGATGTGCAAGCAGGTATTCAGGAACAACATGTAAAATCACAGACTGTGCAGCAATAGGCATGTATTGATTTCTTAAGACTCTTCATCTCATGTGTTTGATGGGTTTAGGATTTTATAAGACACTTGATACGCACCTACTGTGGCTGCAACATCTTTCTTTTGGAGCCCTGCTCTTTTCTTAACTCCTACCCTTATTGCTTAAGCACTCACCTTATTATTATCCATAAAATTGGGCCTTTAACTTCAAAGATAGAGGTAGGTATTTCTTTTACCAGTACAACTATTCAAGTCTGTAAAATTAAGCACATGAATAAGGAATGAAGCTGTAAATAATCAGCTTTTCAAGACAGGGAGTTGTTATGCATTGTATTTGCACAGTAAATAGACTATCTGTTCTTTGTTGTCGGATATAATGCAATAATGTGAACACATAGAGTCAGAATTACAGCCTGAATTACTAATTCAAACTCTGGTTAAAGAAGTGGAGGTTCACATTTTCAGATTTGAATGATAAGCATGAAGGTTCTTAATCAATATTTAACATCATCTGTTTTTTTCTACCTTTGCCTTAAACAAACTGAAAATTTGACTGTTTATTTTTTTCCAAGTAACAGCACAGAAAATATTTAGTCAGTATGTTTCACTGGGCTGTTTCCACCCAGTAGCTTTTATTATTGTTCTGCAACTTTGGCAGATCATGGAAACTTGTTTCAAAACGTTCTTAGAAAGGCCTGCTTTGTTTGTGAAAATGTCTTTCATTTTTCCCAGGTGCTTGTGGCAGACAGCATGGGGTTAAGGCAAGCCTGAAAACTGCACACTCTTCAAGAAAAAAGTGTTTGAGCTTTCTGCTCTACATTTCACTGCCCATATTTGGAGGTGCTGCATTGGTTTTGACAGCACTGAAACCAGTCTGTCTCAGACAACTCTGGTTCACTGCCTTGCATATTCACAGACAAAAACCACACGGATCCTTATATTCAATAAAATATTGATAGGGCTTTTTTTCTGCATTCAAAAGGCAGTAACAAAATAGTGGCACAAAAGAATTCCCCGGTCAAACATATTCTGTGCTTAAAATGCATTATTAAAAACCTCAGAAACCAAATGACCACACGATGTTTTAGTTCGGATGTGGACATCAAGAGGGATGTCCACAAGTGTTTAATAAAAAGGCAAGATACAGAATTTGGCTCACAGCCATGAGGAAAAAATTAAAATCAATATTGCATGATCTAATGCAAACCAAAATCACTATCATTAAGGGAAATAGGCTTCTTTAAAATGTAAAAAATAATTTCTGAAAGACCTGATAAGGCAAAAAGCCACTACATGTTGTTAATATCAGCTTTTTGGATTACAGATTTTTTTTTTGT
Organism: Platysteira castanea; assembly: GCA_013397175.1. Taxonomy (NCBI): domain Eukaryota; kingdom Metazoa; phylum Chordata; class Aves; order Passeriformes; genus Platysteira; species Platysteira castanea. The sequence goes on from VYXC01007873.1 coordinate 865,363, forward strand.
TGCCTGGAAAGCTAATCTTTTAATAGAAACATTGGTTTCATTTTTACAACAGAAAATTTGTTGAAGAAATTAAGTTTTTATTAGCATTTAGAAGTGAGTATTTTATTTTATAAGCTTGAATGGTTTGTGACATTGTTTCTGATGAATTATTTCATTATTGTTTATATACTTTGATTAGCACAAGTAAAACTTCACAGTCTTGAAGTGTGTGTCTCTGTTCAGGCTGGTTGGCCAAGTGCAGACACCAGTTTAGCTCAACCTTTAGCTCCACCTTTCCATTTCTCCAGAGTTGTAGTCTATCTGAATGGAGATATTTGGGGTAGAAATTATTTTTCTGGCTTACAAGATTAAAATGTTATACATTTTCTGTCCCCCAAAACACCCTTGAAGTCTCCCAATACTTTGAATATTGCATGCTCCCTCAGACATGTTCTTGTGCACTGCCTTTGGAAAAATTCCTCCTAGTAGGACCCAGCCAGGGCTGCCCCTGTGCCTTCCTCTGCTCCTCCAAAAAGAGTCCTTGGTTTGCTGATGTCATCGTTCTTCTAGAACTGGATATCATCTGTGACTTACGACCTATGAGCTGCTTGGCTGAAATTTGTCCCAGTGTTCAAAAGTAAAGCCACATCATTATTTAGGTGGATGCAAGCAGCGTAAGGAAGAAGATACTGTAAGTCCAAGGAAAGGCACATGATACCTCTATAAATCAATAAGAGTCTGCGAAACACTCCCAAAACTGTTACTTCTTGCTACCTTCTCTGTAATAATATATTTCCTTTAATACTGGAAATATGGATATCAGGATTTGTGGCAACTCACCAAGGTATAAATAAGGTCTGTGTGCAAGACAGTTTAACATAAAATGTCAGAAATGGACACTGGTTATTGAGATACATTTTTAAAAAATGCATTCTGCTTTGTAGCATACAAAGGACACAAATGCCAGTTCACACTGACATAGTTTTTTCACCCAAAGCAAAGGCAGTCTTTTCCAGGACAATGGCTTCAGTTCTCTTCTCAGTGTATAAAGGCATAACCAGACATTTCCTATTACCAGTAAAAAGAATTATGCAGAATGAATATCCTATGCACCAACATTAAAATTTCTAACCGATGAGAAGAACGATGGGTATGCTTCTATTTGTAACACAAAATGATCAGAACAAAAGTCAAAGCTGTAATGCATTCACTTACTTAAAAATGTGTATTGTTATACAAGGCAATTAAAGAGTTTCAGACTATTCTCTATGCAATCTGCCTTTCAGATGAGACCTAAAATTGAAGCATTTGATTATGAAAGCTCAAGTGGCAGTTATCATTAGAGGTGTTAACCCTAATATGCTCTTCAAATTTTAAATGAGTTGATCATATTCTCTCTTCCTAAATTCTCCATGGCTTTTATGTGATAAGATATTCCTCTTTTCCCTTCCTAAAAACTGTTCTAAAAGTATTACGCACACCATATGGCTACCTTGCATATCCATTTTGGTGGCAAGTTAAGTGAGTAACCTTTTTATACAGCCTATAAATTATTTTAAGAAAATAGACCGTTTGATATGTACAACATGTTCTTCCCATGTACCTTGACAGAGAAGTCATTAAATAAGAAATCACTTTTATCTATGTATTGATAGGGATTAAGCCTTAGCTTTCGCTTGGGAGAAGCATTTCCATTAATTTTTTTTTTTTTAATTTAATAATTAAAATATGAATGCAGTTATCAGAACCAACTCAGGTAACAAAGTTCAGTTGCTAGGGCCTGAAGACAGACACCTAAAATACTAATTTTCTAGGCAGTCTCTTATTGAGGGAAGGGTCCCCTTCAGGTGTACCAAAAGCTCACCATACTCCCTTCAGGTTTCACAAAACTGAGCTGCATTGACTCTTAAAAATTAGACAAATTAAGTTGTTTTGAGGGATAGACAAGGACTTTTGATACTCTCAAAATTTATCTCTTATGTATATTTTTATGTATCTCTTGATACATAAAAAATTTAAAAATTTTGTGATTTTGTAGTAATTATGTACCAATAGTCTTTTCCAGTTTTTTATTAAATATTATTTGTACTCACTGAAACGGCACAGCATCTGAGGTGGGACCTGTTTCTGCCTATTTGTACTGTATCTAGCATAACCAGGCAAAATCAATATTTGTAAGACAGGTAAAAAGGTTAAAATAATAGCAGAAGCAATACCTTTTTAGCCTCGTTAGCTAATGTTAGCTTCAAAGATTTCGAGAAGTAAAAGATAAACACATCTGCAACACATAGGTTTTAATTTGCTTGTGTTTTAAAAACGAACATTGCTTGAGTTACTGTATATTCTGTGATGCATGCAAACATAATCATTGATTCAATTCTCATTAGTGGCAGAAAGAGAAATGACTGTGTCGTGCTACAAATGTACAGAATTTAGTGATGACTCCTGGCATTTATAAAACTGTTGTTTTGCCAAATTCCATGTTCATTTTTCCCTTTGAAATCTCAACAGTATTTTTATACATAAAGTGCACTTGGAATAGCTTCACAGCTGAAAACCTGACTGTGGGGAAAAAGCACACAGTAAAACAAAAAGAAGAGAGAAGTACAATTTTAATAAACATTTATTCCCAGGAGCATGCATATGTACTGTAAATATACCACAGTGGTATCAAAGAAACACTTCTTTTGAACTGAAGAATGCAAATTCGGTTTACCTTAGTTCCATATCATTTTCTGGTTTTAATCCTAATAATATATTATTTTCAAAGGAAAGCTGGGTGTGCTCTGCCCTTGTTTTCCACCTGAAAACTGGGTCTTGCTAACGATTCCAAACTTCCTAGCTGTCAACATTTTTGCACGGTCTAAAATATATTATCAAATTTATTAATAAGTTAGCCTGGAAAAATAACCTTCTGTGAACAGAGCTAACTTTTGATCATTTGTGTCTGATGATATTTTTCAATGGCTGGTGCCATGTTCTGCCTTCCAATAACACACACAAGTAGTTCTGGTTTTAGTCCAGGGGAGATGTATTTGGGTACCTTAAAGCTGAACTTAGCTAGTAGTTCAACATGCCTTCTCAGTGAGCAACTGAAGTATTTAGAAACTTATTCAGGGTCCAGATCTGCTCCTTCTGGTGTCAGTCAGATCATTTTAATTATTGCTGACTGGAGCAGGGTCAAGCCCATGGTATATGAAGAACTGAGCTCCTCCCCATGAGTCAGCTTGTCTGCCTAGATTATATTTATTGTCGCCTTGGTAGTTTCCCTTATAGTGCTTAACTATTCCTTATATCTATCGATCCTTTCTTTCACAGATCCAATGATCTTCAGTTTCTTCATTTTTCACAACAAGAGATAATGATCACTTGTGGGTCACTCCAAATTACTTTTACCTTTTTTTTTTTGTTAGTTTTTCTTCTTTATGATAGGTTATATAAGATGTTTATACTGTAGAAAAATTGAGTTCACAGTTGGTAATTTTTAAATTTTCCACATTAGGAAAAAATTTAGGATTATTTATTGCCCTGCTCTGTGAATATGTGCAAAATGTAGTCTATCAAGAAGGATCTCTTGAAAGGTAAATTAATGCGTGTTTTCAGACAGGAAAAGCTGTGGCACATGACTGCAAAACCTGAAGGTCATGGAAGAGTTAAGGACTAGGTAGTAAAAGACCCTTAAATATAAGGGTTCAGGGAAAATTACTCTGAGCATTCACGTATATCTGCTAAATTGTAAGATCAACTCTTAGCTCCCATCTCCAGGATGGAGAGAATACCTTTCTTCTTTTCAGGGTAGTTATAAGTTTCCATCTCTTGGCTTTGCTGATGGAGTAAGTCCCCTGGGGTTTTGCATTTTGACAGGAAATATGCCTTTTGTAAGCCTGAACACCTCCTATGCACTCCTACATTATTTGTGTGTAGTTCTGTTCACACACTTTTGCAGCAGTGCCAGTAACTATAAAGAAACACCTAGTCAACCTCTTGATTATTATTTGCTCCATTCCCTTTATCACACTGTATAATTTTAAAAAGCTAGTCTGGGGTTTAACTCACAGTGTTTTTCCATTCTAAAAGTTAACTTAGCTAATTGCCCAGGTTCCCTCTATTGCCAGTGGAGAAAAAAGTAGGTATCTCCTGATCATAGTCCATCAGCTGTCTCTAACTGCTGCTTTGGGGTGGGGTGATTCATCCTGAAATGCTTCCTACTGCACACTGACTTAAGGAGACTAGGTGATTAACTCTTTAATGGCCAAGATGGCCAGTGGCAGAAGAGATAAAGGCATTGTGTTTTTTTTTCCATGACCCATGGTCTAGAAGAAATATTCTTTAAATTACCCTTAGCCTCAACTTCTTATCTCAGGTACATTCCTGAGACATTTATATGGCAGTTAAACAGGCAGTAGGAATCAAAAGCGTTGGATTTTTTATAGAAGTCAGTAAGTGGATAAAACTTTTCAGGCATTGCTTTAGAAAGATTACCTCTCAGACAATCTCTCATACTACTGTCAACAGAGAAAACAAGTTAAAAGCTCGAGTTAAATGGTTTGTATATAACACATTGTCCTTTTGAATAACTGAGCTTGAATCCATTTGAATCAACAATACTATCTGTCATAAGGAGCTACAGTTTTCAATATCAAAGCATCTTGAATAAAAGCCATTACTCTTTTTAAAATAAAAAGTGATTTCATTTCTGCTCTTAGCAGCAGAAGTCCTACTGTTAACTTTACATTTACTTAATGTGCCTTTCTGTGGATACATCTTTGCAACACTCTACTGCAGCATCCCTTACTAGATGATTCAGTAAGACTAGAGGGGAGAGAGCCCTGGTCATTGCATACACTTCCAGTTTTGCCCCACCTGCAAACTTCCTTTATGTGTCTGTTCAAGACATGCCACCACCTTGTGGTTCTGTTGTTGGGATATTTTGCTTTCATTTGGCTTATTTTATATGTATGAATTCAACAGGAAAAAGTCTGAAAAGGAAAAAAAAGAGTTTCTGTCAATTCCACTAAACGAAAATGAAATATTGCTGTTAAATCAGAAGTAACTGCTGCTACTGTGTGACTGTGACTATTTGCCTTTGTCTCCCTATGTGTTTTGGTCTGCAGCCATTAATAGCTTGGACTCCATGAAGCAGTAGCAAAGGGGAGTGTGTCAGAGCAGCAGGCCAAAATTAAATTACAGCAACCTTGCTCTTTGCATTAAAATCTCCACTAAGCAATGGAGGCTTGTAATCGTCCGGATTTTCCTTAAAGACAATGGCCCTCCATGCAACTGGCTACACTCAGTTAATTCATGCTGTCAGCTTCCTTTATTGGCTGTGGGGAATGCAGTATTGATTCTTGAACTCAAAAGCAGCACAAAGAGCCACTAGTGCATGGTCAAAATGCAGCAATAAAGAGCTGGCAGCTTGAGAAAAGCAGCCATTCCATTGCACAAACAAGGTCAATTAGAGGACAGTGCAGCATAATATAAATAGCATTAGCAGCCCTCTTCAACCATGATGAGACCATGCTGGGAAGACGACAATAAATAAAATAGAGTTTAATGCAGAGTAAACACAAAAGCATTTAATGTAATTTAATTTAAAACACTGCATCCCTTTAAAAGTACCATCAATTAAAAAATATTTATCTTCAAAGACTATTCTTTTCAGGTAAATCCCTGTACAAATTAATTATGTACGTAAGCAGAATTGAAAGGGAATGTATTGTTTAATAAATGGTTAATTCTTAAATAACACCTCTGTGATATTATGTCTGTCTGTGTAATCTCTTACTTTTTATTAATATAAATCTTTCAGTGTCAAATGAGTGTAAAAATAAGACAAAAGCATAACTGCATTTTTATTTCGGAAGTTAAAAATCTTGCAAAGGATCCTTATGTCCTTCTTTAAGATCTTGCAATTATTATCTTTTTTATGAGAGACTTCTTCTTACTATTTTGCCAGCTCAGAATTAATTACAAATGTAATATGCATCATTCTGCTAACACATAGACTACTGTAAGTGAATTAGGCTGTTAAAATAGCTAATGGGCCTCAGACAGGGAGCTGAGAAGCCTAGATTGTATAAGTAAGCTGAAAAAGTTTCAAAACTATTTAATTGTTTAGACAGCAACAGAAGCATTTGTTTCAAAGTCCTGTTAAAATAATGAATGTGCTAAAAGCTAACAAAAGAGTTAGGTTTACAGCTCTGGTTTATTTGTGTAGTCTTAAAAATTTTTAGTTGGCAGTACAAGTACCTTTCCTCACTTTCTTGATTTTTTGAAGAGTTCCCATCAACACTGAGTGTACTTACACAACTGGAAGTAATTTGGCTAAGACCTGTGGTGAAGGTTGAGCACGAAGTCCTCATCATTGCTTGTGTCAAATGGTACCTAGCATGTAGAACTGTGTCTGGTACCTGCACAGTGCAACAACTATGTCATTCTACATGTAGAAGGGATAGAAGTAGCGAGGTTTTCACAGAGTAATCACAGAACAAACGAGGTTGGAAAAGACCTCCGAGATAATTGAGTTGTTTTCCCCTGCAAAACAAACGGGTCTTCCAAATTGTTCTACAAGAAATTCCTTCCTACATTGTCAGTAGAAGCAATAGGAGCTCCTTGCCTCAGAGAGCAAAAGAAATGTCCTCTGGACTGACTGCCAGTATGGGAACTTTTTTTTCCAGCCATTAAGTAGAACTATGAGTAGAATGTTACTTTTATTTCTAAGAGCTTGAAATATCAATAAAACTTCAAGGTAGGGAGGAAAGGAGTAAAAATTAGCTTCCTACAATTTCAGCTGTCTAGGAAGCACAGGGTAAAGGATTCCAAGTCTTATCATATATATCCTAGGCTGGTACTTCAGTTTCTTGGGAAGTGCAGCTGTCCTTCAGCAAATCTTTTGAAGTTGCTGACATTTTGCAGACAAGGTAAACCAGAGGATAAAGAAAATGGAAACAAGACAAACACCAATAAAATGAAAGAAGTATGTATGAAACTTTTGTCACAAGTATGAATTTTTTTGTCACAAAGAAATCCTTATTATCTGGAATTTTTTCTGTCATTCATTCTAGAGTCAAAACAGATTACAGAGTAAAGATCATTATTAGGCAAATAAATGCATGCAGCAACTTGTGACCAATCAGCTCTTAGGTCTCTTCTCCTTAGTTAAGGACAAACATATTTTTACTTCTCCTTAGCCCCTTTTCCTTTCAAGTATGTAAGGAAGTGGACTTGTTTGGCATTTGCTCATTTTCTGGAGACTGACTAATAGTGCAATTGAAATCGTATCTTTTAGTAAGAGTTTTTCAAGAGTGACTAGTTGGAAAGTTTTTTGCATCTTTTAGAAGACAGCTTTAAGAGAAATCAATGTGTTCTGGAGGAAAATCAGATAACTTATCTGTATATTTCCTAAGCCAAAGCAGAATAATAGTTGTAGCAAGATTTGTAGGAAGTTGTAGCATTTTTAGTTTGGTTTTGCATTACTTTTCATTGATTTTTGTTCATGTTACTCAAGGCTTATAGAGACCAAATAAATTTTCCTTAGGGCACTTCAGTAATTTTATAAAGATATTTCTTCTTTGTTTTTGACTTTGAAATTGCAAAATATTCTCTCACAAGTGTAGAGGGAAGCAGAGTGGTTCTATGAGCTCCTTGGTATTTAGGAGAAGCATGTGGAACAACGTGTCTACCTTCCTCATACATGGTAATTATGTCTTGCTATGTCTATGATAGCAAAATATTTCTTTCATCCTTCATTTCCTTTTTGCTTATAATTTTTATCCCAATATCCCATAAATACCCCATTTCCTAGAAATATATTATGGACTGTAATTACCCCTGAAATATGCACTAGGTGACTGCTAACTTCTGGTGTGATGCCTCTAGAGGTTTACTTTTAACTCATTGTAAGGGACATAGCCACACCAATAAGTGATTGGTGTTCAGAAACCTCAATTCACAAAAATTAAAATAATAATGCCATTAATGTTTTCAAGCACTGCCTTTTTTTCCCGACACCACTAAGCATCAATTCCCTTTGGGAATGAACTTCCTTACTTACTCTTCTTTTGGCGACGTGAGAAACATCCTCTGAAAAGTAGCAGGTGTTCCACTGCTGATTCTGTATTAACGCCTTATTAGCTCATTCCAGAGAAAGATAGGCGACGCTGTTCATGAGCTGCCCGGGGCCACGCAGCTTCCTACTGCAAAGGCGTCCTTGGGGACGGAGCCCTGCTGCAGCCTCCGGGACTATGCTGAGTCCCCTGCGAGGAGCAAGCCACAAACCGCATTGTAATAAAAGCGCCGGCAGAGGCAAAAGATGAGGGAGGGGTCTCCTGTGTGGTTTCCAATCCTTCATTGCAGGGACAGGGTCAGGAACAGAAGACAGCGAAAATGGAAATGCACAGGATTTTATACGGGGGGAGGAGGCGTGGAGTAAAGGGAACAATCAATGAAGTACAACTAACGGGGAGGGGATAGAGTGGGGACAACCAATGAGGATAACTCAAGGGAGGGTTTTACATGAATCATCCAACGGGGTGTCAAGTAAAACTGAACTTTCCAGAACACATACATAAGCAATAAGGAAAAAAAACCAAAAAACCCCCATGGACCTATACATAAAACTAGGAGAACTCTTGAACAAATGACTTAACAGCATGCAAACAGGGTTCCATTGGGAACCTGGGAATTCGCTGTGACCAAGGAGTGAGTGTTAGACCTCTGTGTCATGGGTTCTTTCCCACCAGTCCTTCAACCGACTGGCCTCTGTGGCCACTGCCACATGCACCGCAACAGAGAGGTACCTTTTTTACTTTACTTTTATTTTCAAAATAGGCCTCTGTCATAGGTTTTAAAATTCTAGAAAGTTTGCCTTCTCTATATAGGGTGGGTAGTCGTAGAGAGAGAAATGCAGAGATTGAAAGTGGAGACTTCTGCCTACAAAGTTTGCACCTCACAAGAAGATGAATGTAAAGGAGAGAAGGACACTGAATAGACCAAGAGCCAGGAGACAACTTGGAGAAAGGCAAGTGTTAAGGTAATGTGTCCCTCAGAAATTCCGAAAGCTGCAGGTTTGGATTGCAGCTGAAACAAGGAAAATCTTTTTCCAAGTCCCAAAATGGAAGCATATGATTTGCAACATACTCCTGAGGAGATAGGAAGAGGAAAACAGGTTGAAAATAAAAATGACATATCTGTGCTTATTCTTCATTTGTGAAAACTTCTAGGGAATAGAGAAGGAGTATGGTTCTAGGTCCAGGTCTTTCTACAGCCTCACTGTGAGGAGATCAAGAAGCAAGAATATAAACAGTTCTCATTCTTCTGGGCCATAGAAGAGAAGTAAAAGGCCAAATAGGGCCTCTTCATCCATACATGTAAGGGAAATAAAAATGGGAAGCGGAATTTGCAAAACATTGGTTCTACATCCTACTAAAAGAGACCAGTCTTTGAAATATACAAGAGAACATGCAGAAAAACTGGGAATAGAGTAGATTATATTTTTTATGAAAAGGAAGTAATGGCTGAGACTATGAAGGTTTTAGATGCTGGCAATTGAGAAGATAGCAAGCCCAACACTCATAACTATAAATGTAGTAATGCAGAGGCTATCCCAACTCTAAAAAAAACCATCATAGTGTGAAAGTGTTTATAAGCACATTTAAAATGGGTAATTTTCAGAAAACATTTTATCATGAACCAACAAGCTGTACAAGATGCACGAATGGGAGAGCTTTATGCTTGCCTCAAAGATCTTGTTTGTGGATTTTGTGTTAAGGACAGGGAAATACTTGACACTTTATAAATGAAAGTCCCTTCTGCTTTAGTAGCCTATTCACCCTTAAGGGGCATAAGAATAGAGTATTCTGAAATAACTAGCACACAATCCGTTTGTTATACTACGTGAAACATGGTCAGAGACCACTTTTGTGTCTCGTGAAAATGAGTTTGAACGGTCCATGTTCTTCACTATTTAAAAATATTTTGCATCCATTTTTTTGCTCAAGTATCCTTGTTAGATTCCAAATGGTACTTCTGTAAACTATTCTTAATAGTTCTTTGCTTCCTGTGGGCTCTTACTAAAATCTTTCAGTCTCAAAAGCCCTTTTATTTTTGTTTGTTTGTTTGTTTGGGTTTTTAGCTGCTTGTATCTAAACAACTAGATATAAACAAAGTCTGCACTAGGTAAAACCATTTCATTAGTGATAGAAATAAATCTAGTGAGAAAATATGCCAATAAGATGATGAACAAAGAAATTTCTTTTTAATTTGTATACCGTTTCTTTTGGAAATTTATAATACAGTTAGCTCAATAAGACACAAATAAAAATTTTGTATAATGGATTGGTTCCTCTTCAAAAATAGATGAAAAGAAGGAAATATTTACCTTTGGGGTTTTTTACATGCTTGTTCTGAACTGATGGTACAAACAGAATGACAGCTCATTCCAAGTGACCGATCTTGGTACTCTCTTGTGTTTAAATCATATGTTCCAAAAAAAGTCCTAGAAGCCTTAGTATCTCTCAGTACCCCTTCAGTGTCCTTTAAATAGCTTCCTTTTCCTCCTTTCCCTGCCAAGAGCAATGGCTTCATTTCTATCCCTATCTGGAAATACTAAAATTAAAAAAGTGGTTTAGGAAAGAAAAAGAAAAAGAAACCACCACAATATTCTGTTTTACTGAAATACCTCAATTAATAGTCAGTATTTTAGACACCAGACTAGCATGTACGGAGATATTTTTGGATCCATGACACTTTCCCACCTCTTCAGAAAAGAATTTGAAGACCAGTTTCCCTGATCCTGTTTCAGTTGTTGAAATTCCCAGGATTCTTTTCAAATTGCATTGTTGCTGTTTAGAAGAAAATCTAAATATTTAAAATCACAACGTGTGGGAATCAGGATGTTATCAAGTCAATAATTTTTCATGGTTTATATTTCCTGGCAGATTCTCCACTCCACTCTGAGACAGCATAGACTGCATGAGATTATCCTTGAATATATAAGCAATCAGGTAATGCATCAGTTTATCTAAAGCAGGTCAAACAACAGGGTATTAAAGAGGAGTATATGTTATAGTTTAATATAATGGCACGCCTCAATAGTTGTTGGACGGGAAGTGAAAGAAGCAGTGCTGTTAAACCCCAAAGCATCCCGTTATTGGACAATAATATGTAACTGGAATGAATTATTATGATTATAAATAGGTCATTTCTAAAGGAAACACACTCGATGCAGACAGGAATAACAAATCAAGTGTAAAAAGAAATGACCTTTAACGGAACAAAGAACAGTAAATAGAAGAGACTGCATGAGGCTTCTCTCTGCTGAGAGAAGGAACAGCCCATGTTTGCCAGGGTACTGCTGGGGAAGTTACATGTCTCCTGCCTGCGAGTTTGGCTGCATCCACTTGGCTGCAATTTGCAGTGCATGCAGACTGCCCATGGAATGTGAAGGTTAGGAAGGGCATATGAAAGGACTGAATATCCAATTATTGCCTCTAGCTGTTTATCACTGCTGAGTCTAAAAAGAGAATGGACGAGATTTAAAGCAATATAAGAGAATCCAAGGCACCCTCAAACCCATTAGCAGAGATAATAAAGATGATTCATAAATGGAGCTGTGCACATCATCCTTCAGAGAGAGGTTTAAGCAGTTGTTTTGGGGATATTCAGCCTCAGGAAGTAAAAGAAAGATGATTTTACTCCACCAAAATAGCTGGAATTATAAACTGGTAGTATATGTTGGGATATAAACTGAAAGTTAATTATTTTATTTTTCCCTGACATTCTCAATCCAAAGTCATATTCTCATTTAGTGATACATGGAGGGAATGGTAGCTACCACTATCACCAAGAATGAAGACCTAAAGACCTTCTCTATTCAACAGGAAATTGCAGCATTCTGTATAGAAATGTTTTTAAACAAACAGAAAGCCATAAAACCCCAGGAAGGATTTGGTAGGAAATGTAGGATGAGAATGCAGAATAAGAGTGAATTTATGAAGATTTATCATTTGCTTTCAAATTAGTCTTTCATTTAACATTCAGTGAGTCAGTGTATGAATGCTGCCTGAAACACTGAATTTAAACAATTTGGTCTTAATGCAGAAATTAGTACCATAACCAGCCACAAAATGGATGTTGACAGATCACTCCGCCACTGAATACATCTTCCAAAAGGGCTTATCTGCATATGCTTTAGCTCAAAAGTTGCACAAAAGACATCCTTCTCAAAATAGGGCCAGTCTGAAATCAGCAAATCAAAATTCAGTGACATGTAGCCACTCTGAATTCTAGGCTTGGAACTGCAATTACAGTGCCAGTAAAGAGACCAGAAAGCTTTTGGCAAGAGCTTTCCAGTTTTGGCTCATATGCAAAACTTATAAAACATTCTTTGAGTTGAAATGTTTAGAAAAAATGTCACATTTTTCTATAGTGGATTTTTAAAAAATATTCCTTTTGTATGAAGTCACATGTATAATAATGCATTTTTTCAATTTTTTCAATTTTTCAAATATGTATTCTAATCTGAAGTGATCCAAAGGGTTCAGCTTTCATTGTTTTCCTAATACTCCTCCCCACAGAAAATAGCCTGTTTTAACTATGGTGTGAATTCAATACATCTATTTTTATTTTCAATTTCAAATCATTGTTTTTAAAAATCATTAAAAAATATTGAACTCATGAAAGCCTGGGTTTATTGCCCTGAAAGCTGATATTCTCTAGAAAGACAGCAGCCTTTGAGTCAATAATGGCAGACCAAAGATTCATCACAGCTGTGATCATCCTTTAGCCTAATTGTGAACATTTCTGGTTTATATCCACCTTAATCTGTCAGGTTGTGACCAAGAAAGAGGATGCCAATATTATTAATTGTTTCTGAACTGACAACATTATTGCAGTTGAAGAGGTCTGTTTATGTGAGCCACTAAGTAGTGCATGAAACAGGGTATGAGTTATCTTCAGCCTTGGAACTTCAACATCAGTTTTGATTATCTGCATAAATGCAGTCCACACTTAAATGCTCTGGTAGTTTTATTTTTCTTTCTGCTTCTGTTATATAGCTTTTCTATATTCTTGTTTCTTGGACTGAAAGCAACAGCAGTTGGAAGTTTCCTTGTGTAAGAAACTCTTGACTCTATGCGTGGAAACGAATTACAAAGGGTTCTTCATGCTATAAAAACAGAATGAAGAGACATATGTACAAGGACTATACTGCTAAATATTTAAGCTCTTATATCCATTCATAACAACTAATGCCACAGAAAAAGATGTTGCAGTTTCAGACCTAGAATTTCCTGTAGCAAAGATGTTGACAGATGGATCTGTAAGCCTGAAACACATGAAAGCAGTGAATAAAATATCAAATGTGTAGAGGAGGTAAAGTGTGTATTCACTGCCTCTGTTCTAATACACAAGAGATCATTCAATAAGGTTAAAATTAAAGTTACAGTATTTTTTCACCATATGAATACTCTGAAACCCATTGCCACTAGATGTTACAAAGATCAAGAATTCAGCAAAATTAAGAAAGGAATCAAACTTTGTAAGTAGAGCAGTCCAGTCCAGTGCCAGCCTAATTAAGTATAGGCATGGGATATAATGAGTGTTAAACTTTACACTTTGAGATAAAAGCAGTCTTGATTCTGTTATTAATTAGGAAGACACTTAGGGTATGAGGCAGATAACTTTTATGAGCCTGCTGCAGGATTTTTAAAACTCCCTCTGGAGTACTAAGTGTTTCCAAATCATATACTATAACAGGTGGACCTTATTCTGACCCAGGATGGCAAGTCATGTGTTTTTATCTACCTAAGTAAACTTTTTGTTTAAAAAAAGAAGTCCACGATATTACCACATTTGGCCTTTAAATTTAAATGAAATGAAGGTATTCTTATTAAGAATGGCCCAGCTGCAGAATACAGAATCATTTGGTTTTTAGGAAGTTCCAATTTTATAATCTCAAAGTAAAAGAAATATTTATCTACAGATATATTCATTAATTTCTCAATGTTTTAGCAAAAATCCCATTTATTCATGAAAAAAATGAAACCAACCCCAAACACGCAATTGCTGACTTTTCTATTATTCCTTTGATTTTAACTCGATGAATCTTGTAAGCAGGTCGTTAAGATAATGGCAGTAATCATACTCATCTGAATATGTGTTGTCCTCTTTGATGTGCCTAGCAATATGCTGCCCTATATAAAATTAAATAGTAGCATTAACTCCCACAATAAGAAGAAAAAAGTGAGTGTATGAGAAATATTTCCTTAATAGCTATACCTGTTTGTGAAAGCTAAAATTTACCCAGTAAGTTATAAAAAGGTCACAGCTCCCCTCATTTATTTAATACCATGAATACAGCTCTCTATTCAGGAGTTTGCCTGCAGTCAAAGCTAATTATTACCACCATATTACATAATTTTCCCTACTTGGTATGTAGATGAGTAAATGCGTTGTAAACAACCATCAAGCTCCAGGATGATCATAGCATGAGTGAGGAAATGAGCAGCTACCTTTCAAATCTCATTTCCAGAAGCTGCTGTAAATTAAGATCAGGAGAAATAATGCTTCTGCATCTTTGAACTCAGCTATTAGACTTTTATTGTCTTTACTAATTTCAAAAGTAAACCTGACTCATCGTTCCTATTACAGACGTATCATTACATGATTGAAGGTTAATGACTTCACAGGCATATTTCAGGGTCTCAGGACTCATACAAGGTCTCCCTAATGACAGGATTCAGAATTTCTGTCCATGGGCCCACCAGAGAGCACTTCCAAGGGAGAGCAGAGCCCTCTGACAATCAAGAGACAAGTATTAATTAGTTTTGATCTGTAGCCATTATTTTTATAACTGCACGATAGTGCTTTAGAAAGACTTTTTCAGTTATAACACTGAAACATTTTTTCTTCAAAAAAACTGAGCACCATGGCTGTATTTAGCAATTCACATTAATAGTTGCTTACCTTCAAGCACTTAAACCATTATATTTCTTATTGATTTCTGTAGTATTTCTCACATGCTTCAGGTTAAGCTTCAGCTTAAGTGCTTTTACAGATAAGAAAAAATCTGTTCAGTATCTTGCATGACTGAAGAGTAAATTTTAGGCAAGGAAAGAGCTTGGTAATCTTTTCTCTCTATGCTTCAAAATATGTTCTTTTAGGGAATGACTGTGGTTTCTTGTACAATTTCAAAGTGTGCAGTTTTATTTCTTTTTTTGTTGTTGTTGTTGTGGAAATGTTATGGCTCTATTTCTTTAATAATATTCTTTCACTAATATTTTATTAGAAATTAGTTTGTGTGCTACTGAAAACTTTCTATCACATGGTCCCTCTCAATACCCTCATAGTTCAAAAAGACACTTTCAGTTTTTGCTTTAAGCTAGAATTCAAGAACTCTAAGAGAGTTTCGTTGCCCTGAATTGCATCCCTCATCCTTAATAAACAGTATAGAGTAACCTCAAAAGTTAATCTGGTAATTATTTTACCATGTAAAATTTGGTATTTTGCAAAACTTTACATTTGTGCCAGCCTTTCATTTTTTCCCCCTTTCATTCATTTTAAAATAATGCAAAATTTTGAGTTTTCATATAAATTGAAATAACTGTTTTTTCATTGCCTTGTTTTAGGAACAGAGGTTGCAATTAAGAGAATTAATGATTGTTCTATCAAGCTGTCATGCTCATGTAGGCTACTGGCATCCTTAGGTAACTTCTAAATGAAGAAGGATAATTCAGGACAGTTTTCTTCAGAATTTGAGTACAGTGACTTTATTAGTTGCCACAACTGTGGTTTGAAGGAATCTGAAAGAACATCTGAAAAGTTCTCCCTGGTAGTTAAAGTGGCCCTTGAGACCAGTGACTAGAGAACTGTTCTCAACTGGTAGTGTGAGTGCCATGAATATCCAAAATAGCCAAAGAAGTAGAGGATCTCCAAAGTGGCATCCTACGCGGAAAACAACGGATGGTCCAAACTATTGAACTATTCTCTTCTTCCTTAATTGTCCTAATCTCTGAAATATACCACCTAAAATCATATTGCCCCATCCCTGGAAACATTCAAGGTCAGGTTGGATGGGCTTCCGAGCAACCTGATCTAGCTAAAGGTGTCCCTGCTCATTGCATGGGGGTTGGACTGCATGGTTCTTAAAGATTCCTTCTGAACCAAAACTATTCAATGAATCTGTGACAGAGACTGGTTGCATACTGAGACACAGATTGGTCAATGCATTTTATCCCTTTATTCTGCCTGCTGCCTTTGTCAGCTCGGCGTAGTTGGGAAATGCCTTCTGGCTGTGCTGCGTTCCTTCTGTGTAGGCGTGTGAATGTCCAAAACTACCCTGGGAAAATTTTATGGAACTTATACCTGATGGTTGCTTGTTTTTTTTCCTTTCATCCTTTATAGCTCTTGCAAAGTTAAAAATTTTGGGGAGAAAAATGAAAAATAATATGCAAGATATTCTTGCTTGGAAGGATGTGTAATATTAATATTACCTTCAGTCCTTTGAAATGTTTTCTAAAAGTCATGGATATTTTAATCAAAGTTATTTTATTTCAGAAACACAAAATCAGATGATTACAAGTCCTTTTTACAAATCTCTTTACTGCTGCTCTTTATTAGAGTGCTGTTGGTGTGTTTCTGTGAGTGTGTAAGGAATCCTGTTGTTTTCCAAGCTTTTCATCTAAAATAGTACTTTCTTCTGTATCTACATTTTAATATTAGTTTAATGCTTACACGTTGATAATAACTTTTCCAGCTGATTATATGGCAATAATATCCATAGTTTTTACATTTTAGTTAAATTTAGCAGTAGATCAGAAATATTTCAGTCAAGATCTTCTGTGGAAGCTAAATGATTAATTATATATTTGTCATTCTAAAGTTTAGTTTTGATAATCAATTAATGTACATATTTTAATGTACTCCAAAATTGTGTGCTTTTTTGTGAAACACTTCCTCCAAATTTCACAGAATTCTATATCCCATATCACTGGATCTTCTGTTAATGCTAGTTTAACTGTAATCTGTAATCAGTGCATTATTACTAGTAAAAATTATTGGAAATATAGGAGGTTTTACATTTTTATGTGTCTCTGTTTTTAAATTTAATATGTAATAAGTTTTGAACAAATGGAGTACCCCGCAAAAAGATTACATTAATGTGTAGGCAAGGCTGAGTATTTTGAGATTTTTTTTCAGCTTGATTGAGACTGAGAAAAAAATCAATTTGAGATTGCAGAATATGAGAACAGAAAAAAAAATTAGTATTTTAAAGAGAAAAATATTTACTATCTTTATCTCCAAATCTGGCATTATATATTTAAGAAATTGAAGAAGATGGTTATTCTTAGAAGAAAATCAGATTTTTTGAGGTTATGAACAAGTAACGTAAAGTACAAAAGAGAACTTCCAGTAGCTCCTGCTGGAACCACTGGTACAGGTTTTATTCCATCCAGTCTGATGGTGGAATGTCTGTTCCACATTTCCCCTTTTCATTACCTCCTACCTCTGCCCCAGTCACTACCACAGATGAGGTAATAATGTTCTAAACATGGCCCATTACATGGGGCAAACTCTTTACTCTGCCTTGTGGTAATGTTGTGAGAGTAAATGGTAACAGAAATATATTTCACAAAGGCAAAAACAGTTTCTATGTCACATCATTTAAATTGCAATGACAATTTCTAAAATGTTTAAATATGTTTTTATGCTTGTGACATTTTATTGGTACACATCACTAGAACAGAGTTAAAACCAAGAGTACACCTGAAAATCATAGCAATATTTAAGTGTAGAAATTGTAGTGGAAATGTGAATTTGTATGTTGTTTGTCAATATAAGCACACTTTACACTTTCTTCACTCACTGTATTTAAAATTGTTATCAAGTTAATAAAAAATTTCCAGTTACCAAGAGGTTTATAGCTTAACTGCATGGATAAGAACAGGTCAGAATTGGCAACCATTGGTAACTATCCAATGTCCCAAGAGTGCTGGAAACTGCCCCCTCTGCCAAGCCCTTAAAAGGTTACATGTTGTGTAACTATGTACTGTGTCCATGCATGTGTTCCTAATACCTGTATGTCTGAAGTTCAAAAAGAAAAATACCTACAGAAATATAGAGTTATTGCACTTTGCCCACACTGATGTTAACTTGATAAAGGCTGGTGTTCCTTTGCTATTTGTGTTTTCAAAAGCCCATGTACATAAATATATAGTGGATTAATAAAATAATGTTTAGGATTTGAGCCTTAACAATGATTTTATTGTATCCTGTAGATACAAAAAATAAAAACAACCAATGTCTACAATGCAGCTATGAAGGTGGAATCAATGCTTCACTGCTATTTGCCTGTAATTGGCTTTGAGCATCACAATGCACGTGTAATTGGGTCTGTACTTGTATTCTTCAAGGATTCTGTGCTATTTCTACTTGAACCCATTTTTGATATGGTTCAGCTCAGCAGTTCCAGCTACCTCTTGTTACGCAGTTGAAAAACTGTGGCCATTAAAAATGGGATACGGTGTGATTTTGTTTTGCAGCGCTGCATGGAAAATCAGTTGCTGTTCACAACAGCTCTGTGGTTGGTTGATTTAAAGCAGGAGGGTGACTTCAAATTGACAAGCAGACAGTTCATGAAAAAGGATATTGTATCTTTAAGGCTTTCTGACTGATTGTGTTTAACTGCACTACTCAGCAGGCAGTAATTAGGCAGTAGCTTTGCTGAGAAACTTAAAGCAGAGGCTGTGTTGCTCTGCGCTCTTAAATTAAAAAAATAAAAATAAAAGAAAGAAAAAAATATGGATTTGAATAAATGAGATTTTTACTGGGTTTTAGCCAGTATGGGAGCAAACAGAAAGCAGACCTCTAGAGGCTCCTAAAGTTATCTTCCCATGCAGATAGTCTCTAGGGAGCTGTGGTGCTCGAGAAAGGAGGCAATGACAACCATTATAGAAGCACATGACACTATTGCTGAAGGTCAGAGTGGTGTTGGAATAAAAGAGAAGCTGCTGATACAAAATGACATGACTGCTGCATCTTCTGGACCAGTTCACAATTTTGATTGCAATGCAGCTAGAATGTATCATGAATGTGATTAATAAATAAAAGTACATAATAATGATGATGGCTGAACTGGTGCTTCCCCAGACTGCTACAGAGCAGGAGAGAGTGGGAATCTAAGATAAAAGCCAGCAAACAAAATACGTAGTTAATGCTACTGCCTAAGAACAGTTTGATTTGAAAATGCTATTGTAGTTTTGTGGAGTGGACATTGCAGTGCACAGTTGCAAACACTAAATGCAGCAATGAATTGTTGAACTTCTCCTCCTGAGTGTTACAGTAAAGTAACAAATTGTGGAGGCGAATAAGCGAAAGTTAAGATATGATTTTGTCACAAATAGCATAGGAATTTCATGGAAGCACTCTTTGCTGTCACACCTTTATTTTCTATTGCTGCTATTTTGATGGTTGTGCTCAGATATGTCATTCTTTATGAGCAGTTAGTCTTTGAGAAGACTCAGGGTTCTACCTCCATTGATATACACTACAACCTCTTTAATTATATTTTTTTAAATGCAGTTCATTTGTTTATGTGATGGCATTATGCTGCTGGAAAATGAAGTTATCCATTAAGAGCATAAATCAAGCCTATATTTTCATTTGGCATCAGGTAGTGGATATTGTAAAAGGGTCACATTTTAAGCGTGATTGTGGGGGCCTGCTCCCCCGCTCCCCCAGGGTGGGAGGGGAGCCTGGGGGACGCATGGCAGAGAACGGGGTTTCCGGAGCCCCTGCGCTCAGGTCACGTGTTCTCGAGCTGTGTTTGTGATTGGATGTTTTGTGTGGCCCGCCCGGGGAGCGATGGGGGTTTCCCTGGGGAGCGGGGTCAGTCTGTGCGAGTGGCCGACCATGCTGGTTGGGCCCCAGAAATAAAGACCTGATTAACACCTTATAAAACACCGTGTCCCTAATTCTTCCATGAGCCGAGGCTGCTCTCAGAGGCAATACCGGACCGCAACACGTGATGAACTCTATTTTTACTGCATAGTCTCAGTTTCTTTATGAGGTCCAGCAAAAGTCCTTTGATGACTATGGCTCTGATTCTGACTAGAGCTGCTCTCTATAGTTCTGACACTGATTCTGATAACTTTGGGTGATTAAAGTCAGTCTCCTTCAACAAACTCTCTGGTTTGACAAATCTTTTTTATTTTATCTTCTTTGTTCACATGTTAACGAAAAAGTAAATTAGCATGTAAGTTGGCAAGAACGCTGCACTGAGCAACATGCATTTTCACAAGACCATTGTCCTGAGGTTTGTAGTTTTTTAAAAAGGTTTGATCTGAGTAAACTAAGAAAGCTTATCAGAATTCTCTGACTGAATGATTCTAAGAGCCAGAACAGCTTTCCAATTACAGCTGGGCTTGCAACACCAAGAGGGATTCAATGCCACTGCCTAAAATCCACCCATCTTTATTTCCTGTTTTCAAGGTCAATCCATTTTGTGTACTTCACAGACACTCTTTGAAACTGGGATACCAAGAACATCAGGGATTAAATTTCCAAAGTATTTTTTCTAAGTGACAATGAGCCTAATTCAGTTAATGCTAGGTGTTTTTTCCCCTAGCATTAAGTTCTTCAAAACTGTAGCTGGACAGGACACTATTCACAGGGGCTTGACATAGGGAAGAGAATGATTACTTTAAGTCAAATAAAATGAATAAGTCACTGCATCACATTTTGTAATTCTGGTGTTAAGCATAAAAACAGTGGGGTTTTTTTTAAAAAAAGTTTTTTGTAGAATTTCAGATAGCATATACTACAAAACAATAACTGCATACCTAATGTGAAAAGCCTACAGGCAAAAAAGGTCCTGCTTGGTGCTTTTAGCTTTTTCTGGGGTGTTTCAGTATCCACATTTAAGGCAATGCCTATGAATGTCCATCTTCCCGTGGAATCTTCTGGGGCCAATGAAGTGTCTGTCTTTTAATTTGATTGTAAAATATTGCCCCAGCTCCTTACCACAAATTTGAAAATCAATTTTTATATCTAGCTAAAACTATGGACCTCTCATTTACTTCTATGGTTATTCTACTGAAAACAAACAACTCAAAGTGAAGAGCCTTTCTTTGTTTTTCTGTTACAACTCTCCTCTCTCTCCAACCTACTTGCAAGCATGTGCCTGGACACAGATGCATACAGTATACATATATATGTGTATACACGTTTGCATGTACATACATCTCTACTTATGCAACATTTATATAGGTAAGAATACAGCAGCTGGAATTTGTAGAAATGGTTATGTGACATGCATGCTTTTCTAAAGTCATCAGAGACTCGTAGAATGGTTACATGCCTTTTCTGACCTGGATGGTTTTTGGCTTTGTCTTGAAGTTTTTTGAGTGGTATGTCTGATCTACTACTATTTGTTGTTTAAATTTGTCACCTGGTAAACCCTCTGTTATTTTAGATGGGAAACCACACTGATGAAAATTAGGTTTTCCGCAAGTTGTTTCACAGTCTCCAAATCAGTCCAGATTTAATGATGTTCCTACATGGGCTGATTATTATGCCTTTATTCCAGGCTGAAATAATTGTGTACCTGGCCATCTGCTTCAGCCTTTTCCAGCACCTTTCTGAGGACAGCTTCAGGGCAGTGAGTAGGGGGCAGGGCAGGATCCCACAGAGGTGTCCACACATTCCTCTTGTGGGAAAAGACAGACTTTATCAGTGAATTTCAAAGCTGTTTAATTAAGCATTCCTCCTTTCTGAGAATAATAGCGGATGCTGTCCAGTGGCGTGCCCTCAGGCTGAGGGGACACAGCATCCTTCCTGCAGATATCCCAGGAAGGAGGCGTCTCGGCAGGGTAAAAGTGAAAGGTGTGCTCGCTGGCTGGCTCCTCGTGGGAGGAGGCACATCCAGACAAACCTGGTGTAGTGGCTGGCGTTGCCCAGGAGCAAAGAAGTAGAGAGGGACCTTTTGTGTGGGTTCCACTATTAGCTCTGGAGGATCCAGGGACAAAAGGCCAGGAGCAGGGATGTGCAGGAGTTTTATACGGGGATGAAACAGGGCGGAGGAAAGGGGAACAACCAATAGGTTACAGGCAAAGGGGAGGATACTATTTATCAATAACCAATAGGGAGAACAGGGAGGCAGGAGTTACAACTGGGAGCCAATAGAGGACCAAACAAGGTAGAACTTTCCAGACAAAGGGGATGCGTCTTGGACTTCTGCGCCGGCCAGGGGGAAGTGACTTAGACCTCGGTGCCACCCACCAACCTGCACTCGGATTCACTGTCCTGGGCTGGGAAATCCACCCACTGGATGGCAAGGATCTGCTGGGCATTTGACTTCCACAGCCCAGTACTGGGCTGGGCCACTGCAACAAATAGACTTTAATAGCCTACATTTCCAACAGCAGCGAATGTATAATCTCTGTAAGGTATCAAAAATACCTACTAGTCATAATGCAAACACTGCAAGGGCATTCTAACCAGTTTTTAAATTTAAAATAGTGAATTGCTGATTAATCATAATGATCAGTCAACTCCAAACTAGATTAAGAAACTTGAATACTCTGAGAATAATATATGGGTACCAATTTCAAAGTGTGGTACAAATATAGCCATTTTGGATTAATGTATATTTCTCAAAATGTAGCAGGATGAATTTATTTCATTTTATGGTGTTCATGGCTTTAAAAAATTACTTTAGTGAATTACTATAGAAACTGTATCTTATTCTTTTAAGTAATCTTTTATTTAAAGAAATGTTTTCATCCAAGATACTAAAGAAGAGCACTATAAACATGCTCAGGCAAAAGGTAATAGATTTTGAGTTTAATTGTAATGTTCTGTTAAGCATTTTAATGGAAAAACTGATGACCCAATTATACAGCAAAAGTGGAAAATCAGAACACAGGATCTGGATTTGAATATAAAAATGCTGAGATGCATAATACATAGAAGTTTGATATCTATTCTACTTCTTGTCAAGAAGGTATAAAATTATCAAGAATTAACAGAGAGCAGAAATCAGACCCTGGAAAAGAGCTAGGCGTTCTGGAGAGGAATATCAATTATAGTTTAACTTGGAATAGTACCCTGCCTTTCCATGCAATGCAGAATCAGTATTTTCTTTAATTTTCCTGCACTGACATCCCAGTCTTTCTGTACTATCACTATTCATAGTGGCATCAGCAAGATCTTCTTCCCAGGGTTAATGCTTCCCACTGCTGAAAGTCAGCTACAGAATTAGCTAGTTTTAGAAGAGATTTTCCAAGATACCTCAGCTCAGTCAGAAGCTAGGTATTTCTTTTACCTTGAAAATCTTCCCTTTCCATCTAAGCTGTGGTTCCCAAACTGAGGTCGTAACAGGCTGTTGGTGAGGCTGGGAAGAATAAAAGAGTGGCCTAAAGAACCATAGTGTTTTAATAGTTATTTCAGTTCTAAAAGGTAAAGCTAATAATATGCTAGTCTTCACTTGAACCTACAATAGTTCCAAAAATCTACTAGGACAAAAAGTTTGAGAATGACTGCAGTGTTCAGTTATTTTGTCTTCTAAAAGAGCAGATACAAGTAAAATCTTCTGTCTTCTATGTGTCACAGAAAACACAGAAAAATGGTGTTTCATTCAGTAAGTGGTACTTTGGGTCCCTAATGTTGAAAGAAAATATAATGAAAATGGGACTGTGCCGATGTAAGTATTCATGAAAAATGAAGTTGTTATGCAAAGTACTTAAGAAAAGTACCTCAGGTACTTATTACCTGAGGTAAATATGCAGACGTGAGACCGTGAAATTGTCAACTTAATGTCTCAAAAGAGATGACTTTAAGGGTATCTGACCTGCTACCAAACTGTACCAAATAGGAGGCCTGGGCACAGATCTTTATTAGCCTGCTGGTGTTTACTTTTTAGCTATCCAAGCCTTGCTTTTCTCACTGCCTCTACACATAGAAATGTTAGCCACTAAGTAAAAGTGAATGCCAAGCATACCACAACTACAGCTAGCCTCTGGAGTGCCAACTGGTTGTTTTATTTAATCTGAATAGTGTACAAAAATCTGTATCAGATTTGCTATATTATCAGCACAAACCCCATTAATTTATATCTAGCCTCATATGATCTTCCTTTCTTGCAAATTTCGTGGGGCTGTGATAGACCATGGACATGCCAGTATTGATTTCATCTTCATTATGGTCTACATCATCAAGTGCAGATGCTCAAAAATTCATTAGCTCAACAATTCAGGTTATGGTGGGATGCTAGAGGAACTAATTCTGTAGTAGCAGCTGACTGTTGGATTTCCCTTGGGAGAAGCTGACAGAGTTAACTTGTGACCTTCAAATCTATAACCATTCTTAAAAGCCAAGCAGTTCTTCTGGTGGTTCAGAAATTCCTAAGCATCTTTTACATATCTTTTTGTATGCCAGTTATGGAAAAAAAAGTTTTCTGGAGAACTGGTCGCTCTAGATTTGGTTCTGATCATTCAAAGAGGACTAGCTGCACATATGGAGACTGAAGGCAAAGTGACAGTGGCAAAGCCATGAAAGAGTTCAAGATCTTTAAGGAAAGGAGACACACAACCCTGTAATATAAAAGTAATGCATTTCAAACAGGGAGCCCTTAATAGTTTCAGAGAAAGATAAGGCGTACAGATAAACAAAGTAAATAAATTCTGTAAGGAAATAAATTCCTATTAAAAAATTAATATTAATTACTCCAATACAGAGGAAGATGGAAACTGCACTAAGAGACCAATCTCATAAAATCCTCAGCTCTTAGTAAAAGTCTAAAATAAAGAATCTGGAAAGTATGTAGTAGTTCAAATGACTACAGGTGAATATGAAAAGATAGCAGAAGGTATTGAGAGCAAATTCAGAAGTGCCAAGGGCCAAACCAAGAAACCTTTTACAAGACACATGAAAGGTGAAAAGAAAGAAGATATAGTAGGAGCAAGACAAGGAAAATTAAGACCATTACTTGGTAGACATTGAAAAACTGAAACTGGTATACATAGCTCATTTCTGTCTACACTATAAATTCTGTGAGCAGTCAGGAAGTTAGTATTACTAACACCAAGGAAAGCTGTGAAATTTCAGGTTAAGACAACAGTTTAGAAAAGTACAAAGATAACACAGACATTTTCAAATGCCTCGGCCTAATGAAATTTCTACTATACATGTAGCTAAAGCAATGTTAGAGTATTTTCAGAGGTGATATTTCAGAAGAATTGAGAAGACCATATGCAAAGACTATGATAACAAGGTAAAAAGCTAGTCAAGAAACTGTACACTAACCAGCTCTGCTTTGCTTCTCTGTGAAAGATGGTCTCAGATAATGAAACATACTATTTATAGGCACCTCAAAGTATATAAAAAGGGGTGCAGTCAGCATGGTTCAAGGACAAACCATGTCACACTAGGTCAGCTGTGATATAGGGGTGGGCGATATATAAGAGAAACATAGATATAAGAGAAACAGTAGGCATTACTGGTTTTGACTTACATAAATGCTGTCTTTCACACAAACATCTCATAAAGAAGCTAGACAAAACTCTTTGACTCCAGATACATGCAAAACTGTTCAAAAAATTATATTGAGTACTTACCAATTTGGTATACTCCACATTTTCATTATTAATCTGGAAGATGCATAATATAGCATTATTTTATTAAATTTACAGGGAACACTACTGTGGGAGTGGCTGCAAGCATGCCAGAGGATGGAATTAGAACTTAAGTTGATCTGAAGAAATCAGCTGGAAAAAATGAACACAATTCAGTAAGCAGAAATACATAAATCTGCTCTTAGATGTGATGAACTGAATAGGAAATAGGAAGCCATAGACTTCTTCAGATGTGTAGAAAAAAGCTGGGAGACATAGTGGGTCGCAGACTGAGTATGAGTCACCAGTGTCATGATACAGTGAAAAAAGCAAATACTGTGTGAGTGTATATAGTGGCAAAATAAAGAGAGTTAAGTGGAAAATGGGGTCAATAATTAATCAGCTGAATAAGAGCATTTGTTTTTAATAAATATGTAGAAGGATGCATAGAAGTATCATGCTGTATTCTGTATATCCAAGAATTTGCTAAATATGAAATTCAAAGAACCTTAGGTAATAAACTTCAAATAGCACAATGTGTCAAATAAGCATAGCATCATATGCTGGTGTATTTCTAATTCTGCTTGGTGCTGAACAATTTTCCAGAAAAATGTTCAATCCCCTTAGTTGTTACTGACTTAGCATTTGGCATATTAAAACTTTTTTACCTCATACCCAGTAGGGCTGTACAATGCTGTCTCTGGGCCTTTGACTACCAGCACAGAATGGAGCTCTTTGCTCATTATTTGTTCATAAGGCCAAAGTAAGAAAAATAGAATTAAGTAGATAGACTATCTTGTGCTGAGAAAAAAGATCACTATATCTGCTTATAAGTTCTGAAAGATGTGTTTGCTTTTTACTTTGAGAATGTAAATCTATTAAAATCAATATTCCATGCAAAATTTTGAAAAAAATTTCTTTTTATTTTTTTAAAGGTACATAATTTCCATTAAACCAAATGTTTTAGTGGAATAACTAGAACAAAAATTCCTTAACCAGGCCAATTTTTATGCTTAAAGACAAGTGTGTGCTTAAGTGCCATGTTGAACAGGAACACCATTACTGAGTGAAGAGCAGTAAAATCTTAAACTGAACTTTATGAATGGACTCCTGGAGAAGAATGCTAAATTTGCAAATGTAAATACAATGTCACATGACTTTAAAGAAAATTGTTGGGTTCTGTGACTGGCTCTGTCACAGATTTACATAACAATGTATAAGTCACTTAATCTCCTTTAGTTTCTCCATCTGTACAATAACATCAGCTCTGGGGCAGTGTTGTGAGACTTAGTTAATTGCATAGAAATTATTTAAAGACCCTTCAGTGAAAAGTTGTATTGATGCTTTCAGACACATGACCCTTTTTGGTCATTGATTGTCTTTTCTCTCCCCGTAGAAATGATACAAGCCAAAAAAGCAATTCTTTTTTGACTGGCGCTAGCTACACAACTAAATTTTGAAGCAGTCTAAAGAATCTTCAGAAGCCAGATACTCTGGGTCCTGGGAAGGGAGTAAGAGGAGGAAAGGAACGAGAGAAAGACCTTTTCCCTTTTGGTCTTCCCAGGGTGGCAGAACTTGGTAAAGCAGCTGTACATGCACATAGAAGGGAAGGCTGTCCAGATGTGAGCTTCCCCCTTTCCCTGACTTTTACTGCTGACTCAGGGGAGCAGACCCAATGATACTGGTCAAATGTGCAGCCTCCAGTAGGGGTGAAGGGTTTCCATAGTTGCAGAGCAAACAGGGAGGAATCAAATGGCGGAGGGCAAGGGGATGGGTACAGAAGAAATTAATCCACATAAGAAGCAATAATAATCCGAGTAAAGTGGCACTCCTGTAGAGTGTTTTGTCAAAACAAAAAAGATAGAATCTTCCAACAAAAATGATTTTAAATATTTTGCTTGAGCCCCTTTATTAATTATGCTGCTATTCTGCCTGCTGCTATAATTAATAGTTTTACAATTCCTTCATTCTAAAATGCTCTCTTAACTCCTGGCTAAGGACAGATGGATGTTGATGGCAAGGAGAATAGAAATGAAGAACTGACATTAATGAAGATTCAAAATGCATGTGTGAATGGCAGAGTTTATTTGTACAACCACAAGAAAGTGAGAAGGGTCTAGAAGAACAAACATCCCAAACAAAACCATCTTGCTTGTTTGTACCGAGTATTATAATATGCATGTATGTATGAATATACAAAAAAGAGCAAGTGGACACAGTTGTGAGAATATAGTAAGATACCATGGTGACAGGAGACTTTATAAAAACCCAAACAGACAGCAAAGGGCTCCTGAACGTAATGAGCTACACGGCTGATTAGGCAGAGAGACCACACTGTGCGAGAATGAGACCTAAAGCAAAGAATAGCCTGAAAGAAAGCCATGAGAGAGAGAGAGGGAGAGGGAGAGAGTGGGGGGGAGAGAGAGGGAGACGGACTTGGAAGAATGAGATAAGTAGACTTAGAGCTAGAAACAAAGGCAGAAAGAGATCTGTAGGGCTTGTAGGAGAAGGAGTTTGGTATGTGGCAGACAATAGAGAGCTTAGAAAGGAGCAGTTAGCCTTGGGCCTCAAAGAGTGCCAAGAGCTCAGGGAAAAACAGACTTAAACAAGGAAATGTGCGTGTGGTAAAGGCACGGGGGAGAAAGAAGAGGGGCAGCAGGGCAGCTGCAGGTGATCACTGCAAAAGAGGGCAATATGTATTAGAGAGGCAGCATGAATCTATGGGCACAGTTTAGAGCTACCAAAGGCTTCTGCTATGGATATGCAGCTCCTGTCTTTGGTCTGCTTGCAAAAGAGTGCAAGAATTTCTATTTTCCTCTTAAAAGAAGAGCCAATATTTTTGGTGTGCACTATTCATCCTCCTCTCAAGTGCCTGTCCCTCAGTCTCAGGTTCACAGTAGTTGTCTCTTCTTCAGTGCTGGGTTTTGAATCTCATTTGGATATTTGACATGAAGTCAGGGTGAGAATGATCATAATTCTTATCAGCTGCACAAATCATTACATGTTTTTACTTTTAAAGGCTCAGAGGTGAAATCCAGTCTGGAGTGCAAGAGTTGTATGACAAGTATGTCTCCCTCATTTTATGCCTGGCAATTGTCGGTGAGTCAATAACATCCAACAGCTCTAAAATGGAAAATTTCCTTCATCACATGAGTGTAAGCTCACTTACAATCCCTCACCCTCCTACACACATAGACAGGTGAGACATTTGAGCACCCTGAACCCTCCTTTCCCATTAGGTGTCCTCAGGCTGTGGCTCCTTGCTTGTAGCAGAAGCAGGAGAATTGGTTCAGAGGTACACATCTTTTTTTAATGTACTGCACAAAAAAAGAGGATGGTTTTAGCCTCACGCAAACATCACCCCACACAGAGGTCTCCACAGACACAATCAAATAGGCCACAAAATGAACTACAGCCCTTGCCGCTGCAACTTGAGTCAATTGCCATTTACAGTGAGATGCAAGACTCATGGGTAAATAGCCTGTCTTTATTTAGTTACTGTAATAACAGTGAAAACTTGGAATTTAATTTTGTTCCCTTTTCCTTGAGTCTTATTATAAAACTTCAGCAATTCACTGGTTTTCGCACTTTTATCCAGACACCAATGTTGGTGCAAGTGCTGTACTTCACAGGACAAATGCACTAGGTAATTCTAAGTAAAAAACCACACATTTTCCATGAAAACTCTTAATATAAACTTATATGAATACTGGCATTTATGTAATTAATGTGTTTAGGAAAATCTTAGTGTTCATGGGTTTAAAAATCCCACTTACAGTCCATGTAGTTAACAGTTGAATTTCTTTTGTTTTGTATTGCCATAATATAAATTTGAAGTTATCAAAAGTTATCAAAAAACTGGCAGAATGAAGGAATTTGTTGACAAAGACATTGAAGCTGCAGTTAGGTATTCAGCCAAGCTGTAGGGTCACTAGTAGGAAAGCTTTCATGTTCCAAGACTCCAGGTCAAGACCACAGCTGCCCATAGGAATATAAAAATGACTAATGATTTAATCAGGCATATCAGAAGATTTAGAGAAGGTGGAATTTAAACATTAATTTCATATCCAAATGTCTTTTTGTGGAAGAAGACTTCACTCTTTAGCTGAACTTTTCCCTCCTTTGATTATGAAATCCTTTCAAATAATGAATGGTGTAAAATAATAGCTGAATTGAAACCATGTAGCTAAGGAAAAAATCATTCTTTGAACTTTGAGCATTAGCTTCTCTAAGTCAATTTTTGAATAACAACCCAGACAATAATAGAAATAATATAAAATAAAAATGTGAACCAGCCAAACAAAAAACCCCAGGTCTGTATCATCTTCAGAGTTCTATTCAATGCAGCTGATAAGGGAAGAGAGGGAAAGCCGTGCCATGGTCTTTATGACATGACATCACAGCAGACAAGGTTCCTGCCCTGAGGAGTTTGTAGTACAAAACCAATTCAACCAGCAACTGAAGCTAAAGACTTGAAGTGATGGGAGCATGCTCATACTAATGAGCAACCTGCAGTTGGTAAAGCACTTTGTGCAAAACAGCATACAGGTTCATAAGCAAAAATCTTTGCTAAAGCAAATTCAGATAAGTAGCTGTAGCTAGAGTCAGCTAACTTCTAAAAACAACTTCAAACTTTGTGTCTGTAAACTCAATACTTTTGAAAAAGAGTAAATATGCTGTCAAGAGGTTCTGTGTAATTCTCAGTGGCTGTGATAATCTAACATTTATGACTAATCTGTCCAATTTGTTTCTACCCTTGATATTTCCCCTTACTTTGTTCTTGTACATGTATATGTACCAATTTTACAGTGTTCCTCTTTAATTATGTAGGAAATATTTTGAAATCATGGAAGTCTCATAAAACACAAGTTGTTACATAGATTCTAGACATTTAATTTATGATGGCACAAAAATGCTGTTTTAAGCAGCAATGATATGAGTTGTGTCTTTGGTGTAAGAGATGTACTGGCTATTAGGTATTCTTCATTTGAGTAAGTGTGAGACCAGCTTTTATATTTCTTAGAAGAATCTGATATTTAGATGAAACAGAAATAACTAGGTACAGGCTTTTTTCAGTGGCTTATGAAATAATATTTAGAGATATGTTCAAAAAGTTATACATCAGGTAGCAAATAAAATCTTGTAGCACTAGACTGTGTGTATGATAAATGCTAAATGACATTTTCTTGAATAATGAATTACCTAATAGCTAATAATTAATTAGATCAGTCATTAATTGATTGATTGATTGATTAATTTATTCGAGTTAATTTTAATGGACCCATTTCCAGCACACTAAATGTCTGAAAATGAAGGCTGGTGGGACTTAACTGTGTGTCCAGAGCATTAATGTGGTGCCCCCTTGTCACAAAGGCAGTGTCACTAAGAACACCATGTGAGGTCCAATTTCACCTGCAAGATGGAAGCGATGCTTAAATTCTGTATATGTCTTTGAAGGACTGTTATTCACCTTAAAGCAGACGGGAAAGGAATGATCAAGTCAGCTTACAAATATGGGACTGCTGGGGAGTGTGAGTGGCTCAAACTGTCAGCCGTGTTCACTGCCCACATCAGCACACTGCTGGACACACTGCTGGACACACTGCTGGACACACTGCCATGCTGCTACAGCCTGGAGTGTGTGACAATTATACAGCATAGCCGTGAGCAACTGAGTTGAAAAGGTAGATATTATGCAAGGTCTTCAGCTCGTGTAAATTGGCGAAGCTCCACTGAACTTAGCTGAGGATATGGCCCTGTGCGTTGTCATATTATTTGGAAATGCTAAATTGTGTAAATATTCATATTCCCTGCTGTCTGATTTTTATTTTAATCTAGCCGAACACATTATACCTTATAAATTACATATTAATATACCAATTAGTGGGTTTTTAAAATTATCTGATTAAATTTTCTCTTTAGCTGCTTAGCTTGTTTTGCAGCAAATCTAGTTTCTCCATGGCAATAGTAAAATAAGAGTTGAACAGAAGGGTCCTTGAAAATATAGTATAAATCTGAGACCTTTATATAGAATGACACTTTGTTCACTTTCTTTGATGTTAGTTCTTACATATAAATGCAAATGTACATCTCATTCATTGTTGTACGTAATGTGATTTAGCTCTAATTGACTGGAAGTTGTGGATTCTGATTTAGAATGGAATATGTAGATTACAGCTAATTACACAATGTGAGTCTTTTAAAACATGGGAATATATTTTAAATTCTCAGCTTTTTCCCCTAACTCAGAATAAAAAGTACATAATTTTAGGCTGAAAAGTTCTGTGCCATGACCATTGCACAATGACATGCATATGCAGAAATACTGTTTCTCTGCTTTCTTTCTTCTTTCTTTTTTTTTTTTAACTGTACCCCATAAAGCCAGCTCCAGATAGAAAAACTGAAGTATTAGCAGAAACCTCATACGGGCTGTGTTGTGGCCATTTCTCTGAGAAGACAGGAACTTGAAAGGTAGAATTTCAGCTAAAGAGGCAAAAGTATGAGTGTTTCCCCTTATTATTGACTTTATGAATTAATCCTAGTTTACTTGTGTCAATTGGCGTCGACATATTTTTGAATACTATTAGCATAGCAATCAGGCCTGTTCTCAGGTTATTGAATGGTGTGTTGATTTCCAAAATAAATAGATATGCAGTGTGAAGGGTGAGCTGTCACTTTGGGAGAGCTTTGCTGATCTAAACGAAAAGGCACTTCTAATTGAAAACTGTAATAGAAGGAGAGTTAGGGAAACAGTGAAACCACTCAGTCCCTTTCAGGCTTCATGGGGCTATGACAGAAGATACAAGAAGAGGAGGAAAATAGGTATATCATATGTCAAGGTAAGCAATAGCATTAACTTAGACTAAAATAACCATATCAAAATAGATTGTTTTCATCACTTTCATTATAACTCATTTTCTCCTGGATTATTCTTCCTTTAAGGAAGTCACCTGAGGAAATCTTGGCTTCCTGTGATCTCCCACTGAACTCAGTTGTAATTCCAGCATTGAAACCAAGCCTCCACTCAGTCATCCAGTGGCACCTTAGGCCAGTTTTTGACTGAAGACCACTGACAAGAGTACAAATATTCCCGTTTAGTGTAACAGACTTTTTATAGATTTCTAATGACCAAACATTAGATTGTTTTGCAGTCTGTTAATGACATTTGTGTCTTTCAAGGGAATCTTATATTCTCACTAAGGGGCATTTGCAGAGCGTGACTATAACATACCATATCCAGGATTGTGTGGCAAACAGCCAAGTTGTTTTCTCTGTTTTTCCTGGCTGGACTTTTTTTCCAAAGTAATGAGAAAGTTCAGTGATGCCATTGAAGAAATTTAAGCTTGCAGATTAAAATAGCTTATATTTTATCGTATTAAAACAGCTGCCCTCTATCCAGTGCTGTGTTCCTTCTTTTTTTTCATTCCTGCCCTGTAAGGGTTAACAATTGAGGCCTGTCTATAGCTCATTTCTATAGTAACAGCAAGACTGAGACTTTTTTATGGGCACCTAATAATTAGAAAGTGCTAGAAGGTATAACAATATAATGAATCAAAACTGATAGACTTGTGGGTTTCCATAGAAACATGTATAATTATGATAATCGGTCCCGGGCGTACCCTCAGAATCGTATACATTCAGTTAAATGCAATAAACATTAGGCACTATTTAGTGAGCTGTGATGCAGATTAACAGTGTGAGATACAGGGAGGCTATGAATAAAATTGCTGTACAGTTTGTCTCAAACTAATTTCCCAGATTGCTTTAATAGATATGCTATGTGGATTTGAAGAATTGAAAGTATATTTTTGTTAGTGGTAAAGCTAACAAAGATAATATTTCATAAAGTGGCTGACTGTTAATTTTGATGCAGCTCAAAATGTACCGTGGCACATTATTGCATGGGAGACCACTAAATCCGCTGAGAAAATGACATGGTGGGATTCAACTGAATTATTTATTTTTTGGAAATGATATGGGGATATTTGGGTTTCCTGTGCTCCCCTTGGCTTGCTGGCTTACTTCTTTCTTTGCTTGACTCATATTTTAGAAATATGTTTGCTGGTTCTCCTGGTCTAATTCTAACTCTATCTTTTCCAAAACAAACAAATTTCTAGTGACTTTATATACAGCTGCTCAGCATTACAAGATTTGTATTCTTAGTTTCCTATGGAATGTTGTTGACTTTTTTTTTTGTTATTTGATTTATGAGTAAAAAGGGAATTATAATTCTGTGTTAGCCATTTCAGGGCCATTTAGAACTGCTTGTAGCTGTGCATTGGTTATAAAAACATTTAGATGCCAGCACTCCAAGGAAAAGCTATTTAGAGAGACCTACAGGTATATTATATTTGAGAGAGAGCACTGATGGTGATGACAGACCACGCACTGTGGGTTAGGAGACTCATCTGAGCATTCCTGTGTATGCCAGAGAAACTGTGCAGAAGCATTTAACTGTATTTAAATGTTTCCTAATTCTCTTCTTTGAAGGCTCAAGTTTTCCTTGAAGGATGAATTTGGCTTGATGTAGTCCCTTTGTAGAAGACAAGTTTTGCCCTAATGAGTACTTTGTTTAAAAACATTTATTTCAGAATGTGAGAAAATGGTTTGTGATACAGCTGTTAAATATTAAGAACCCAGATACTCAATTATCAGACCTCATAACTTTAGGATTGAACTTGGTGCCCATATAAATGTGTATTTACCTTAAATGCACTCTGTTCCCTATGAAATTTCAGGGAAAACGGTTTTTCTCAAAAAATACTTCTGCTTTCAAAATGAATCAGTTTGGCCTCCTGTGTTTTTGGTTTTTTCACTGTTAATCTTGCTTGTGACTCAGTTACAACAGTGGTTATATGTTATCTGTTGATTCAGTCCCAAAGATATCGGTTCCCAGAAATCCCATGTGGTGACCAAGGATTCTGGGGCAGCTCAAAAACTACTAAGTTTAAAACTCTTGCTGCCTCTGTTAGTCTTCAGGTTCTTGTCTCTGCTAAAAAGAAGAGCCTTTTTTGAAAATGGTTTCCACATCTGGTTTCCCCTTTGCTTTACTGCTTTGCTGGTACTAAAATGCCAGAAGCTGACAGGGGTCCAGAAAGCTATTAGACAAACTCATGGAAGAAAATCTATCAAAGGCTACCAAACACAGAGATAACACCTCTGGGTCAGGATGTCCCCGAGCTGTGGATTTCTGGTGGCTGAAGGGATATATCCAGGGAGCATTGCTGCGTTTCTTGCTCTTACATTCCTCCCTAGACATTTTCTATTGGCCACTGTTAAATGCAAGATACCTGGGTTAGATAAAACCTCCATCTAACCCAGAACAGCCATTGTTACATTCTCATGCAAAAATACTTGACTGCTAACACACTGCTAACACTGATGCGATAAAACATTTTCAAAGGCTTTCTAGAAAATATGATACCCAAGATGCACTGTAAAATCTCTTTTGTTTCTTCTTTTCTTCCTTTTTTTTTTTTCTTTTTTTAAGAAACAGTAACGTGATTTATTGCTGACATTCTGTCATTTTGAACTAGAAAATCAGTTTTTTCCTTCCTCCTGCTGCCTGTGTGGACGGCCACTGGCTGGGAGAAATGTTCTGGAAACTGAAATGTTGAAGTAACAGGTATTTCCCGTTATCCCAGTCTATTTCCTTTGCTTTCTTCATGACATGATGAGTGCTGCTATTCTTTTAACAGTTTCAATAAAATAAGAGGTAAATTAAGGCCTTACACTTTTAGTTCAACCTGTTTTTCAGAGAGATGGTGTACAGCATCAAATATTTTATAAACTGGGCAGCGCCTTACTGCTCACTAACCTACCTGTGTCCAAGACCTTCCCAAATTCCAAAAGGAGCACAGCAGCCCAGGTAGGTAGGAACACTATTCAAGCACTGTTCTTTTTCTGCTGGAAGGACAATGCCAGGACAGAGCCACCCAACTCCCTGCCACCGGGGCCTTCAGGGATATGCACTGCAGCCTTCAGCAGTCCTCGTGCATTGCCATTTTAATAAGGAGCTCAGGCAAGTTAATGCTGCTGGCTTGGGCAGGGGCTGGATACTTTTTACTCACCTGGAAGAATAACAAGCTCTGCCAGTGCTCCAAGAGTATCAGGTACCAAACACTGATCGCATGTGCCACTCCAGATGTGGCAGGGAAATGAAGCATGCTGGAAGCAACAAACTCCTACACATTTAGCATAGCTGAGGACAGCTGCTCACGTTGCCATCCTTTAACAAACCCGTTCTTACAAAGCTGCATCTCTGTTTTCGTGTCTGTAGTTTTGTATCTGTCCCGTGAACTAGCCCATGCTGATGATGGTGACTTCTCATGGAAGGCTCCCTGAGGAGCCTCTGTGCTCCTCAGGGGCTGCCCAGAGACCTTGTGTGCTTCTAGAGACCTGTGCAGACAGGGCTTTTTGTCTGTGGGGAGGGTTACATCTGCTACGGAAGCCTAAATAATAAATAAGTCATCTTCATCATAATATTATCCTGTGCAGCCTGCTGATCTTGCAGAGCTGCAGCCGTGGTTGAACACACAATCAGAAAGAGTTTTTTTAGCATTTGGTCCATCAGAGCCTGCCAATGGGTGGAGGATCCTGTTTAATGATTAAGTCTGCTCCAGTGACTGGCCTCCAGCTGGCAGACACAGCAATAACCCCTTCAGTTGTGTTTCTGCTTGTTCTGCGATAACATAAAACAAAGGTCTCCTCTAGGGGGAAGTTTTCTGTCGCTTTCTGAATTAAATTTATTTTAGATCCCTCGTACACATGGGTTCTTGACTTTCACCTCCTGCCTGTTGCTAGATTTCTTTGTGCTGGCAAGCATCATGTTCCCCTGTGATTTCTTTTGTCATGGCAGAGTGAACTCTTTCTCACAGGCTCACTCAGACTGTTCACAGCCATATTTTCGTCTTGCTTCTTTGTGAGTCAGAACTCCCTACAGCTCCACTTCTTGTTCTTCTTTCCCATCCTGCTGACATTGATTACCTTTGCATGTGCATGCATTTCTAACCAGTAGCTGTTTATCACATATGTATAGCTTCTGACTAAAATTTTCATAATTTGATAAATACAAAAAACTGGTTTTTCTCTGCTAAGTAAAAAAAATTCAACTCGCTATTTAAACTAAGAGAACTTGAATGACAGGCAAGGATATGAATACATTATATTTAATTTCTTTTTGTTAAATGCATTTATCAGTTCATATTATTTTATTTATTATTTGCCCATGTTGATGAGTATTTTCAGGCATCCACAAATCTTTGAGCTGCAAAAATTTTCCTATCTAGGAGATTATGCATTTTCTTTCTCATAAAATTATAGAAAAAGACTTTTTCAAGAGTAAGTTATTTTCACATAGATTTCACATTAAAGGTTTGTGGGTTTTTAGTACCTTTTGCTAAATGAGATAATTCAGGAACTTTAGTTTCTACCAGATTCAGGTTTTCTGGAAGTGCTTGGGATTGTGATTGCATGTGACTAACTATATTGTCTCCCTGCTTCTCTTAGCTTGAAAAATAAATCTTTAATTAATATGGTGACTGCCTAACCTTAAAATTCCTTTTCTTGTGTTGGACAATATTAAACTGTTTCCCCTTTTATTATGGCGTAAGTTCCCTCCTTACCCTAAGAAAGGCTATCACACTGGCTGTGTAATTTTTGTATGTGGAAGAGATAAAAGACATTGACAAATACCCTACTCTTCCTGATTTAACTAAAACATTCAGGTAAAATAGGTTTCAGTCTGATGTGTCCTGCTTCAAGAAAGGGTCTTGCCTTCATCCCATAGGATATGAAGTTGCCCATGCTTAGGCATTTGTGTGCACTTCTTCCTTCTTTATTTTCTCGTTTATCCCATCCATCTTCAGAAAGGAGAGCTCATAAATAATCTGATTCTATCCCAGGAATTAAAAAAGCTTTCTTGCTTTTCCATTTGACTCTCTGAGCTCAGATGGGGAAGACCTGTACAGACCTGATAGCTTAACCAGGCCTGTGGGAGGCAGGCTGTGGGTGGACATTCTTGTGAATCCCATGTAGCAAGGTGGCAATGAACTAACCATTTTCTAAATCGCTTGCTTGAAAATCTCAGGAGATACCCATAGACTGGGAGATAGGTTTTTGTCTGATCAGAAGGCAGGTCATAACAGATTCAAAATATTCTGAATAATAACCTGTAATGGGTGACATGCAGGAAATACTACAGAAGGAAGTGTGGGATGCACAAAAATAATGTCAGTGGGCTTTTGGCAAGAACTGTAAGAATATGCAAGCTAAATATGCAAGCAAAGCAAATGGCCTTCCAGAGAGTCATGAGACTCTGAATGTGTGGAACTGGAGTGACTAACACAGAGACACATCCAGCTCTCAAAATAAGGAAAATTGCCCTGTTATATCCCCATCAAAGCACAGGTATTGAACTATTCTTGTATGAGTGTACAAACTCCTGGATACAGGAACACATGTAGAACCTATTTGTTTTCTGTTCAGTCTCACTGTTTGTAACTTTTGTATTACTATGACAAGATAGTATAGTAAAAGAGACTGTTTTGCCTGTCTGACACTTTAAAAAATATTTGGAGAATTTTTAAGAAAACAAATCCATCAAATGTTTTTAAACATATAATTTACTTTCTCTTTCAGTCTCAAAAATTATTTTCACATGTTGCAAAAATTTCTTGTACCATGACAAAGGAGAGATTTTTTCATTCATGAAAGCCTCAAATTTATTCAGTTTAAGTTATATTATTTAATTTCCAGTCATTTTAATGACATTTTTTAAAAACAGATATGAAGCTTTCATAGTTCACGCCAGAAGTTATACTTATTGTATTCTAGGAAATATGTATAGGAAGAAGCTTGAATAAAATTGTCATGGTACATTTGGGTTTTGTGTTAAATAAAACCATATAGTTGAACTATAATTACTATAATAGTATAGTAAATCTAGAGATAATAACTTGCAGCTATTATTCAATATGATTACTGTAGTCTTACTATTATTAGGACTGATTTACTATAGTTTTAATAAACTAAAAATAATTACAGTGGTTTCACTATAGTAACTATAGTTCAGTTGCAACTTTATGCTGAGATTTGGATCTTTATTATTCAGTAATATTTCTTGAGAGGAAAATATAAGGAGAACAACCATTAAAAATAAAATTTAAAGTGTGGTTTAAAGTAAGTTTTTACTCTTTATTGTATTGGATAGTTATATAGAGGAGGAAAAAATAATAAAAATGAATTTTATTTCCAATAAAAATGAAATAAATCTCTTGCTTTCTTTTTTATTTTAAATGTAGGAGCAAATATCTCTTCCCTGTTTAAAAGTTAATTGAGTTCACCTTAACATTCTCTTACAGATACTCAATTCTCAAAATTTTATAAAGAACATATGTAGTACATAACTTATTCTTCTTATTTTTCCATAAATAGAGATCACTAGCTCAAATAAAAGCTTCTCAGGAAAGTAGTTTTTTTCCAACTCATTTGCAAAATGCTGTGTATATTTGTAGCTCCCTCTAAGTAATTTATCATCCAAAGATATGTTCACCCTCCTGCTGGGCCTTTGCCTTGTAGTGTCCTTCCAAGGGTGGTACAGAGTAACGCCTCACGCAGTTTTCCTCGTGTCGTTTCATAAACAAGGTGACATAAATGGATAGCACTGATCTTCTTACAGAGCTTGGTCCTTTGCCCTCACGTTAGCCTGCCACTCAGCTGGCGCCGCAGACAGGCATTTTCCCAGTAGCAGTGAGAAGGGGCCATCATATCTTTGAATATTTACCTCTAGACCAGAGGTTACATTGTTGTCCTGTTTCTGCTAAGCCTTCTGTGTATAATGTGCAGTCAAATAAAATTTCTCACAGAGTTTATGTAAATAATAGCTAATGTTTACTTAACTGTCATCTTTTGCTTACATTTTTGTAATATCAGAGACAGTTTGATGAGCATCCCTATTCTCCAGTAGGATTGAAGAGGAAGTGACATGTCCTACAATCCCTTGTGGAATTGAGAAACCTATAAAGTACGAGAAATGTAAATAAAATTTTTCTTTTCCTCATTCTGCTCAACCTAGCAGGTGTCAGAGTCTCTTTTCTCATGTCCTCTAGCAACAGTTACATGGGATCAGATCTACAGGACGAACCCTTCTGCAGCTTGAACACATGCTGTCAGAATTCCAAATGTGGGTCCGTGTTTGCTAGACCTGTGTTTCAAAATGCGCGTTTACCCGGGGATCAGCAACACAGTTAGGGATTTTACACTAGGCTCAGTATAGAATTAAGATGGGCTAATTGAAAACTAGCCTGCTCTAGTGCTAAATTGCTGCATAGCGTTATTCCTCTGAATTTCCTCTACTTCCCTGGCTGTATCTCTGAAGACAACCCAGCTCTCAACCTCACAAGTAGCTATTTGTCCCTTTATAAATTATTAAAGGAAAACTCTGGTACTAAAATAAATAATCTCATAATAAAGGGCTAGATTTTGATCTTAAGAGTTTATATGAATTCAATATTCCAATCCTAGCTATGCATAAAAAAGACACAATTGAAACTTACATGAGTGGTACAAAAGGCTATCAAGACATCTACCAAGAGCTTAGCATCATTTATCATGCTCACTGTTGCAATTTTCACCTTTCTACTGTGTAATCACTGACACTTTCCTCACAATCACATATCAACAATTCATTAACATGACAGTTAGCAAAAAGACAGAGAGGAGAGGCCTGCAACCACTGGTTGTTACCAAGCACTAGGTAATAACTACAAGCATCAACAATGGCCACATTATGGTATTTCTGTATTCGAATGCACACAGCTCAAACTACCAGAGCAATTTCAGCTGCAGAATATTTTGCTCAGTGTAGTGGCTGGCAACCTGTCCATTCAGTGCAAACATCCCCAAAGCTGATACCCCTTCCATATGAGTGGGTATGTGCAGTTGTGTGTCACCCACTCACTGTGGTTTCTTCAAACACAAAGTAAAATATGGAAAAATGCTAAGGCTCTTGTCTTTTTGAGAACCTCACCACACTTCCATAAAGCCTTTACTTTTTTGGCAGGGAAGGTGTGCTTCTGTAGTGGTTACCCCATGTCCGGAGGACACATCATACAGATACTTTCACGTATTAATGCATTCGCCCTAGAAAGGAATGTTCCTAGAAATGAATGCTTAGCTTAGGAACAGACCTTGTCTCTGCATACAATTTTTGTTTTCCTGAGGCGCAAGTGATAGCATTACACAGCTGGGCAATGGTCCTTTTATGCAACAAATGGAATTTCACCTAGGTTAAGTGAGTTGCCTTGGCTACCTCAATAGCTAAAGGAAAAAGCAGTTACCTCCAAAGCGTGATTCATCTTACTGCTCTTGGAAGCAAATCATAGGATGCACAGACTAATGTGAAGTGGAATTGATCCAGGCCAAGGAGGATATAAAGGAAATCAAATTAGCACCAAATAAATTAATGAAATTAAACCAATTACAAACACTATGGTAATGATGAAGCTTTTAAATTATTCATTTCTTTTCACCACATATTTTGCATCTTATACAGATCATAAAAGACAGTGTTGAACCTAGCATCTATCAGTAGATCTTGGCTGGAGTGCTCTGAGACCCTTTGAAAGAGAATGGAAACAGTTAAAATACTTCTTTGAATTCTTGATTTGGACACATATACTATATTCTTCTGTATGTAATATTTAATGTGACATACAGAACAACACAATCTGAAGTATCTTCACTGTTCTTGTACCTCAACTAAGAAGAGTCATCAACTAATTTTAAACCTTAAAACTCATCTTTGTCAACAGTGTTTCAGAGAAAGAGAAAATAATGAAATTTACCAAGAAAATTTTTCAAAACTACCATTTTCATATCACTTCAGCCAAAGAACAGCTGCAAGGTCCAGGAATCTGTCTGAAAACCAGAATGGTCATAAACAGAACAAAAGAGAAATTTAAATGAAAGGGGAGAGGAAGAGATGAATAAAGCCAAAGAAAAATGTTGGAGTAGGAAGAAGATTATAGGGGTTTTTTAATTGCCCTTTTTACCTTCTCTGCTCAACCAGATCAGACCGATAGAGAAGATTTAACCTTAGAATTATGAAATTCAAGTATTAACTCTATTTGAAAGCTTGAAATTAATATCTTCTTGAGGTTTACATATCTCTGTTTAATAAAGAACAAAGTTTGAGCGTACAATATCTGTCTGGAAAGAAGAACCTGAATTGGCCTTTTGGGAAATGACATCATTCACTTCACTGATTGTTATGCCAATTCTGTTTCAAAGTACTAAATCCCTGAGTACTCAGAAACCAGCATAAAACTATTAAATTGAAATAACTCTTACTTCAGAACCTTTTAAGTTCAGGTGGTTTATTTATTCTGGATTTAACACAGAGGTTTTTGTTCACACTAAGTTTATGGAAATATTGTGTTCTTGCTAAATAGAAAGCAATGATTATTGAAATTTTTCTCAACCTTCTACAGCTGCACAAATAGACTTTAAGAGTTTAATTTCTCTTTTCTAAAGAGACAGCCTATTTTGGAATGTGAGCTGGATTTCATTTTGATTATCTATTTCTACAGCAACACAAGGGCATGATCAAGCTGAAATCCTACTTGCCAACATATTTAGTTAAAGTTGTTAAATTAGTTTAAATGTGGCCATTCTACATAAAGATAATGCATTGCAAAGTCAAGTTTGGCTTGTAGGTTCATTTTTATTCATGACCACATGCAGGAAAGAAAAAAATGAAAACAACACATGGTTCAAGAAGAATTTGTAGCACCAACAAAATGCTTTCACCTTACATATATTCTGTATAAATCAGATTTTAATACAATTTTAATTCTTAATATATTTTTCAAGGTATGCCTGCACCCTTCGTGATGAAACTGAACAAAATAATTATTTCTTTCTTTACAGCTGAATAACTTTTATTCACTAATAAATGCAGTTCTTGCGAATTGAATTTTCTTGCTAAATTTGTGTTAGCATTCCAAAATTAGTAACATAGAGGTGGTATAAGGAAAAGAGAAAGATGTAAGAGTGAAAACTAAAGGGAGAAAGTAAAAAAAATAAGGAAAATAATTTGGAGGCATTTGGCAGAGTAAAAGAATCTTTTTTATTGATTCCTACTGCATTCAGGGACACAGAACTGGAAAAATATTCCTTGTTCAAAAAAAAAGAAAAAGGATTCCAAAAAGGAAATATCTGCATTCATAAACAGTTTCTTCTTTGACTATGAGAAAGTTACAAATTCTTGAATGTGCACTAACTGATTATATCAGAAAGAATAAAACCAAGGATGAAAGCTGCGAGATCATAACTCTGGCATGTAAGGATGGAAGAAATAATTAGGATGCCCTTAGGAATAAAAATGGTCCGAAGAAATTAAAGCAGAATCTGAAGCAGAATTCAGAGTAAGGAAAATAAATCTAGGGCTGTTACAGATCTTTATTATATTGTTTGGAGGTGACCATTAAGTTTCACTGGAGATCTATGTGAGGGAAAGATGTTATTTTTCAAATAAATTTAAGTCATTCTTAATTAACATACTAACCACATCCCACTCCCCCCCCCACAAAAAAAAAAAACCCTAAACCCTCCCCACAAAAAATGCAGTAAGAAAGTAAGTAATGCAGAAGACAGAACCTAAAAATCTGATCTAAAAAGAGATCTTAATTAGTTGTTTTTTTTTTTTTTAATAAGGAAGGTGTATTCCACATAAAGTCTAGAATATTGTATATTAGATAGTAACACAGACAGAGGAAGGAAATGGTATGGTCTGTGAATGGTGGGATCATACCCTGCCCTGGCTTGAACAGTGACGCATTCATAGGAGAGAGCTTAGAGCCAAGATGCAATTTCTAAGCCCCAGCTCCAGAGGTAACACAGAGACAGGGTCTTAGAAATGTTGCCTCCCGGAACTGTGAGATGATAATTGTGGAACATGAGGATAAGGGGATTCTATAGAGCAGAATGCTTTATCACAGCAGAGGTGTAGGTGTTACAAGCAGAGTTTCAGAAACAAAGAACTTTCCTCAGAAGAACATTGGAATAAGCTTTTTCTGGGTAGCTGAAATGAAACAACAAACAAACAAAAAAAGGATAAAAGAGAACCCGCAAAGATATGACAATAGGGATAAATATAATTTAATTTACTGA
The DNA here is from genome assembly GCA_013397175.1 of Platysteira castanea. Classification (NCBI taxonomy): domain Eukaryota; kingdom Metazoa; phylum Chordata; class Aves; order Passeriformes; genus Platysteira; species Platysteira castanea. The sequence continues at coordinate 909,120 of VYXC01007873.1, forward strand.
TGGAAGAATAACTGACTGTTAAAGGTAACTATATCTCATTTTTAGGTCTTTTTGTTTGTGGTGGGTCTTAGCTAGAAACAGTATTTTGACCATTCTCTGTGGGTAGAGCTTTGTTGTGAGATACTTTCATGCAATGAGAAAGCTTGTAGAGGTAAATAAACCTTTGAGTGCTAAAAGAAAAGAAATACAGAATAATAGAGATTAACTTTACTGGAATACTTACCTTGTTCCAAGAGCTGACATTTTATTTTAGAACTTCTCACATTTATGAAAAATACGTTGCCAAAGTGTCCTTTCAGCCTTCAGCAATGTGGAGCTCAGTACAGTTTCAAAGAAATACCTTTTTTTCTTCCTAGTAGAAATAAGTGGTCACTCAGACAAAAAAAAAAAANAAAAAAAAAAAAAAAAAAAAAAAAAAAAAAAAAAAAAAAAAAAAAATCCGAAGTTTAGCATGCATTGAGGTGGAGGTATTCCATATTCCAAACTGATGTATTGTCACCCTATGTGATGATGACAAAACCAGCAACTTCTTACACTAACCATCAGCCTCAGCCTTATGGCTTACATCATAAAGTGGGGGTTTTTTGTATTTTATACTTAGGGTCAGTTTTTAAACAAGGATATAAGCTCATAAATTTATTTTCACCATTGCCTGAAGTTTCATCTTTAAGCGAAAGCAACTCATACGGATCATCAGCCTGTACCATCCAAGTCAATGCAAAAATCCCTGCGTGCTTACATGATAACTGAGCTTGTTTTCATATGTGAGCAAATCAGTATCTTTACCAAATGTTACCATCGTATGAGGAAGCTGCTGCATAACATGAATAAAAAACATGGTTATCTTTCAAGATGTGTTTCAATCTCCCAGTTATGAAGTTCTGTGACTTGCTGGCTCACTTTGCACATAGCAGTTTAAATCTGCATTTTAAGCTCTCTGCCGTGATCCAACAGAGGTGAGCTCCGTGTTTAAAAGTGTCAAGGTCTCTCTCCTCCTTCTCCCTGTGAAGCTGGAGCCACAGTTTACTGTACAGTAAGTATTCCCTGCAGGATCCTTCCATGTGAAAGGAAAACCAGATTCTGGCTTTGTGGCTCAAGAAGAATAAAACTCCAGCTAATTCAGTAGTTCACATGCATTACTTTGTCCTGTGCTTCCAACCTATAATTAACTCAGACAACAGAAAATTCAAAACACAACAAGCCAAATCAACACAAGCTATTTACAGCAATAGCACAAGGAAATTCTGCTGAAGTTGGATCCCATGAGCTGACATTGATACTGACATTCCAATAGAAGTGGCTTTCACTCGTGTATTCTCTTCATGAGAAGATAAGGAGGTATCAGGCAAATGACACAATCCATTGTAGCTGCTGTGTATATTCTCTTTTCTTTTTGACTTCTTTCTTTTCAGAGAAATAAGAGATTTTTTTTCCTAATTATATCCTCTTTTCAGAACTCTATTAGAGAATTTAAAGACTGCTCCAGAAAGTAGATTTTTTGGGGATTTTGGGGGGAAGGGAGGAGTGGCATATTGCATGCCCTGAGGACTAAGGATGAAATATTGAATGCTAGTCTGTTTGTTTGGCTCAGGTATGTAAGAATTAAAATTTCCCACCAGCAAAGGCTACTTAGTAACTCACATAAAGTACATTCATACTTTCGTTATACGTTTTAACATAAGACAAATTTTTGCCCTTTGTAACTGACACTAATGAGAAGACATCCCAAACGAGAGAGGGCCAAGCCTGTATGCAAAAGCAGAGTTGCTCTCCTGTCATTCCCATTGCCTAACCTCTTGCTAAGCTCAAATTGACTCTTACTGGAACTAGGCACGTCAAGGTGCCTGTCCTGCTGGTCTCTTCACCATATGCAATTGTATGAACCATTCTGACTGTGAGTTAACCGAGTAGGCACTGTATGAATTTAAAAGTAAGTGAACAGGTAGTTTTCATGTAAAGCAAATTAATTAAGCACATTAATAAAAATAATTAAGAATAATTAATAACACTAGTAAAAGAGTGATTAATTAAGCATTTTAAGAATAATGGGTTGGAGAGCTGGGCAGAGAAGACCCTTCTGAAATTCAGCAAAAGCAAATGGAGGGTCCTGTACCTGGGGAGGAGCAACTGCATGCACCAGCACAGGCTGGGGCTGACCTGCTGGGAAACAGCTGTGCAGAGAAGGACCTGGGGGTGCTGGTGAACAACAAGCTGTCCATGAGCCAGCAGTGCCCTGGTGGCCAAGAGGATCAATGGTGTCCTGAGGTGCATTGGGAAGAGCATTGCCAGTGGATCTATCATGATCTTGTCTCTCTACTCAGTCCTGATGAGTCCACATCTGTGTGCAGTTCTGGGCTCCACCATAGAAACCTGGAGCTCCTGGAGCAGGTCTAGCAGAGCTGATCAAGAGCCTGGAGCATCTCTCTTATGAGGAAAGGCTGAGGGGGCTGGGCCTGTTCAGCCTCAAGAAGGGACAACTGAAAAGGGATCTCATTAATGTGTATACGTATCTGAAGGGAGGGTGCCAAGAGGAGGGATCCAGGCTCTCCTTGGTGGTGCCATGCAATAGGACAAGAAACACTGCGCAGAAACCAACACATGGAAAGTTCCACCTAAACATGAGAAAGAATTTCTTTACTGTGTGGGTGACTGTGCACTGGAACAGATTGCCCAGAGAGGTGATGGAGTCTCCCTCACTGCAGATAGTTGAGAACCATCTGGATGCAAACCTGTGCCATGTGCTCTGGGATGATCCTGCCTGAGCAGGGATGTTGGACCAGATGACCCACTGTGGTCCCTTCCAAGCTGACCCATTCTGTGACTGTAAATATTGAACAAAAATAAAAGCAGAATATAATGAAAACACAGAGGATGTCGCAGTGACCGCTTGATCACAGCCCAAGCTAGCACCTGCACTGTGTGGCAGGTGTGGGGAGCAGCCGAAGGCACTGGGCTTTAAAGCTGCTCCTCTGGAGCCTCTGCTCCTGAAGCTCCACGCACTGCAGCTATCAACAGCCCTCAAGGAGGGAAAGGATAAAAGGTAGTGAGGAGGCTTGCCACAAGGTATAACCTGAGCTTTAATGCCAGACATAACCCACAGCGAACAAGCCCTGACTGAGGGCTTACAGGCTCTAATAAAGGGGGGTTGAGCGAGGGGACTAGCCTGACTAGGGACCAGTGGGAGATCTGGGAAGGAGAGACACCGAGGGGATGGACACTCATAGGGGCCAAGGGAGTGGAGGGAGAGAGGTCACATGCCCCAATGGGGCGTGGAGGTTTAGGGGATTTCCAAAGGGGTGGTACCAGAGGGAGGCAGGGTCTCAGGGACTGACAGGGGCCATATAGGGGTAATCTGGGCGGTAGTAGGTGATAGATATGGAAGGGACTGGAACAATGGGAGGAGTTGGGGTGATTGATGGGGAACTTGCTGGAACAAGGGGAGGGGAACAACCATATTAGGAGCACCAGAGGAGCGGCTGGAACCCGGGATAAACCAACTTGGGAAACCAAAGGGGATAACAGGGATAAACCATTAGGGGTACATGAAACTTACAGAACATACATAAAAATGGGTAAACACAACATAAACATCGCGTTACCACAAGAGGAGTAGTTTATTTGATATTGAACAGGACATTTTTGACACCTGCTATTTTAATAGTCGGAATGAAGAGTTACTGCAAATAAAATACTTCTCAGGACCCCAGTTCTAAACCAAATCTCTATACTCTGTGGAAACTAAAGCACTATTATTTTTCTTTGTGAAACTCAACAAACAATGAGCGATGGAATCCACAGAAGAAAATTGGTAATGACTTTAACAAACCCTACTTAATAAATTCATTTCATCTAAATAGAAGTATTTAAATTAATGGTTTGGGATACGCACTGAAAGACGAGTCCTTGCAGGCTTGGTTTTCTATGTCAAAGAAATCAAAAAACCAAAGGGTTCATGCTAAGAAGATCAGTCTTATTCCAGAAGCTGTTACATTAGTTTACATTAGTTGTGGACCACTTTTAAGTCTTACAGAGTTTTGATGTATGAGGATTGCGCCTAAAGGAGGAAAGTCTAACAAAGTAAAAAATACTTGAGTGGAGGAGGAGGTAAGTGCTAATGAGTACAGCAAAAGTCAGAGCACAAGAATATTGTCATTATTGTAGACCAGAATTAGAAATGTTTTTCAGCATGAATTGGAAACCAGTTCTTTTACCTGACTAACATTTTGTGTGATTCCACTAAAACCCAATCCTGCTAAGAACAACATTAAAAAAAAAACCAAAAAAACCAAAAAGATAAAAGGTGTAACCAAAAAGGGGGAAATATTTTAAAGTATTAAGAAACCGATTCTGTGTAGTACAAATTAGTTGGCATTCTCATTCATTAATTCAGAACGTGTTGGAAAACACAGAGTTCAAAAAGAAAAAAATGGAAATATGTAAGAGATTTCAGTGCAATTGTTAATTGGCCAGAAAGCAAAAAATTACTTGAGAAAAGCTTAACTGCTGGACCCGAAGGGTAGCAGCCCTGCCTGTTTACAAAGCCCTTTGAAGGTCTTCTACTGTCTTTCATGGTTTTGACTGAGAACTGGGTCAATACAAGTTCTAGTCTATATTTTTTTAATCTGGAATCAAGAACTTGAAGCATTTGGCTTCAACAATTACATCAAGTTTTGAGTTGTTCTTTACTGAAAAAAAAGAGTTAAGCAAAAGGTTTTCATCTGAACTTTCCTAAGATTTAAGATCTTTCTCCTGTTGTTTGAAACTGGATTTAAACATAGTATTGATCTCTTACACTGGGTCAAATAGGATTTTTTTATGGCAGTAATTTTTATTAAGTATGCATGAGGGGGCAGATCTCTGTGAAAAAACACTGCACTCATCTTATAAATAAGGCCGGGAACAACAATTTTCAAAGCCAGCAATGAGATCTAGAGATCTGAGATCCACCAGAAGGCACCAGCACTGGAAATTATATTTTCAGTAGCAGGCAGACCCACAGAAATGTTGTCTAGCCAGACACTGCCAGTTGGATGCATGGACACATCTGCAGATCTGGTGCTCTGTGTAACTTTTTAATCTCAGTCTCTTTGCTAAGTTTTCGAAGCAGTGAGCATTCAGCAGAACCTTCCGAGTCTGGTAGGAACACAATGCACTTTGTGCATAAAGTCACTTGTTTAGAAATTTGCAGCAGGATTCAAATTGCATGCCTTTGGCTAAAAAGCCTGTCTCTTGCTCTGCATATGCTCACTGTCTGGTTCATCTCTGCCCAGTTTCTGCTGCTGCCTTTAGGTGTTAAAATATCATTATAGTTATTTCTTGCTTTCCATCCCTTTGTTTTCTGCTCCTGCCTTTTTCTCTTGGCATATAGCTCCCTATGTCTCCTTTGTTTAGAAAATTAAGTAGCCACTTAAGTTCAGCAGCGCTTCATGCTTCAGTGATTTTTTAAAAGAAAAATAATTCCTGAAGGGAATTTTCTTACTAAGGCTTTTGTTTTCAACCTTCTTGGTACCTAATGGTGTGATTAAGAATTCCTAATTTTATTCTTTCTCAGTGCAATTAGTTTATACTCTTTTCTCCAGTAATTTTATTTTCTGTCATTTGCAGACCAATTTTGCACTCCAGTGTTTGTGTATATTTTGGGATGCCCAGACTCCAGATTCTTTCCCCTCTTTCCTGGAAGACTGTGCCTGGTATGATGCCATGCTCTCAGCATCTGGACTACTGTCGTATGCAGTTGTGATTTTAGCTTTGATTTGTAACATGTTTATCTGGGAATGCATCTCTACATCTTAGTTGACCTCATTGTTGTGCCTGAACACTGAATTCAGGGCTAAAAAAATACTATTTTTCAGCAATTTACAAACCTTTCTTGTGTTCAGGATGCCTCAGTTTCTTACCAATTAGAAGATAACTCTTTCCTTTTGCTGTTTGTTTAAAACTCACAATTTTGCTCTTACCATCAACAAATTGTATTTGCCATCTATTAGTCCTGGAACTTGAAAGTTCTCAGTCTTCCTGTACTGGACTGCAGTACTTCTCATTATTTGCTCATTTTCTCAAATCAATATAATCTTCAAATATCGAAGGGGGAAAACATGGTAAGTGCTCGCTAGCTTTTGTTTTTGTTTTTGAACAGAAACAGGAAGAGTTGCCAGTATAGCTGTCTAAAGATATAATGAAAGAGTAATCAAAGTACAGATAATGGCCTCCTTCTGGCCGTAGATGCACCCATGGTGTACAAAATACGTGTTTCAGGGCACAGTGGGGTGCAGTCTCAATGCCCAGAAGCAGTAAGTGGATTCTACAGGATTCAGAAGCATATTTCACCAGCCTGTAGAGTTCCTATGATAATACAGGTCCAGAAAACATCAAAGTGATTTATGGGTTTCATGTATCAAACCCATGACATTCCCGGGGGACAGTGCACACAAAACCAGATTCTCATTTGATGCCTCTTAGTGGGGCTCCCATGAAGTCAAGTGTATTTTGGGGAATACAAAACACTACCATTCTCAGCTCTGCTAACAGACCTGGCTTTCATTACCAAATATCAAATTCTGCAGGGTGTATATGATTTTTTGCAAGCTTGTATATTCTGTCTGAATGAGAGATGTTGCATGACCAGTAAAGCAAACTACACAATTGTGAACCTCTAAATATGTAACATCCCCAGTGCTGAACTCCTTCATTTTCATATAACACAGAGATAACTGCGTTAGCCTGGTGTATAATAACACCTGCAGAAAGTATGTAACAGGCAGTCAAAGCCATTTTGTGCAGTATGTTCTCAATTCCACACAGCACTGCATAATTAAATACAAATATAATTTCCCACTCAACAGCATATATTGTAGACTCCTTAGACATCATTTATACTTTAAAAATGCACTATAACGGTTATTTGACCCACTCAAAAGAATACAAACCAACATAATTACACTCTCAGAAATAATAATGTATCTTGGTAATATTAGAGGAACTGCTTAAAAGAAAGATAAACCACAGAAAACTACAAAATGGTAAAAAAGACTTTGCAGACCTTCTTACCACGTCAAGTTAACATGTTTAATTAATGCTTCAAGTGATTTCCCAAGAAGAAAATAGAAATACCTTCATTTTCTGGTTTGGTGTGGGTTTTTTTGGTTGTGTATTTTGTTTGTTTGTTTGTTTGTTGTTTTTGGGGGGTTTTGTTTCTTTTTGGTTTTGTTTTTTGTTTTTTGGTTTGTTTGTTTTTGGGGGGGGGGTTGTGTGTGAAAATAAATGATAAGGTGTTTATTTTATATTTCTGTAACTTAGCTATGATTTTCTGATTATGTTCCATTCTGTTTATCTGTTAGGTCATGGATAAACCATTACAAGAGCAAAGCACTGGAGTTGGTCAAGATATACAGCTACAGAGAGGCGTCTTCTTTACGTAACTTTATCTCATAGCCTATAAATTCAGCCTTTGTGGATCAAATCCAGAGTACACAGATTTAAACATCTTCCACTGTTTTCAAAAGTCTTTGACTCAAACCTTAAATCAGACACCACATTTGTTTTGATAGAGACTGACATTTTACAGAGGATTTCAAAATTTAGAAATCTCATTTCTTTTAATGAGGATAATTTCAGTAGATACCTAATACTCTCAATGAAAACTAAAATAATAATGGTAATTTCAGGTGGTTTCAGAATCTTGTTTCAGCTGTTGAAAACTTCCTATCATAACAAATTTCATATAGTACAGAATAAGAACCTTCAAACTGCAAAGTTGTTTCAACCTGAAAGTATACATTTTAGCTTAAACATAAGTTTCTTTAGAGTTTTGTTCCAATAGTCATCCCTGAAAAGTGACAATAATTGTTAGCAGCATGTGATTTTAGAAGAGATGACGCTCTCATAGCACTCAAACTCTGAAATGCTATGATTCAAGAAGGTAAATTTCATTGCTTTTTTCCTATTGTCATCCAATATACGTACCTTAAAAGACACAACTTAAAAAAAAGTATCTGCATTATTATAAACAAATATATTATTTTTCAAGTAGAACTTCCTTGATATTAAAAAGTAAACCTTTTTCCATTACCAGGACTAGGTGAGTTTCTGGAGCAGTGCCTAGAAGAAGCACAGCTGAGAAAAGCTTTTCCCATGCATTTCTGTCTTGCCTTAAGGTCAATAGCCATCTGGTCTGACTCACACTGCTTCCCTCTCTTTCACATTTGAGACTGAGCCATTTGGCCACTTGTGCTCCTGAATAAAGCTGAGAGTTGAATTATAGAAAATTTGGATGATGTTTCTAATAACCATTTTAGTATTCTAATTACTAAACAAGTATGTTCCTGCCATGTTTAATGTCATAAAGTTACCCATAAGTTCATGAAAGGATCATGGCAAATGAAGAATTGCTTCACTTTCAGAATGAGACAGCTCTGCAAAATGGTAAGCCGAGGTTTTGAATACAAGTAACACATATACCGCAATCAGACCTGGTGATATATGCATGTTCCTGAAGCGTGTGTGTCTTCTCTTCCATTTTTAGTGTGTAGATAAATATATATCTATATCATATGTACTTTAACAGTTTCCTTCCATGAACATGCAAAATGTGCACTACATATTCTACACTACCTGGAGAAAACATGTACTTATGCTAATCTTTTTACTTTGTTGGCAGAATAAATTTTGAGACCTCTGAAGGAAGAAAAGACATGTAGCATTCATAATATCACAATGATGAAGCAAAGTATGCATTGTATACCCTATGATGTGTATAAATGTATTTTTCTGAAGATGTTTCCAGTTTATGAAATGCCGTCTTGTGCAGTGATGTGCAATGCTCTCCACAGGAAAGAAATCCTTGCTGTGGAGAACGCTGTACATCACTGTGTAGGGTTGTCTCCAAGGACTGTTTTGTTCATCTCATGTCTATTCTCTGACTTCTCTATGTGGCTTTCATCAAGGTATTTTCTCTTTACAGAAAATTGCTTCTGAGGGATGAAAGTGAAAAATGTTTCTCAGGTCTGTTTTGGCCCCATATTTGGAGGATGTATTATGGTTTGTTTACCCACTTAGGTTGCTTTATTTCTTCCTGGCAATTTTTGCTGACTTGCTGCTTTGTCTTCCCCTTGCCTTGCTAATTTCCAAGTTATGTATGGCTGGTGGCTAAGAAAGAAGACAGGATGCAAAATGAGTAACAGCCCCAGATTTAGGAAAGTGGTGCTGAGGTCCTCTCACCAACTTCTGCGTGACTTCGAACAACCAATGTACCCTGTACTTCATGCAGCTGAAAGAATATAACATCTTGCTGCACAGCATTGACTGAAGGAGCCAGTTGGAGTTTGCAAGCAGTACAGTGGAGGCAGGTGATGGAACCTGATGAGTCACCTGGATGTGTTAAAGGTCCAGGTGAATCCACCCAGCTGGATCACTGCACAGATGCAGCTAAACTGCTTCACACCCCCCACGTAACCTGAACAGCTAAAACCACTGTCCTCTGGGGGCAGCTGTGTATCAGGTTGGGAAACCGATAAATCACATCCTTCTTCAGGTGAAGAAAATCTGTGAAATACTTAGACATTATAATAACTGTAAATACTGTTGTAAATACTTAAAATGGTTTTGTGAAATGTGATTAATTTCATTTTGACAGAGAGACAGAAGTGAGCTAGAGACAAGCATCGAATTTTCACACACCTTGAGGATGCTTGTATGTGAAAAGTTGAAGTCAAGTCCACAGCTAATTTAAATTCTTTGGTTTTTGAGAGTTCTTGATATCAGATTAACCACTGTTGAATGATGAGCAGAACTGTGAGACTGGATATTAGGCTATATATTTTTGCATATATAAACACACAATAAATGTATCAATTCAGATGTATATTCTTTTGTCATTGGCATCCCTTGAGGACATTACTCTACAGTTGTGCTGTTCTAGATCTAGTGGAAAAGTATGGAGAACAAACTGTTTCGTTTCTTTAGTGAACAGAAAATCAATTTTTTGGATTTTTTTAATTATTGGACACCATGACGTCAAGAGGAATCAATCACACAAAAACTGTGTCTGTTTGTATGATTCAGCATTCAGTGGATGAAAATGTAACAACCACTGTTCAAGGGTATGCAAATTTAGATTCCCAGCTAAACTTGCTAAGTGAACATCTTTTTCTCTTTCTTAGGTGCTTAAAAAGCCTAATGATTTTTTTAAAAAACCCTGTCACTTGTAAATGGTAAATCCTAAACTAAAAAAAGTGTTACTGGTTCTGACAGATTCTGACATTTATAGGCAGTAAATGAAAATCACTCCTTTTCAGAATCATTGCTATTTTCGTAGCAAATTATTTTCATGAAGCTAGATGAAAGAAAATGGAAAATCTGCATCATATTCTGTAATTTTGTGGGATATCCAAAATGTTGCATTTTGTATTTTCATGACTTTTTTTCTTTGTGTCAGTAGGGACAATTTCTCTCACATGCTTAATCTCAATCTTCTAAACAGAAGGCAGATAATTTATCTAAAAGGCTAAAAAGTCTTTGATTAATAACCATGGGAATTGCAGGTATTAAAATCACCCCCAAGTGACCCCATATTGTTCCATGAATCCATTAGAAACTTATTCTGAATTACAAAGAAAAATTAATTAAAAAGTATAAGGAATACAGAGCTCAAATAAAGTATGCTCCCCTGAGTTCACATGAAGATCTATATGCATGCAAAATGTCATAAAATCAGATTTAATTTACAGTATAATTTTATTCTTCAAAAACAAGAGGAATACAAGAATAACAATTTTTTGTATTTTTTTATTACTATTGAATTCTTCATAACAAGCCTACCCATTACAATGACTCTTGCATTAATATCAGAAAAAGAGGGATTAGAGAGAAGAGACAAATATATTTTAGATAGTTGGAATTGTAGCAATGGATGAATCCCATCTGGTTTGGTTGAATAGAATAGAAATCTGTAATGTTCTTGTCTTGACTTCAGTGGATGAGCAAAATTTTAAATGAGTTGTAAGGAGCTTTACAAAGAATTTTTGCAAGTTTTACTTATGTATGTTTTGTCCTAATGTTATAAATATTTTGCTTATACTTGTTTTTCCCAGCCTGTTCACTTTTCTAAGTAGGTCGTGACCATTTTCAAATGTTTCTAGATGTTTGGGAAATAAGCTGGGTGCCACAAATAGGCTTGTGTTCCTCATCTCCTGTGCCTCACGCTTCAACATTAGTGAGGTGTGGTTCTCAGCCCTGTTCATTTTCAGGAGTGTGAGTTGCTGTGATGGTCTTACTACGGAAAGAGCTTGTTTAAATCCACCCTGCTGGGGCATTTCCTAGTGTGAGTCTTTCAGTGCTGTCCTGCACAGAAGGTGGCATCTTGATTCTTGGTCATTAAAGCCTAAATATGGTTAAAGCTACCCAAATCCTAAAGACCACTAGTGAATTATTAGCTTGAACACTAAGAGCAAAAAATGTGTCTGTTATTTGCAGACACATCAGAAATGCAAATACAAATCAGCTGAGAGAATACTGCTGCAATTTTTCTGGTGTAGAGTGAGAAGTAGCATGCAATCACAGAAGAGTTGAGGTTGGAAGGGACATCTGAAAATTATTCAGTGCAACCCCTCTTCACAGGCGAGGTCATGTGTAGCGAGTCGCTCAGGTCTGTGTCCGCTTAGGTGCTGGATATCTCCAAGTATGAGGACTCCTCATCCTCTCTGGGCAACCTATGCCAGTGTTTGACCATCCCCACAGTAAAACAGTTTTTTCGTATGTTTTAGGCAGATTTCCTGTATTTCAGTTGGTGTTTATTGCCTCTTGTCCTGTCACTGAGTACTCACAAGAAGAATGTTTCTGACTGTTCTTCGTTCCCTCCCATCAGATATTTATGTATGCAGATAAGACCCTCTGCACTGTCTCTTCTCCAGGCTGGCCAGTCACGCTTCTCTCATTCTCTCATTGTATGAAAGATACAACAGGCTCTTATATGTTTTGTGCATTTCACTGGCCTCTTCTCCAGTATTTCCAGTGTCACTTTTGCACAGATGACAGCAGTGAATAAAGGGGAAGAACCACATGCCTCCACCAGCTGGCATTCCTTTCCCTAATGCAGCCCAGGATACCCCTCACCTTCTTAGTGGCAAGGGCACACTGCTGATTCACGTCCTGCCTGGTGTCCATCAGGACCTGAGGGCTTTCTCTGCCAAACTGCCTACCAGAGGGGTGGCCCGCAGCCTCTGCTGGTCCTGGGGCTGTTCCTCCCCAGGAGCAGGGCTTTGCACTTCCCCTCACTGAACAGCGTGAGATTCTCATCACCCCACTTCTCCAGCTGTTGAGGTCCCTCTGGATGGCAGCATGACATCTGGTGTATCAGCCACTCCTCCTAGTTTTGTATTGTCTGAAAACTTGCTGAAGGTTCACTCTGTGTCAGTGACTAGGTCACTAATGAAGGTCCTACAGCACTGGACCCATTGTCCACCTCTGGAATACACAACTAGTGCTGTGGATCACAGCCTTTCGAGTCCCAATAAGCAGATATTTGTGTGTTGTACTATCGCTGAAGACCAAGCAAGTGTGCTTAGGTTAAGAATTACTGGATGAATTCAACAATTTCTTGCTTGCAAAGCTTAAAGATTATAAACATATATATAGTAACAGCCTGTGTGTTTTTGGTTTTTTGGGTTTTTTTTGTCAGTGCTGTCATTTATGTTGTGAAAAAAAGTGGTACTTTGGAAGCATGCTAATTCGGAAAACACAAGCATACAAAATTTGTCAAAACAGGTGCTATTTATATAAGCAAGGATTGTGAATTCATTCTCTTTTTTTCTTTTTTTTACCAGACCAATCTGAACGCAGAGCAAGTTTATTTTCATTCCTTCTGCTGCCTGTTATAATTCCTATCTGGATATATTGAAACCATGGTTAGAGTTATAAGGCATGATTCTTTCACCCTTATACTGAAAATTCATTTGTGGATGCAGCCCCACTTAAGCTAGACTAAACTGCTTGCAGAGTAAGATGTTAATCATCAGAAGCCAGAGTGCCAGGATCTGGGTCATTCTTAATAATTTAGGATTAGACTGTGCAGGCCATGTGAGTCAGCAGCATGTTGTACCATCCCAGAAAAAGGTTTGTGTGCCTTAATGAACTTTCTACTTGCTGCTGAGGTCAGCAATTCTTTCTGGGCATGTTGTTCCAGGCACATACTGCTGGCTGGCTCTTAGCAGACTATAAAATGGAGGAAAGGCTGCAAATTTTACCACACACCACAACCATTTAAATGGTCTCCACTTCCTCCCCTCGTGTCCCTGGCCCCAGGAGGAAGAGTAGTAGTTGCAAAAGCCCCTTTTATTTGGAGCCATGTGCTGAATGGCCTCAGGATATGACATTCTGAGATGTAGCAAGGCTTCCAACTCCCAGGTGTGAGAAGTGTCAGAAATGTGGTGTGTCCCGGACTCAACCTTAGTGCAAATAAATGGCTGAAAAATCTAGCTGTACATCAGTTATCTAGCTGGCGACATGCTAGAATGTCAATTATCCTGAAGTCCATCAGGACATACAGTTCACATTTCTGACATCCAGGAAGGCATAGGATGTAACACCTGCACTCTGCTCACCATTACTTGTAGAAGTTTTTCTAAGCAGTCCTCATGAGTTCCAGTGAAGAAAATTCTTACTTTAGTTTCTTCAGTGTCAACCCATGGCAGTGTTTGATTGTGTTAACAATCCAGAATGGACCTTGGACGACACAATTTCTCAGAAATCTGCATGTGTGACACCATCCTCAACAACCTCTTGTGATCTGAGCTCTACTCCAAATTGACTGACTTATTTTTCATTATTTAGAATAGGCCAGTAAGGAGCAGGGAATGAATATGAACAACATACAAATCAGCTATACTTCCTCTTTTTTCACCTTGGCATCGAGGGGCAAATAAATTACTGCAACCTAATGGGTGCAGCTATTAGGACTGAGAAGCTCTGTGTTGGGGGGCAAGGAGACAAACAAAATTAAAACTTCATGCATGACTGCCCCTATTTTCTCCCTGTCTCTTTTCTTCCTTCTGTGAGAAATATTTGTCTGGAGAAGGAAAATCCAACTCAGCTTTCAGACAGATAATCAGATGCATCAGACATTTGACCATCTCAGACACCTATGATTTTGGAAATGGATCTGGGCAGCTCCTCCTCTTAAAAACTCCAGGCTCCAGAAAGTTGTGAAAGGACATGAATGAGGACAAGGACAAGGAAAGTGAAAAGGGAAAGGGGAAGGGAAACTGGGAAGTTCCACATTTTGATGATTGAGCATCAAACTAACAAAAACCAAATGTTTACTCAAGACAGAAGAGAGAGCAGCTGCCTGGAGCATTTTGCTCGGGTTTTCTAAGAGCTAAAAATAATGCTGTGTGTTTGATTTTAACACCAAGTTAACTACAAAGCACAAACCCATAACTGTTTCAACTGCTTTGCACATGCTCTCTCCTTACTTTCACAGGCACAGATTCCCTCTTCAGATTCATTTTTAGCTACTTGCAGACTTGGCTCTTGAGTAGACTCTGCTTCTTGCCCTCCTCCCAGTCATGTTTCTCTGGAAACTTTGGAGTTGTTTTGTGTTTCTGCAGCACCACTGCCCATTGCCTGGCCCCTGAACAGGCTGCAAGGACTGGCAGCATTCTGAGCCATCTGGAAAAGTAAATTCCAATAGAATAAAGCCCAAGGCTTCAATGCACAGAATAAAAAGCTTTCTCTAACTCAAAATACAGTCCTAGCTTTCATATAAAGTCCATTCCTCTGCAGTCAATTGTTATTATATAACAATCAGTTGAGTGTTTCTCCTGTACATCAAACTCAGCTTTTAGAGAACCTTGTTCAGATGACTCTGAACAATAGTTATTTACTGGCTGTGCCTTGGCAGCCTCCCTCTAAATCAGCAGAAGGAAACTGGTTGCTCTCTTTTCTCAGTATGGGCACCACTGTGCTTCAGTACCACATAGTCATTTTCCCTACTTATTTTATATTGCTTTTAAATAAGTCCATGAATCCAGAACCTTCTAGCCTCATTTCTTCCTGCAGCATCAGCATTTTAATATATTGCACTGACAGTAATATGTTGGCTTTCATTCCAGGATCCTGATTGTGAAAACCCCAGATGTATGAATGAGGGCAGTCACCTTGAGAAGTATCCCTGAAGTCTGGCAAGGAGAGGCTGCACAATCTGTGCTGTACCACAGTGGCTGAAGATTTTGGCTGCCATCCTCTGCAGGGAGATGAAGGCACAGAGATGCTAAAGGATACATCCCAGTTTTATAATTTCCTTCATGCTGGAAGTAGGACAGGTAAGGACTCCTTCTAAAATGGGTTCAATTTTAGCACTGATCGGTTTGAATCCTCCATAGTTTTAATCCTCAGCATCTCATAAATCCTTTATGTAGGACCCTACCTTAGGAGACAAAGACATTACATCTGAAAGCAACTGAATCCAGGCTGGTGCCTGGCAACCCTTTTGAAGCAGTAACAGCTTTCAATTCAGTGTCAGCTAGAAACAACTTGCAAACTTTTAACTGCAAGGTAACTGAGATATTCAATATTCAAGTATTGACTAGGATGGATTTATCCTACAGTGGGAGCTGCACTCTTTGAAACTCTTCTTCCTTAGAAAATATCCTAACTCTGTCCAGAGCTCTAAAAGACAGGTATCATTATGCCCCAGGAAATTATTTTTTAAAAAGATCTGTTCTGCCTACTTTGATGTCTGGCCTCAGAGAATTGAAAGTTCTATGTCCTAACAGGGTGCAAATGATTTAATTTTGAATGGGAGCCAGGAATTTCACACGTACCCTTGTGTCTGCTGTGGTCTGTTCATTGATGGTAGGTGTCTGGTTGAACAGGGGGGTAAGGATGAAGATGAAGATGCAGGTGACTCTGCCAAGGCAGTCCACAGGGAGACCATCTCTCAGGTTTTGTCTTTTTATGATACCCTTTTAGGGCCAAGGTACTTCAAGTACAAGGCATCTAAATAATCTCTCTGGATTTTCCTAAATTGTATTAAACTTAGGAAAAACAAGAAATGCACTTATAAACAAAGTAGCTGGACAAACTTATTTCAGTTTTCAAAAATAAACATACAACTGTAGCCTGATGCTGCTATGGAAATAGGAAGGATTTGTCTTTCCTCTCTTTTTTTGCTTTTCTTTATGCTTCATGGATTTCAGTAATACAGTGGAAAGAAAAAATGGCTTTACATTTGTCTGCTGTACCATGCTGGCTGTCTGTGACTTACACATATACAGGCAGCATTGAAAATGATCATGAGCAGGGCAAAATTCAGAATTGCCTTGAGCTTTTGCATGATGTAGGTTTTACAACTGTTTGGTTCACTCAGACAATTACCAAATGTTTTGGTAAACTGTGTATCATGTTTGTACATAAAAAATGACCAAGCATAGAAGAAAGAGGGAAATGAATTACATATAAAACAGACTGAGTTGCTGCTGTGGAATTTTCCAATGCAGCATGAAAATCCTATTAGGATATTTATAGGAGCTGAAATAATACAACTTGGAGAGTTTTCCACTGGGCAAAACAGTCATTAGCCTTGATTCCACTTTTTCATGTACTTAACTTTGAGCAATCCCATTTCTGTTCTTCAAAGGAGGTGTTTTAACTTGAAGTGGGTGAGCAGGAAGACTTGCATAACAAGGATATAGTCTTTTAGGGTTTAGGGGTTTTTGGGGAGTTTTTGTTTGTTTAGATTATTTTTTGTCTTTGTTTTGTTTTGTTTTGTTTTATTTTGTTTTGTTTTGTTTTGTTTTGCTTTGTTTTGTTTTTCTAATGTTCTTAGTGCTTTGCTAACCTAGAAACTAATTCAAGGGACTAACAAAACTGAATAGCCTTGTGCAATGAACTGGACTTGCGTGAACTCATTTCACACAAGAAAGCGCCGAAGATTGTACAGTACATGTGGATCCCCTGGATCTTTGTTTAAATATACTCTATGTAAATCACAGACTTTGACTTCCTAAATTTGAACTCATGCTAGATGATTGGACAAAGAACATTGCTTTGTTTAGTGTTAATCAAAAGACAATTTTCAAAGCTGTCAGCAGTTAATGACAAATGAATTTTACTCAGGCAAGAGGTTCTGAAAAGTTAAATACAACCAACAAAGTAAACAACTGTGGTGTTTTTCTTTTTTTTTTTTTCATTGAGAACATTCTATGCAATAGATGATGACAAAAGTTGACTTTAGGAGAAAGAAATATTTGACCATAACTTTTAGTCAGTTGATGACTAACTTTTCCTACCTTGTGTTTTCTTACTTACATGTGAATTCTGATGATATTACATTTGCTTCTACTGCTTTTGGAAGCAGTTATACAATCTAATAGACAATTTGACAGAATTCTTCTTATTTTCCTCCCATACAATTAAATGTTTTCAGAACTGCAGCATTCCCAAGCATCAGAGGTCAGACTGTACATCAAAAATGTCGGCCAAAAAAGAATAATGAAAAAACTCATGTTTACAAGGTTTTCTTTTTTTTTTTTTTTCAAAAAGATGAATGCTGTGAAATGCTCAGCACCACTTTTCTTGGAGAAGTAAATGAAATTCAGGAAGGTGAATCAGGAAAACAGCATTCTCCTGCCCCAGGTCTGCATCTCCTGGCATGTATATAGCTGGGAGTGTGTGATATGTGTACGGTAGCAGTGATGGCCACAGTGTAAAAGCCAAAATTCTGCTGTGCTTTCTCATGAGATTTTTAATGGATACTGGATCTGGCCTCTATACTGAAGTCCAATCCAGTGTGGACTCCTGTGAGTGAAACACTGTTTAATTAGTCAGATGATATATTAGGATAGATGTTCTCAAAGTACAGATGGAGAGGAGCGTGCATCCCCCATCAGTCTCACTGCACATTAGTGAATCCTGTGCCTATCCATCCTTGCTGCTCCCACCCATGCCTTTGAACTTCCACCATTAATACTTGTCCTCAGTTCCAGCTGAGCTTCCTTGCAACTTATTGCTTAGAGCAAATGTTGCACCTTGAGACACAAACCCAAAATCAGCTTTTTCTCTCTTAAATCATCTATGCATTGGTGTATTTCTAAAATCAGACTCCGGAGAGTGAATTCTGCAAACTACAGATATTTTTGAAAGCTGTTGAAGGATTTTACAAATATATTTGGGGATTATTCCTTATGAACGATGTTATCTCAAATTAAATAGATACTATATTCAGGCATCAAAGCAACACCTTTAATTTGTTTTCCCCATTTTTATAGTTTAAGAGCTGAGCCTTGTCAGAAAGAGTTGCTGCTAATGACAGCATTTCACTATATATTTTCTCATGTTTTTTCCTCCTGTATTTATCCCCCATAACCTATTTAACCTATTTGTAAAGAGTAACAGTTTGGCTGGTGTCTAACAGGGAAGAAAAACAAATTCATTTGTTTTGTATAGCCAGTTTACATATTTGAAAGTCTGTATTGTGGAAGTGGTACCTGGTGATATGGCAGAAAAAAATAACTGATGTTTCCCTGCGCTATGAATCAGATGTAACTTTAAAAATTACTTCTGTAAGTGCATTTGAATGATTAAATATGTACATGTCCATGTGTTGATTTATAGGTCTTTTTTTCCAAGGTTTGTGACAGATGGTACTGAAATTCATGTTGTTGTAGCTGTCTGTAAAAGTGATCTTTATACTGATATGGTTTTCCCCTGTCTACAGAGTTGGCAAGTAGGGAACTTTGCCCCACAGTTCTTATTTGCAAGGGTGGCAAAGGCCAAATTCCTTGCTGTATAACTTCACCCAGTACACAGAGGGTCACATTTTGAAACATTTAATGCACGCCTCCTGGAATACCTTTTTTTCTGCCAGTTTATTTGGGGAAGTTTGTATGGGGCAGCATGCAGACCCTTGGCAATGCAGACTACTTTACAGGTTGTGCTTTATGCCTAATGTTTGAAAGAGGTGAGCCAGGATAACATATGAGGATATGTAAAATGAAAATAAGTTTATGGAAGAACAAGGGGACCTCACCCTTATTTGTACATACTTTGAGGCTTATGCTGATATATTTTGAACCCCAGCATCATTTCAAAAATGTTGAGACCGCATGATTAGAGAAGCAGATCCTGTTTTCTTCTCTACAATTTTTCTTGTGTTTGGCTTGACTCTAATGAGGGTGAACTTTTGTTCATTTTTTTTTTTTTGATTCTGTTTTGATGATGTTGTATAGTACCCCAAGCACCTCAGCCATGCCAATAGGGCTTTATAAATAAGTTATTAATTATTATTTGCATATATTAAAAAGGAGAACATCTTCAGAAGCAAAAAGAATTTTCCCACTTAGAATTGCTTTCCTAGAAGAAGTCTGATTAGCAAAAGGTTTCATGAATATTTAACTGCTTTTAAGATGATTTAACAGTAGTAATCAAGCAAAGAAACTACCATCATGGTATCTGTCTCCTCTCTAAAGGCTCTACTAGCACGTTCTCTGCAGGACACAGATGGTCTGTGGGCCAAGGTTTCAGAACCAAAGTACTAATCAATTAAGAGAAGAAAGACAGCACCATCCGTCATTTTGGAGAGCTCATTCTTTCATTCACTGAACTCTGATACTGGTTCCTCTTTTAAAAGAATAGCCCCATTAAGAAATACTTTTAAAAGCAATCATCAATTCTCACTGGAACAAAATTTTATATATCTTAAATTTTCTGGACAGAAAAAAAATGCTTTTTTTTTTCTGTGAAACCCAGGCAGGAAAACAAGTGGAGTTTCTGCTTTATAGCACACAACCTTGCCAATGTGTGAAAGAAGAACAAAGTGCTAATCAGCTCAAGGCACCTATGTGGGAAAGCTTCTGTGCAAATCACTATTTGGTTCACTAATAAATGAAAGTTTTGAACAAAAAATTGACATATCCATTTTGTACTAACCCTCCACAAGCTAGCCCATTACAATTATAAACAATGTGTAAAATGAAAGAAAAGGAAGGAAAAAGTGACAGAAGAAAAGGGTAAAGAAATAATAAAGAATTATTTTAAAAAATAGAAAACATCAAAAGTATTCATATAAGTAAAAATGCAAGTAATTTTTTCAGAGACTAACCGAAGTATTTCCAAGACTTTGCTTTCAATGGTTTCCTTCTGTTTGGCCCTCACTTTGCTCCTATATACATCCCATGATAAGCTGCAAACACCTCCATCAGCAAAGAAAGAGGAGTGAGCTGACTTGACCTTATAACATGGTGAGTATGGCCCAGCATCCTGTGGGATCAAGGAGTCATAGCTTAGTTCCCACACTGCTATTGCTTCTACTTCTTGTGTGTGTATCCAGATTCCTGCTGATGGTGCTTTTACCCAAATTAGAGTGGATTTGAATCTAACAGAGTATTACAAAGTTTGGGACAGTATCCATATTGTTTTACCAATTTTTAAGTTCTTGCAGTCGAATGGACACAGACTGTTTGACGCTGTGCTTTGTTGTGCAGGAACCTAACCTGAGAGCCTGGATTGAAAGCAGGACATTTTTTTTCCAAGACTGCCTTAAAACAAGGGTACCTGCCCCAAACTGGCCATGGAGGATGACTGCCCATGGCTGCTTGTTGCACAGATTAATGTGCTATTTTGGGCGGAATCTTCACTCTTCTCCTGCTGGATTCTCCTCCCTGCATCCTACTGTGAACTCTGACAGTCAGCAGGACTGGGGCACAGGCAGGCTGTGAGAAACCTACTCAGGAAGGGTAGAGTTTCCCAAGCAGCTGTCTTTATACCTTTCCTTCCTTTGGGGAAGAATCAGTCATCTTTCTTCAACCTAAGAGGAGAAAGCAGTTGAATCTGAGTCCATACTAGAAAGTAGTATTCAGTCTGTCTGACCAGGTGATCTGAGAAAATTAACTCAATAATTTCCTAAATTTTCCCCAAAAAAGCAGCATCACTTACTTTCTCTCTCCCTCCCTCACCTTCTGTCACTAACAGTTGTGTTTTCAACTAATAACTCAGATTTCTGAAACTTACGGTGTCTTAAAAAAACCCTACACCATTAGTGTGCACCTCTGTTTAAACAATTGTTATTGCTTTACCTCTTGCTTCTGTCATGAAATGATTTTTCTTTGGATGCTGAAGATGTTCCTCAATTTCATTTTTTAATTTATCCCTATTACTTTCACTGGCAAGATCCCAGGGAATAGGATGAGCCCTCTAGAAGAAATGGTGTTGACTGTCTCTGCAGTTTCATTGGCATTATGGTCCAAATCCCAACTGGCTCTGGATCAGCCATTCAAGGTCAGGAACAGAGAGTACACAAGAAAATGATGGATATTAAACATTTTCATTGGCTTTGGATGCAGAAGGATTTTGCTTTCTGAAAAATAAATGTTGAGTCACTTTAACCTGGTAGGATTCTGATATGAGCAGAAAATTTTCCGTGAATTTGTTGTCCTGAAAGCTTTTCCTCAGGAGGAATTAGTAATCTGAATCTTTCATTTTTAGCTATTTCACTTGCCTAACCTTAATTACCCATAACAGAGATCCGGGATGTAGAAGGAAACCTTTGGTAGCTTTCCTAGGAGAGCCTCAAGAAGAGAGAGCTGAGCTGTGCCCTGCAGCCATTGCCTGCTTCTGTATGCTCCCAGATCAATAACTAAAAGGGTGCAAAGCCAGTTGGCCACCAGGGCAGCAGCATCTCTCCCCACTAATGAGGGTGACCTTTCCACCCACTGCTTCACATGACTGAAATCAGGGGAAATTAGTTTACTCGGCCCAGAGCTTATATAACTGGTGATGCTCAGGCTGAACACACCTGCTCGTGGTGTGATGAATGCATTGTGGATCTATTTGAAAAACTGTAGAAATCAGACTGAAGATAAAAGGACTGCAACTAAACCAGCTAGAGCCTCTGTAGTTTCTGACAGATAGGTGAAGAATAATGATGTCTCCAAAGCATCTGTCCTTCCGTTTGGAGAATTGTACATTTAACTGTAAAAAATCACTGCTGCTGAACCAAAGGTCCTGCTGCTTACGCCGTTTACAAAGGCCCTTAAAATTATGGACGAGAACACAGTTCTGTGAAGAAAGGGAGACTGCTGTGTGGGTTGAAGGGTAACATTTAAAAGCTTTGCTCATCCCAAAGCAGCCGCATCACTTCTCATTGGCTGTTACACTGAAGCTTAAAAAGGGACCTTGAGAGATTAATTATGTATCCAGACTGCTAGTTAATCAATCCATTCAGTACTAAACTCTTATATAGTAGCTGATATATTTATGGAATACTGTAAATATTTTAAATAAAAATGAAGGCAAAATTCAATGCCACTTCTATATTACCGTATGCAACAAAAATGCAACTTCAAAGAAAAAAATCAGTTAAAAGTGTTACATTAAGTTACAAACTGAAATGCACTTCTTTTTTCTTATGTAGGCCTACTGCTTTCACTTGAAATAGAAATGATTACTTATTATAAAGGCAAAAGGCAAAATAAAAACAGGATTCAAGGAAAAAATCTTCCTTTATCTTGTTTAATCCATGAAGTCAACATTTTTTAAAGGTAAGTTTTAAAAGGAATTTTTCCATAACTTCCAGTTTAAAAGTTACCTTTTTAAATCTTCCAGAGATAGCAAATAGTCTTTGTGTGTGCTAACTAGTAAAATATATCATGATGATTTTCCCCTTCAAATACTTTTAAAAAGCCCTGCATGAATATACAATGCAAAACCTAAATTTCTTTAGCCCAAATCCAGTTATATCTAGAACTGTATAAACAATAAATGGCTTTTTAGTAACTGCAAGAAAAGTTCACCTTTTTTGTTCTATAGTGTTAGATTCCCACAAACGGTAATTTAGACAAATATAAGAAATTGAAGGAGGCACTATACTTTAACAGCTGTGCCTTTATTTGTTACCCTTGGGATCTCTTGAATCTCAACAGTCTTATATACTTCAAGTTTTCCACATATGGTAAATCTGTGTCTGACCTTATTGGTTCATGAATAATAAGAATACACAGCATTTTTCCCTTTAAAATTCAAATCTTCTATGAGTTTAACATAACAATGTGTTCAGGGCACTAGAATACATTAAGGGTTGTCTTTAGGTGAATGTGTAAAAATATATCCTTATTTTAGTTAAGAACAAAATCTATTGTTTGACTAAAGTATGTCCTGAAATTCATTGTTTAAAAACAACCTTAAACGAAAAATTCAGAACAGAAAATTTTCTAGGCTTAAGAAGAGTAGGAATAGGATTTTGGTTTAGATGTTGGCATTTGATGTATATTTCTCAGCATGACAGGCTGGAGGAGCCAAAAGCCAGCTTCACTTTAACCTACCATTGCACAGCCAGAAGGTCCCCTGAAATAGCGATCAGAAACAAAGCTCCACTCCTTACATTTGATTTAGTGTCCTGCTTCCTTCTAGAGAGCTTTCTGGGCTCTGCAACTTTCTCTGACCAATATCTACTGAGATGTTTCTGATAAACTCAGAAACTCAAAACATGAGCTGATAGACCCTGATTTAGAACATTAGAATACTTCTGGTAAGTGGATTGTGTCCTCCTGTATTTCCAAGACCTTTCTACTGGGCATTATGTCTTTTTCAAACTTTCAGTTAACTTCTTTCTCAATAAATCTTACATTTAAATAAAGTACATTCTGGTAGCTCTTCTCTTCCCAGATGTCTCAGACTTTAGGGCTTTTCAAAGACTGTAGCATCTATCAGTCTCTTACTCTCTCTCCCATACCAAGAGCATACTGATTTCTCATCTTTCATTGGAAATCCAGCCCTCAGGCTGTCCCACCTGGTTAAGAGCCACTGAAGTTGGTCTTCGCTGCTCCTGGTCTGGATGAAGTGTGCCCCAGGTCCTTAAAGCAGATACCTCATCCACTGTAATATCCAGTGATGCAGGAATTTCAGATCAACACCTAGAATCCATAGCTTCTCTGCACACTGTATCAATCTTACATTATACTTGGTTTCTCAGACTGCATTCTCGTGATTTACAAATCACAGGGAAATTTGGAGCCATTAAAGAGCTGACAAGTTACAAGGATACTTCTTGGAAGTTATCACTCAGCTTTGGACCACAGAGGCCCAACTACAGAAAAATGTCACAAGTACTTTGGCTGGCTGCATTTAGGACTGCTACAAAGGTCTCCTGAAAACTTATTAATTACATATAACCAAAATCTCTGGTAATCTCAGATAGAAAACACTGATGTGTATGTGCAAATGAAAACAAATGTAGTTTCCATAAAAGAAAATCAATTAAACAGTTGTGAATTTTTTTCTGCCCAGTGAAATCCAGAAAAAAAATCAAAACAAAATAAACCAAAACAAATGGAAATCTCGCTGTAAATCCATATTACAACATGCCTTGTGACGGAGAAAAGTATAGCAGTAGTGTGCAGAGGTGCCACCAAGAAAAGGTTACAATTGCATTTCTCCCATTGAGGAGACTGCAGATAGTGAGTGAGGTGCAAAACGCTGCTTGGCCCCTGAGTTTGGTGGGCACTGCATGTGATCCTGCGGCCAAGATTACCACCTCTAGGCCTGGAATGTTATGTGTGGACAGGAGGAACATGGACCCCTGTTCCGTTGGCTTGACCACCATATGTTTAGCTTTGGGTTGCTCGGTAAGCACATGTGAGGGAAAGGCCAAGCCCGTACGCCGCTTGTGGTCACTGACCACATCCAGGAAGGGCAGGGCCAGCGGAGTGTCACCTCTCTCCGATGGCTGCACTGACCCCGTCACTGTGTGACCAGCAGTCCTGGTGGGCAGGCAGTGTGTTATCCTGTGGCTGGGCTCCAGTAGGCAAGGTCACTGGGCAAGGAAGGCTGCAGGCTTTTGGCCACAAATACCCAGCAGGACCGCTCTGGCTGTATGGAGCAGTGGGAGGGAAAAGCCAGGAATGCCAGGCTTATCGCTACCCAAGAAGCTTTGACAGCTTCACCAAAGGGTTTCTGAGCCCTCGAACAAAAAGAGGAAGTCACATCACACACCGCACCACCTTCAAGGGTCAAGCATGTACCACTTTGGACATTGCCCCGAGCATCAGCCGGTGGTGAGGTGTTATCATTCACTCCTAAAACTTGAGCCCTAATATAGTTTACCTCAAACACTCATTTATCTTCCTTATCTGTAAAAGCAAAGCAAACTAAAGACAGCTGACAGCCTTAATTAAAATAACCTTTTAAAATGATATATGTTCTCTCTAATAAAAATTAGAATTATGAGGATTTATTAGTACTATTTTTAGAAATTAAAGTAACAATTATGCATGGTTTGGGAGTCTAAAAAGTTTATGCCATATTTTTTCCCAATTCTTTCTATTTTTTTTCTGCAGGATGAAATAAAAATATTAATAAAATGGAGGGAAAAAAAAATAAGAAAAATTCTCTGTACTCTTAATCTTGTTTTTTGAATGAGTAATAAAAAACCTCTGAAATCTGAAACATGGAATAGATAATGAAATAACACTTTTAGGTTTATAACTGCTGTTAGATATGAGAATATTTTTCCTAAAAATCAGCTCACTTTCTAAATGTCTTTATTCAAACCCTATTATGCTTTCTTCACTAGGTTTTGGACAACAAAAGAAAAAGAAAGGAAATAAGATAGTTGCTGTCACATAGACGCTTATGAAAAACACTTTATCTCCATTCTAGCTGCATTAGTATGGTACAGTGCTTTTCCTCTTTACATACATTTAAAAGGGAAAGTAAAGTTATGTCAGGAATGTTTTTTTTTTCCCCTTGGTGTGGAAAAGCGACAACACAACTGACAAGCACAACTCCACTACATAGTTGACGACAGTCAGTTTGTTACACATCTCCTTCAAAAATTTCTGTCATAGCCCTTTTATCAAGAAGTCAGCCCTTCTTTCTCCCTGCTCTGGTGTATTTACACCTTAAAAAAAAAAAAAGAGTTCTAAAGTATTGCAAAGGGTCCTGTAATGACATTCATATCAACAATAGGAGTATGGTATAAACTCAGAAATACAAGGAATGTTCAAAGTGTAAGCTTGTTTAATGGTATGCATGGTAGAGTACATTTTATTATATGTGTTGATACAGAAAAGTTGTTACGATAAAACAAAATGCTGTTGGGATTGAAGTAATTCTATGACATCTTTTAGACTTAGTGGAGCCACTTCATCCCCACTGGAGTAATTCACTTAAGAGGCAAGTATCACAGATAAGCTGACAGCAATGCCAATTTACATAATATAGTATAAAAAACTCTATGTGTGACACTCTGGACTGGGAATACACTGATAAGAGGAATTGATTTTGTATTAGTTATATGAAGAACTTTGAGAGGACAAGCTCTACAGAAGTGATCTGTAAATCACTAGAACAAGAAGCAAAATTACCAAGCAGTCTTCATTGGCTTCATATTTATTTGTTATTTGTTTAATATTTTAGGGAATTCTGCAAACCAATGGACTGGTGCAGAACAGTTATCCAAAGTTCTGTTTGAGATGAGTAAACAGCTGTCTGGGTATATCTCCTGAGATCTTTCTCCGTTCCTCCTTGCAAAAAGCGTATGTATACTAAGACCAGAATTTCTAAGTGATTTGAGAACCAAACGGAACTTAGACATTTATCTTTAGTCATTAGGTACTGTACTTACCTTAGACACCCTGCTTGTATCTTTAGGTGTCAAAGTGCCTCTCCATATGTGAAAATAGTTTTGTGAATGTTTTCAAGGTGCGATTTAGTGAAGTTCAGTGAATATACAAATTGATTTTGAAGCTCATATCCGTTTGTGCTGACCAAATTCATCCCATCAATTTTTGTGGAAAAAGAACCAAAAAAGGGTATTTGGGTATTCATGTAACTTTGAAAAAGAGCAAAAATGGGACAGCCTATATATGGAGTGTTATTTCTTGTTATTGGCCTCTTGTTCAGGTTACTAAAAATCATTGACATAAAAACTAGATGTTTAAATTATTACACATACTCAAATGCCTTCATTTATGGGCACTATTCTGCCACATACATGTCTATCTTGCGTTCCCTGTGATCTTTTGCCAGGGCAAGATAAATTTGTGTTGGTGCCTAATCTCTCAGTGAGTGTCTGATCTGTGTATGAGCAGAAAGTATTTGGCCTTAGGTGCTTCAACATGAATCACTTTTCCCATTGACTTGGTCACCAGTTTATTTGTCCTTCACTGTGAATGAATGGGCCTATTTTCAGCTGAAATTAAATGAGCACAGGTACTATGAACCAAGAGAAAGATGTCTTAAAGTGTGTTGCTAAATATTTATACACTTCATCAAAGGCTCAGTGCTCTTACTGTGCAACTCATAATCCTTGTCTCACCATGGCCATATCCATTTTTAAATTTTCCCTTTTTTTCCATAATAGTCTTTTAGATAAAAAATAATTGGGTACTTAAATATTTCTAAAGCTAGCAATTAAAAATACTTTATTGCATAACCAGTATAACTTGTGATGAATACATTAGGGTAAAAGAAGACTGCCAAGAAATTCACAAATTAGAATCCAAATACAAGTACCATGTTTTCTGCATACTCCTTAAAACAGCACAAACCTCTTTATTGTATTATTGAAGTCGCTGATGAGACAGTAGAAACATGGTCATTTACTATGGATTTCATGTTCTGTAAATCCCAACCTGAGGCAAAAATGCATTTAAGTTGGATAAATCTCTGTAACAAAAATCTAAAACTGTTTTCCTATCAGAGGAACCAGTTCTGTGTCTACAAGGAAGGTAAGGAACTGTGGTACTCTACATTAAGTAGACCCACTCCTCGTGGGTCCTTTCCAACTCCATATATTTTATTATGCTATGATAAGCACATTTATTTGTTAGTTTTGAGTCCACCAGTTGTATCATTATACATGCACAGTTATATTCAGCATAAGCTCCTGACCTGTAATGACTGGGTTATTTCAAACTGTTAAGGAACAAAACTTATCCATCAGTGGTCTAAATTGCTATTAGAATGAAAGAGTAATTTGTGATAGGAAAGGATTTTGAAACAAGGTGAGCTCACTCTTTCACCTTCTGTAAATTGCAGTAGAGCAATTACAACAGACCTAACTATCTGAGGACACAGTGAGGATTTGTGGGAGATAATTAGTAATATGAAATATTCAGACTACATAATTCCCACTTAAAATACCTCAGGTGGTCTGCAAAACTTTTTGGAAAGGCTAACAGCTGAGGGCAGTTTTCATTTAAGCAAAACTGCACTACCCAGGGCTCTGTAAGAGGGCCTTGATATGTAAAAGACTAACCATATTCAGTCTCATGATAAGAATATTCAAATGCACTGCAAAGATGGGGCATGACTCTATATCATAGTTGCAAGAGCACCCAGCAGGTCAAAACTTGAGTCTGACAACTGCTTTCAGGATTACTAATGCATTTTTACCATCTGTGGTACATAATAGATAGGAACTGCCTTTGAAGCCTGGGTTAGACTCCTGTTCCCAGGCCCTATGCTTCCTGACCCTATGACTCTTATTTTCTGTGGAGCAGATATGGCTGAACAGAAAGGATAGAGTGTGTTCCTCTGCAGTATTACTCCTCCCTTCAGCACTACCCCAGCAGTAGCTCAATTTAGCCTGATAACCCTGCTGGCTG
Organism: Platysteira castanea; assembly: GCA_013397175.1. Lineage (NCBI taxonomy): Eukaryota > Metazoa > Chordata > Aves > Passeriformes > Platysteira > Platysteira castanea. The sequence goes on from VYXC01007873.1 coordinate 937,715, forward strand.
ATGACTCTTCAGGCAAAGACGAGGATGAAGCCTGACTACCTTCCATTCACTTGGGCACAAACCATAAGGCTGGACTGTGAAAGAAGAGCTAAAATCAGCCCTGCCTCCCCTGATGTTGCATTGCAATTGCAAAAGTCATTTTTTTACTTAAAACAGGTATCTCCCTACCTTCAGAAGGGTAGCTGGAAGTACCTCTCCACAGCCCTGAGTAAGTGGAAAACATATCCGTTTGCTTAGAATTCTGAACTGGCAGACTTTGAGCACCACAGATTACACAGTCTGCACGTGTACGTAACATTGCGCCTTCTCTGCTTAGCTTTATGGGGTGGTTTGGGTTCTGTTCTAATACTCTATGTCCTCCTGTGCGCTGCCTAGAGACCTTAAATGCCTGTTGGGCAGAAAGAATCCAAATACTAGAAAGATTAGGTATATCACCTGAGTTAGCAGCCAGAGCCACTGCTGTGCCACATATCCAAGAAGCAGCATATTCCCAACTCTTGTGAATTCGCTAGGACTGACTTCATGAGGTTACTTCAAGCACCAGAGATGGTGCTGTCCTGAACATCGAAGCTGTCTGGCTAAGCTGACCCAGTTGGTGCTTTAAGAAAAATGGAGAAGTTGGAGGTAACACTGAAGTTTTACTTAAAGTGTAAAGAACTCTGAAAAATAACTACCTACCATGCAAAAAGGCTAACTTCTGGCAAACTTGCTCTTTTCCTATGTAAACCATGAGAAGACTCTTATATTTTCCTCTTTTTTCTGATCTCTTTATAAAAGGAGGGGCCTGCTTAGCTAGACACACAACCTGGCAGGTTTAGAGTTGACCTGTGGATATGACTATGAATTTTCAGAAATGAAATTCTGAGGGGAAAAAAATTATGCTAAAAAGGAGTACGCATTAATGTAAATATTTCAGGACTTTAATAATTTCACAAGAGAAAATTTTTCTGGGTTTATTACAGGTTTTCATAATGACTTCAGCCTATTTTCCAAAGGCTAAACACAGCTTCAGGTGCTGTTTTGGAGGAAAGCAATGCTGTCAGAAGGACTTCCAGTATGATGAACAAGATTTTGGCAGAATATGCAATGACTCCCGGAACAGCCTCGCCAAACATCTTGACACAAAAACATTCTTTCTTGAATTTAAATATGGCTTGGTTTCCTCAGGTATTACTCATCACTTCTTCATGCATGTAGTGATCTTACTTGAAATGATAACATTTACTATAAAACATTATTTCATCTCTCTAAAATATATGTCAATGAACTCTTCTTACTTAATCATATGAAGGATTATGATTATAAATTCAAACACATCTTTTCATGATTAGAATCTACTTCTCTCTTGAGTACTTACCAACTATGTGACATTTTTTTTTTATGACTGAGGAAAAGAGCTTGCCACTGGAAACAGAACAGTGCTCTAAGGAATGTTCTGGATGTCATTTTCTTTCAAAGTTTCTTAGTCAAGATATTTAGCACATTTGATACAATTAATGAAGAATTAAGCTAGTACTCCTGGCTGTCCACTTACATTTTTCTTGACTAAAAAACCTTGAGGTAGAAGGTTATGCTAGCAGAAGACCTGGCATGAATTATTTTGACATGAGCAAATCATTGGTATGAATTCATGGATGGAGTGTGGTATAATGGTCTCCACCTGTCACACCCTTCTGTATCTGCTTGGTGTGTTCCAGTTTCATTTCTTGATGTGAAATAGAAAATAAGAACTATTCCAAAATCCTCTAAGAGAAAGCCAAAGAATTTCCATCTAAATAAAAATCTGATTATGTGAATTAAATTGTACAGATTCGAAATATGGATACCTGTCTGGACTGTCCTGAACATAATACACTCTTGGAACATGATGTGTAAATGAACAATTTGCAAATGTATATGTGTATTTTGTTTGGTTTGGGATTTTCTATGTAACTGAACTGTTCCCATTTTATATGTAAATTTTTTTTGAATTCTTTGATCTTTAGATATCTTTGTGTTTTTGTAATTGGAAACAATTTCTATCTAACTGTAAAGCTGAGTTATAGATAACTAAAGATCCAGTAATTTTTTTTTTTTAATTAAAGACTCATACGTAAACAGGTCCAGTGGAAAAATCCAGGCTTTAAATAAAATATTTAAGCATAAGCAATTCCTCATGCTTCTGATTCTTTGTGCATGATAGCCAATTAAGCTTCTTGTCTGTATCCAAATGACGCAATTTTGAATGCTGGAATATTACCTTACTTCCTGATGACTGAGAGTGAATTTTCAAAGTGGTGCATGAGATACAAGGGCGTAAATCCTGTTAGTAGCTAATGGGATTTTTCTGCACCTCCTGTTTGCCACACTGAGAGACCCAGCCTTAAGATTTTCAATACCTGTATTTGTCCAGAGATGACGTCTTGTAAATACAGATCCTTCTCAATTGGCCGAATGACCTGTGTTTGATGGGTTAAACTCATAATTACTAAATTGATCTTTCAGATATCTAGTGCTGTTTCCTATTCCTATCCTGTTCTCTACTCTTATTCCTGTCTTATAAGAAAACAAGACACCTCCATGCATCACCATGAACATCTTCAAAGAAAGTGGGACACTGACATATCAACTTGAGTAATTTCTAATTTCCCTGGGAAAAGGAACTCAGGCTTTTCATGGATATGCTTACACACATGCTTCCCTCCAAGAACACAAGCAGTCCTATTTAACTAGGTGGGAGAGGGGAGCATGACTAAATGTGTAGAAAGGAACAGACAGCATTTCAAACCCTTAAAATATTTCCTGTCATGATAGACCTGATTCACTTTACTAATCTGGTTGCTTACCATAGGTATTTTCATTCTGCATTAAATTCTGTCTGTGTGACTCCTGCAGATGCTAGAGAAGACTTGCCGAGGCAATTAACTATTAACATCTATGTCTTCAGTGTCATCCTTAAACATTTTCTGTTTCTCATTCTTCTAATTCTCGATATTCTCTTTGCCACAGGAATGTCAAATATGTTATTTCTTGAAAAAAGACCAAATCACAGTAAGATCTTGATGAAATCAAACACGGAGTTCCCAGCACAGGAGGAACATCGACCTGTTGGAATGAGACCAGTGGAGGCCACAAAGGTGATTAGAGGGATGAAGACAGGTTGAAAGAAATGGGATTGTTCAGCCTGGGGAAGAGGAGGCTTCAGGGTGACCTAACCGAGGCCTTCCAGTACCTGAAGGGAAAGATGCAGAGAGATTTTTGCAGGAGCATTTAGTGACAGGACAAGGAGGAATGGATTTAAACTGAAAGAGAGTAGGTTTAGATCAGATACCCCAAAGGAATTTTTTACTGTGAGGGTGGAGAGGCCATTGAACAGATTGCGTAGAGAAGTTTTGGATGCCCCATCCCTGAGGGTATACAAGGCCAGTCTGGATGGGGCCCTGAGCAAGTTGGTCTCATGGAAGGTGTCTCTGTCTAAGGCGGGGGGCGTGGAACTAGATGATCTTTAAGGTCCCTCCCAACCTAGGCCCTTCTACTGATTCTGTGAAATAGTTGCTATTGTCTAATTCATATTTTAGAGAAAAAAAATCCAGTGTATTTATTTTAAAATGTTGTACGGCAAAGACATTTTGGGAACATACAATGAAATAAATGAGTCACAGTTATGGCTTGAAATATATGTAGGCAGGCTTCCTTCTTCCTTCCCTGAACCTTCTGAAGCTTCCAGCTCTTAAAGTTGAAATCACTTTAGTTTACACATTCAGAAATTTCTTATAATTTTCCTGCAGAGCAAAGCATCTTTCTTTAAAGTATTTGCATAGTTATGCTTATTCATAATTGCTTCTTTTGAGGAAAATGCAATTTGTTTGTTCTAATTTAATTTGGTTTTAATAAAATAGGGAAATTTTTTTTGCAGATCAGACATCTATAATTTCATGTGCACCAGTGTGTACACTTGAAGGGTAAATCTTGTAAGAACTGTTCTGCTCATGGTTTAGAAAATACTTTTACTAGGAACTGTGAGGTAAAACCTGTTCCCTAAGAGTAACAAGAAAGTATAATGTTAATATCTTGCATAAAACTTGCAACCATAGTACTTCAGGCAGTGAAATACTTATGGTTAAATCACTGTGGTTGTCACAAACCCTCCATTTTTCAAGTTGGTAAACATTAGGTCACTCTTTCCATCAGCAAAATGATTGTGCTGACACATAGCCAGTATTTCCAAAATGATTCAGCCAATCAGTGGAAATACCCCTTGAGATGTCCTGATCCTCAAACCATTAGCTCATCCTGACTCGAGCAAATTTCCCTAAGGAAAAAAAAATAAAGGAAAAAAGTTGTTGCATTCTTTCTGAAGGAAAGTAATGAAGTAAAATGACTGCTGTGAAAAATTTCTCCATATTTTCACTCAATACTTTCAGGATATTTGCTGGTAGCTTAACTTCTTGTGACTTCTTTTTCCTCCAGGGTTTGAGGTGATGGTGGAAACATGGGAAAAGAGGGAGCAGGCTGCAAACAGCCTAGAGTAATTCCTTGAAACTGTGCCTCTAATTACAATGAAAAATGGAAATATTCAATAATTTTGAGGCATTTTTCTGGTGACTAGGTGCTCTGGAATTACACATGACTGCAGATGTTGCTGATGATCACCTAAAAAGAATCAAAAAAACCACAGAGTTAAAACTTATTGGATATTTTCTTATGAATCTCAACTTAAGAATGAATTCATTTAAACTCTTACAAAGGCTCAGCTGAAGAAAAGAAAAATAATTGGGGAAAATGGGTTCAAACACTATAAAAGGTTTCTGATCAGTCCTGTTCAGTTCTGAGGTCTCAACCAAATAACCAGAGGCTATTTCATGGTTAGACATCCTACAATTATTGTATATCTTGTCAGAGTTCCCCTTGATATCAGTACCTCAAAGTTTCAGGCTGAACTCTGCCTCTTTGGGCACAACTTTATGGTGATCACAAGTAACTCTTCTGAACTTCAGTTAAAGGACTATAATGGTTTAAAAAGAGTGTTTCTCTGAAGAAGAACCAAGGTCTTTGAATAATTATTTGACTGCAAAGTAGAAAAGAATCATCCACCCAAATTCCACAGCATAATACCAGAGGAGATATAATTTGAACCACTGTTTAAAATGTGGTTTCTTTCATGTACCATTTGAAAGACTTTGGAGGGGTCTAAAAATTACTTTTTTAAACTTAGATGATATGATTCTGGTCTTCAGTGAGTAATAATAAATTACTGTGAAGATTTTCATTGGTACGAGAGAATAATTCTCATTTCACTGGACACCTTGGTGGTTCTACAAAGATCCGGGCCAGTGCTCCTTTCAGGATCTGTGCAGTGCCTGGTGTGATTTAAGGCACACCACAGCAGTGTGAACTGGGAAGTTTGGGAGTATGGCGTGACATGGAGACACCACTGCCAGCTGAATAAAAAGCAGACTCAGTTATTGTTGACAGATGATTTTATTATGCAGATGGCAGATTAGCTTAATAAGGAACTGTTATAACAGAAAGTGACTGCCACTTTATTAACCAGGACAAGTCCCAAACCAGCAGATACTCTGGCTGTAGCTGCTTCCTGAATCTTTAGTCTGAAAATTCTCTGTGTCTATCCAAAGGGCTTAGCTTCTCTAGAAGTTTCAGGTAGGTTTTAATGTCCCTCAGAGCATCCCTCTCTTTAACCATATTCCAAACACACTTAAGATGTACATGTGCTGTATGATTAGTTAAAGAAAGAGTTGAAATTAAAATATTTTACCATTTGAGTGATAATTAGAGCAAAACAAATGACAGTGTTTCTTTGTGCATTGATATCTGTTATGATACCAGACCAGTTATGTCATATCTACAGAAAGCAATTTTTCGAAGGGCTTTGACTGGTAAATAGTTGACTTACAGTTGAGCTTGGAAGGTAGGTCCTCTCTTTCTAAAGAGCACACAGATATCAGATCCCAGCTATGTGGTGAACTCACGAATAAGTGCAAGAATGATTCTTGACTGCAATCAGATTTTCTGTGTTTTCTGGTATCGTCTGGTGACAATAACAAAATCAATATTTTAAGAAAGTGCATTTTAAATCTCTTCCAGAACATCAAAATCAAAACAAAGGAGAGGATCCATAAAGTCAAATAAAAAAGGCAAAGTGAAAGAAACATGTCAAAACAGTGTAGTTTTCCCAAATCTTCTGCTGAAGGTGTAAATTGCCAGTCTGACACAACTGCCAGTCTCAGTTCCTTTGGTTAACAGTCATTTTAATCATAAAAATAACTCTTCAAAGGAATAAGAAAGATTGAGTTTATATTCTGAAATTTCACTGCTCCAAAAATAATCTGTGACCCTTAAGAATATATGAAATATTTTTATTTAAGTGTTATTAAGTGCCCATAAGGTGGTAAAAGTGTACTTGTGAAATACTGGAAAAACACTTTTTGACTTATTTTATGGATTTTTTTGTTAAGCCTGTCTTGACAGGAATATATATTTTAAATTCTAGGGAAACATTTTAAGAGCAGGGTTAGTTATAACTTCAACTGATTGCCCAAGGTGGCTGCACTTTAGGGAGAGACAGGCTTAGCAAAGTTAGTCTTCTCATATGTAGAAGTATTGACTACAAAAATCCCAGGAGTCCTTCTTCCTATGAATTCTCCTAATTATTGCTGTATTATTTAAATTATTGAGAAATAGTGGAAAATTATTTGGTAATGGATTTTTTTTTTCTGAGTGTTTTGAACAGTTGACTAGTAGGGCAGGTACACTGAATCTTTCAAGAACTCAGCCCTATCTAAGCTTCAGGATCTTTTCAGCACTGCATGTCCAAGTCTCTTAACTTCTCTCAATACTTCTTGAGAAAGACCAGCTGAGCCAGACCTCTTATTTGATTTAATTTATTCCTGAGATCCTAAGCAGGTAGTCTCAGAAAGCTGCTCCAAAAATTGCTGAGGTCTTGATATCCGATAGTTTGCATAAAAACAACTACACTCAGTTAACCTGGATCTGGTTACCTGTGCAAACATGAACTGCCAAGTAATTTGTTCTGGGGTATTAAACCTAGAAAGACTGGTGTCATAACTTAAAAGCAAACTGTTTATCTGCGCCTTACAAACTGGTGGGTAAGGAACCACTGGTTGCTTACAGACAGCTGTCTCTTTTTGCAAACTGGAAGATACAGCAGGAGTTGCATGTGGGCCATGACCAAAGAGCCAAAACAAAGTCTAGAACTCATAGGTCCCCAAAGAAGAAATTCATTCAGGTAAATGTTGTACAGTTTACACAGATGGATGACTTGTTTTTTGGTGGGTTTTTTTTTAAGAGCTTCAAGATGTCCTTCTGAGAAACAGACATTCTCTTGCACGCCCTAAAATTGTGCTTAGCTGAGATTCTCCATCCTGCAGGGGAAGTGCTCATATATGATGGTTATGATGATAGCAGGCAGGAACTTGTGCAAGCACATTACACTCTCAAAATTAGACTGGGTTGTTAGAGGTTGTGATGGATGAAGTTTTTTACAAGCTTTATTTTAAAACTGTGCTCACTGTGTTTAGTCCCTACTCATGGGGCTGGATAGGAAAAATAAAAGATTGTATTTTGCTGAAGATCATATTTAAACAAGAAAGAAAAAAATTCTCAAACAAGTTCTACTTTGCCTATTATAATTGTAGAAAAGTCCATCTTGTCTGTGATATGGCTCATTTCAAATAATAAATAGATGTTTTTCTCTGGACATCAGGTCAATATACACTTTCCTTTAGCTGTACAATAAAAAAAAGTCATGCTATGAGAGTTATAGTTTTCCTAATTTTCCACAGTCCTGGCAGATATTGATTGTGCACATATCAATATTTACATGAATGTAATCAAACAAATGTAATAGCTGACTAGTATTTCTTACTGAATATGTCCCATGTATATGTTATTTGAAGTATGTGAATTGCTTCTATGATTGATCTGACCATAACGATTTTTGCTGTGTAGCTCTGTGAAGAGTGAAACATGGCTTTCAGAGGTGAAAAAAAATTAATTCAGGATTAAAAATCCAGGACAGCTCTGTAGGAAAACCCCATCCTCATCCGTAGAGCAGCAGGACCCTCAGTCACCCCCCAGCAGTCCAAAGTGTCTGTGCAGAGGGTGCTTTGTGAGGAAGGCGCTATGTGCTGCCACGTGAGTAACGGGGCTGCAGAGCAGGCACACCTCTGTGCTGGAAGTACCCTGAGATGGTCCTTGGTCCTGTTCGCCCTCGTTCTAATGCCTGTGGTAGACTTCTAACAATGAAAGGTAGAAATACTGTTTGGGTTGGCTTCCTAAATAACGGCCTCATGCTCTGAGTCTCAGATCAGTATTTCTGAACAGTCAGTGGGTCTTTTTCAAAACTACTGATCCTAGGTTCAGGTAGTTCCATGGACACAAAGCTTTTACTTTATAGGTTTCCAACTTTCCAGGTGCTATAAAGAAAAGCAAATTGAATCTAGAAGTTCAAAAATACCACAAGGCAAGAAATCCTTCACTTACACCTTTTTACTGCTTGCAGTGTTATATGTCAGAAATCCACTCTTATTCAGAAAATTCATATGCAGAGTAGCTGTGGCTGTAGTCAAGCTTATAAAAGCTCACAAATGTCTTTGAATATCAGTCTAACTCCCTTTCAAACAGGCCTTTCAATTAATGGACCGTAAAGATGCATACTTGTTTCATGAAGAACAAGTCTTATGCAGCTTAAATGTTTTGCAGAAATGAGAACATCTCCAAGTATTTTTCATGTCACTTTGCTGTGATGATCAGTAAACACCCTTCAAGAAATCTGCAAATGTTTCAAAAAATAAAGACTATTTTTCATCACAAACTGTAATTACTTTAATTATAGGATAATTATATAAATAATGTGTTTGAACTCAGCTTTCATTTTTTCTTTGTTTTCTAAATATTATCATCTTTCTATATTTTCTGATGTGTAAACAAGAAACATGCAAGTTTAGATGAAGAGCAGGTGAACTGCCTGCAACACAAACTGAGACAACCAAATGATGATTAAGCTATTGAAAACTACCAACTAACAGACAATTTTTAAGTAAACAGGTGTACTTAGCCATCACAACTCCAAAATGGAAAATATATTTGAATTAAATTCTAAAACCTCATTATATTAAGAGGTCTGGTCTATTATTGACAACCATGCCAGAAAGTTCTGTATACATTTAGAAATCCATATTTTACTCCCAAAGTGTCAATAGAAAAGTAAAATACTTCCAGAGATTTTCATTAGAACAATGATTTGGGATTATATTACTAGAAATACACATCCTATATATGAATTGTTTCATTATAGAAAGGACCAGGAAAAAAAATATCAATGCCCAGTTAATGAGAGTGGATACAGATACCTTGTTTTGTTTTGCTTTGTTTTAAACACTCCATTCTTGACCTTGACTTTTAATGATCCATATACCACCTAGCATGTTAGATGTGCAAATGTCACATATTGTGAAAGCCACAGCCCTTTAACATCATTATACAGGGTAAATTCACTTGCACAGCATGTAACTGGATAAATCCACAGGTTTAGTTCACAGGCCTAGTAGTGATTGATAAGTGAACTCCAAATTATCTAAAGCAGAAATAGACAAACCTTGTTTACCTGCATTTAGCTGCGGCTATGCTATGAGCTCAATGTACAACAGGAATTATATATACTGCTGTTTCAAGCTGTCCTGTGTAATACAGTAAATCCTCGGATGCCTCTAATGCAGTGATGCCAGAATTCCCTGCAATTAATTCCCATGGATATTCAAATTGCTCATATTCGCCAAGATTCTGAAATGGGATCTCATTGATTGTTCTGAAAAATCAAACTATCTCTGTAGTATGCTCAATATCAATGTGCTTTCCTAGAAAATTAAAAAATTCTGACCAATGCTAAGAAACATCAGGTTTTTTTCTAACAAATGAATTAATCTGGCTAGTGAGTAGATGTTAACACTACTAGAATAGCTATAGGACAGTTTCCATGTTATCTTGTTCTTTAACGGCATCAAAAATATTTTATAACATAATTGCAAATTGTATGTATATATATGTTCGTCCTAATTTCTAAACTGAGAAAATACAATTTTGCTACTGCTGTCAATATCCATATGACTTATAGGTATATAAGCTTCTGGATACATTTTTTGGTGAATTCAATTCTGTCCTAGATGCAAAGCTTGCACTGGGGTAATGTCACTGAAAGTCTTTTATATATATGTGTGTTTATATTGGCAGGGAAGTAATTTCCAAATGGATAAAGTCACAAGTCACATTCAGATGGAAAAGATTCTGGCCCCAATTCTGAGCCATAAATGATGGCTTATTGCTTATTACCAATGTTTGGAAATCTTAACACCAAAACATATTCCTTGCTACAATCTGTTTTATTAACGCTTCTTCAGATTCACAGGGGCTTCTGCACAGTCACACCAATGCAAGTTTCTGCAAATCTCTGTGGAGATCACAGCTAGATCCCACAGTGACAAATCTTTAATGTATGCTTTAGAACTGACAGCAGACCTCAAGCCAGTCTTCCTTTACTGCACAAACGAGGGATTTCTTTACTTGTGAATGGAAGGTGTTCATTTTTTTCTGGAGAAAAGATTGTCATACTTCAGGCATGCTTTTGCAGTTCATTTTCATTTCTCGTCTTGCTAAGACCCTTAATGCTTGAATGCAGTCAGAGTGATTTTCCTTACTTTTAATTTTAGGGAAACATGGAAAAATGCCGAATGGGTCAAGCAGACTTCCTCAGCCTTTTGGAACGTGCCCAGCCACTGAAGGCATTGGCTTATACTATGTGGCATAGCTGGCATAAAGAAATATTTACAGTTTATGCAGGAAAGAAGCCAATCACCTATGGCCTCCTTCTGCTGATCTGAATGTACAGCTACCCATGCTCCAGTACAGTACACTCCTGTATTCCCACTAACATACAAGACAAAACAGAGAGAGAACAAACCCGTTGCAACAGCATCACAAATCTCTTCAGTTGCTGAGATCTCTTAACTTGTGAGTAGAAAGTGCAGAGAAATAAATATCACAAGAATGGAACTAAGGACAAGATGGACCTATTTATATTTAATTTGACTTTTTAGACTTCCATGGCCTGATCACAGTGACATGGTGTGTAAATGATATAATTTCACTGGATTAAAAGGACTTTCTCTTTTATCTGGAGTTAGCCAGCAAAAGGTCTGAAATCACCAGATTGTACCACTATTTACTGGGAAAATTCTTATTCTAAACATCTGAGTTTATCCCTTCAGGCATAGTTAGGCCATATGTAGTCATAGCATTTCAAATTTTGCTTGGAGCATAAATATGAGGCTAGACAATTGAAAGAGAGTTCTTCTACATCCTTAAAATTTATGTTTCAGCATATAATGTGCAAGTGTTCTCATGTATGACGATTAGGTACTTATTTCCTCTGAAAGCCAGTGGTCATGGATTTTCTCATCATAAACTGAGTACTTTCATTTCTGCTCTTGCTCTTTGTATTCACCTCTCCATTGTTAAACAATTAAGTAGTAGAAGCTGTTAATATTATGTTAAAAAATTCATCCTATTTCACGGGTTTTTTCCAGTCTTGTTACACTGTTTTCATGAGAAAACATGGATGAAAACACTTAGCAAAACAAAAGACATGCAAAATATCAGAAGTAGGACATTTGTAGATAATCTTCAAAACCAATTGCCATATGAATTAAAGAATTAAAATCACCAACATGTTGTCTCTTCTAGAAGCTTTTTTCTTGTATATATATGAACATTTGTTCTGCTTTAAAGGATGTATGTGTATGAAGCATTTCTCAATAAAAAGCATCAAAATCATGCATGAAAGGTCACTCTGAGCTCTCTTAAATGCATGGTATCATCTGCTACACGAAATTAGGAAAGCTAGAAGGATAAGCAGTTTCCTTTAATGGGAAAAATTGGCAGTTTCTCCAACAAATAGCTCTGTATGATGGCAGTAGAGCTCAGAGAGGGGGGAAAATTGAGGGGAATTACACTGCAGAACCAACATCTTCTCCAACCCCTATGGAAAAGGGCTGTTCATTAGACCAGTTATTCTCACTGGGTCTGGCAAGGACTCTTTTTTCCTTCAGATTTAGGTAAAAGGTGAATTGTTTATGATTTTTAAACCTTCACTTAGTATTACTGTCTTTTTTTTTCTTTAGAGGACACTTACTACATTGTAAATGTAGAGTAGCAAGCAGTAGATGTGGCTTATAGCTGAAAAAAAACCCATTGTGCTCCTAGTTTCTTCTTTGATGTTCAAAAAGCTACTTAAAAATATCAGTATTTTTCTGAAAAATATGTTTAATAAATTTTTGGGTGTTCACATAATGTATGACAATAATGCTGTATATTCAAATGTAAAGCAAAAGGCTTTTCATCAGGATGTTAGTAGACATCATCCAATGATAACAGCAGATATTCTCCTCCTCCAGCCCTAAATTTGATTATGTTTATGGCCTCTCATACCTACAGATCTCCAGATGTTACCAAAAATTAAGAATTTTCTTTCTGGGCATTATCTGTTTAGGCAATGCTAAAAGTTCTTGGCTTTTCCTATTCCAGCAATTCTGAGTTAACTAGACCTCCTAGCTCATGCAAAATATCATCTCTGGATTTATCAGTTGGAAGAGGAATCTCAGAACATCTCAATGTAGCTGTTCTAGGAAAGGAACTGCGCAATGCATCATGATCGGCTTTCTCAGGAAAATAAATAAATAGAACTAGTTGAAACTATATCTTCCATTGTCATTTTTAATTAATGGAATTGCATCTAATTCAAACTAGGGCTCCAAAAACTACATAATTCAGTGATGATGGTAAGGTCTTGGAGAGCTCCAAGGTAAATCCTGTATCTTTATATTTTGCTCAGTCTTTTCAGATGCAGTATGTAATTTGGCCATGACTTACTGGATCCTGATTTGGAGTAGATAATCCATTCAACATATTAATGCATTGTATAATGGAACTACTTTATTGTAGGGAATTCTGGTCTTTCAAAATGGTGATGCACAGAGTGCTGAAATATGGTTAAAGGATAGTAAAATTCTTCTTTATTTTGAATTCATACAAAAATGGTCAGTTTGAACGTGTGACTAGAACTACGGTATGGGGTCACGTTCTCACAACAAAATGGAGTTTCTGCTAAAATAGTATAAGAAAATGCCAAAAGATGAGTGAGACCTAAGATGAGACCATGGAAACAAGAAGGTACAGCTTCTTACAGAGAAAACAAGCCAAGGAAGCATTAACGAGCAAGTGGTTCTAATAAAACACATAGATAATAAATGAATGTTCTAATAAAACACATAGAGGTGCTAATCCTTATTCCACAATAGCCTGTAGCAATTCTACAGCAAACTGTGGGTTGCCCAGGTCGTTCTGATAAGGCATGCAGAAGCAGTATTTAAAGAAAGGGAATTATAACACTTAAGTTTAGTATTTTATGTCAAAATACTCATTTACTAATGCTATTAGGACACTCAAATTAAATTTGCTTTTGGTTCATGACTCATTCACAAACCCCTCTTGATTGGTGTCAATACAGGAGTATTTTATGTCTTTGGTAACTGGTTTAGCTGAATGATTTTTAGTCACTCTGCTGTTCAGGAACTGCTCATTTTGATTAATCATTATTTGTGGGATGTTGTTGGTCATACAGTATATTTTCTGCTTCTTCATTAGCTGACTGAAATTTTAACAAAAGATAATGAGTTATGACTAACAAATTATGAGCAGTGAGTAATGAACAACGCATTCCAGGTACAAATTCAGAATCACAGACTGTGTTTTCAATGCTGTGAATATTGGGCAACAAATATTTGTAAATATTTTCTGTTATGGTGGTAAGAGTAGCAGCAAATCTATGGTCAGTCATTTCTGACTGAATTGCAAGTGTATTTCTTACATCATTCCAATGACTCTGACTCTGAAGTAGATACATAAACTAATGCAACCTCTTTAAAAGATGCAGAGGAGCTCAAATTGGAAGTGTTTCTAAACTGCTGAGTGTCCTTCTTAGTTGGCTCTTTTACATCTAAAATTTCCCATAATTATTTATTTTCAAAACTCAATAAAAAATAAATCTCCACCTGTGAATAACATCAAAATCAATTTTTAAAATGACACATAACCCATTAGTTTTTAACAAAGATTCTGTATTGGCTTTAGTCTTCTCAGATTATATTGGTGACATTCTGGTATGTTTGCAGTAAATACAGAATAAAGAGCTCTTTTTGCTACAGTAGTTAGCTTCTTGCAAAATCTAATTAAGGCTTCATACTCCTTAACCATTAACATTATTCATTTAATAAGCACTAAATTAGCCAGACATATGTGTCATATATCATCAGGAAATCAAGCACAGAAGGTCGGAACTTTTATGACTTTCTGTGACATTTGAGTTACAAAGACTAAATCCTGTACACTCAATTATCTTTCCCTTGGTTTTTAGGGCCAAACAAATCTAAGAGATTCTAAAATAAACTTGTTGGGGTGCCCTGTGTTGAGGCTGAAATAAGAGAGGGATTAACTTTCACTGAAAGCAAAACTAACTGGAGCATTGTGTTCCCTTACAGGACCAACCAGAGAAACAGATGCAGAACTTGCTGCAGTTTCATCAAATCCATTAACGGGTAGTGAAATTCCTTCTGTTCCTAACTAGCCATCATGAAAGATGCTATACCTGTATTTTCTGCATTTTTTTTTTTTTTTTTAATTTTACCCCATGGATGCTGCTCTGAAATCCAGCTGTAATAAGAAGGAACTTTGAGGCACGCATAGAGAAATTTCTCTCACTGGAGTGGGAGCTGCAGTGTTCCTTTATTTAGGAGGTGAATTTGGATAGCACTGTTGCAAGAGTGAAGTCAGAATTTAAAACAAACCCTCCAATGGCTGCATTTGTTGTGCTGGGCTTTGTTTAGTCAGGTGGATTTCATTCCTGCTTTTCTCTTTCTCTGATGTTTAAAATGGTTCCTAGAAAGATAAATCAGTTTCTCTTTTCATATAAAAAGTTAACACAAACACCAGATAACTTGCAGAGACTTCAAAGGAAAACTATAAAAAGTGCTTTGCAGACATAGAAGAAAACAATCCTCAGCACTCTTCATCCTCTCCTCATTTCTTCAGCTCCACAATGAGCAGGCATACTTAAGCAAATTTGGCTGAAAAAGCCCAACTGAATCTTCAGAAAGCATTTTATGTTCAATTCAGTGCTGGAAAAAATAAGAGTGGACATTTTTCTAATCTCAGCATCAAAGTGAGTATCCTACTGTTTCTGAAAGTAACCCTGGAATTCAATGAATATAAATACAAGTGGTAAAACGCTCTTATTTTGAAAGCAGAATTGAATGGGGTTTTCTTTATCTAATTTAAAAATAACAATTATTTTTGGCGCAATCATGCAGTTCCCAAACAAGGAAAATGAAAATCCAGCATGATGCATTATTTCTGTGTTTAACCAAATCACCCGCCTCACTTGTATCTGTCATTATAGAATTTATCATTCCATTTCTAAGGCCCACTTTCATATCACGGCAAGTATTTTGCATTTTTCAGCAAGGTACAGTTAGTAGGGTATTTCTAAAGTGGTCCAAAAATAGCACTCTTCAGCCAGCATAAAGGAATCAACTCTCAAGATGACACAGCATAAAAAAAAATGAGTAAAATTATTCTATGACTCAAAATGTGACTTGGGTTAACCAGTCTTTTTTAAAATTAAGTTTCTGTCTGCAAGCAGGAACAAAGAATTTTAGAAAGCAAAGTGGGACATCTAATGTAGCTCCTCAGTAACTAGAAATCACCCTGATTTGGATCCATGTTACATTCTGAGGCTCATCCATTTTCTGCACATAGCCTGCGTGTTCTCCCCACTCCGAGAAACTTTCTTCTCTGAATTGTCTTAGGGCCAAAGACCTGTAGGTGGGGACAAAGCAGATAATAACACTTCTTTTGCCTTGCATCTTTTAGTAAATGTGAAATTACAAATTATCCCTTGCTTTTATTTTCTGAGCTGTGCTCCTCTTTTCTCAGGCCCTCACATGGATCCAGTCACCCAAGAGGAGCAGGAATGTCTAGGAAAAAATCCTGAGAAAGCACAAGTGACAATTTTTTCCTTCACTCTGCAAAAAGATGCTCTTCTCTGGTGAACTCTGGCAGCAGTCAAGAGAGGTCTGACTAGGTCTGTGTGCTGTTATGTGGTGGGTTGACCCCACACATATGGCTAGACAACAGGTGCCCACCAAGCCACTCTATCTCTCCCGCTTCCCAGCTGAAAAGAAAGAAAATAAAATGAAAAATGACTTGTAAGTTGAGGTAGGGCAGTTTAGTAAAGCAAAAGCCAAAGTTTGCACATGCAAGCAAAGAGAAAAACTAATAATTTCATTCTCTATTTCCCATCAGCATGTGATGTCCAGCCACTTCCAAAGAGGCAGGGCTTCAGCACACCTGGAGGCTGCTCCGGAAGGCAAACATTGTAAATAATGAATGCCCCACCCCCCCTTTCTACTCCTTTCCTTACCTGTTATGTTTGAGCTGATGTCTGATAGGATGGGCTATTTCTCTGGTTAATTGGGGTCAGATGGCCTAGTTGTGCCCCCACCCAGGATCCTGTCCAACCCCATCCTGCTGGTGGGATGCAGAAGGTTGAGCAAACAGTGCTGATGCTGTGCCAGCGCTGCTCAGCAGTAGCCAAAACACTGCTGTGTTATCAGCACCTCTCCAGCTACCAATGCAAAGCACAGCTCCATGAAGACTGCTGGGGGAAAATGAACTCCATNGGGCTGCTGGGCGAAAATGAACTCCATCTCAGCCAGACCCAGTAAAATGCAAAGTGGTGCTGCTGAATAGCTTCAAAATAGATAACTCATAACTGTTCCTACAGCTCTGCCTGGTGTCCCCCATGGAAAGGAAGGTGCAAATTTCTCAGATGGAGGAGCTCCCTAATGCAATATGCTTTGCAAAGAGGAGATGTAGAAGAACGGGGGTATAGCTGGAACTCACAACCATATGTTTTGAAGAAGTCAGAGGACAAAACCAGTGAAAAAGTAACCCAAATGTGACTTTGCTACGGCAAAAATCCACTCTCTATCCCTAGTATTTATCCCTTCTGCTCCATCAGACATTTGCTGAGTTTTGCCCCATTTTTAGGACACTAACAATAATTTTCCCGTGCAGAAGAGTTATGATGCCCCATTTTATTAATCTAATTACTTAATTAAGTTAAGATGTGATCCTTACACCTGCAAATACATTGTCTTTATGGTACAGCCCCCCACAGAGCCTCACAGGGCCCTACATACATAATTTGCATTGGCAGCAATGGTCATTACCTGCTAAAATGTCTTATAGATTAATGGAAGCTAATTAATTCCTGCATGTGTCAGCAAGCTCCTCCAAAATTCTAGTTTCCAGTGACACAAGGACCCTTGGAGCTCTGGCCACTTGTGGAGCAGCTTTTGCAATGAGGCCAGTGCTGGTGGCCCTTTCTGACACACACAGGCCTGTGAATGGACATGTAGAAGTAATTTCAGCTGCTTTGCTTCTCTTTCATTAGCTTCTCATGTATAAATTTGTAAATAAATACATGTACATACATTTGATAACATATTTACATATTTACATCTCTGCTCATACATTCATGCATGGGCATGTAAGTATTTATATATATATATATATATATATATATGCACATATTATATATTCACAGTAACTGTGACCATTATCTTGGTTCAAAGAATGAAACTTTCACTGATATTCTGGTCTAACTCTCCTAATGACATATTCATGTATAACCAAGTAAAGAAATCAATAACTAAGTCGTGACATATTTAAATACACATTTCTTTGTATCCTCTTTGAAACTGATTTTTTTTTTTAACCTTGATATAAATATCATCTTCTTGCACTACCTTAGTTGCCAGTGTGTACTGAATTTGCTGAACATAAGTCATAATGGCAGTATTGAGTGCATTTGCTCCCATGTGTTCTATATAATATAGAGTCCTGGGCCTGACAAATATTTGAGCTGGAGACCATCTAGCAATTTCAGGCATTTCAGATTCACACCAAATAACTAGGGAAAAATACGGGATTGAGGAAACAGCTGGAAAACTCAGTTTGAGCAATGGTGGATGAAGAAAAAGGAAATAAGAAGCCAAAGAGCTCTGAGGTCTAATCATGAAGGCTAGTATATAAGACTTTCTTTTTCTGGCTAAACTGAGTGATGAGGGAACAGCTCTCAGCTCAAAGGTCCTGCTCTGCCCTTCAGCTGCATCTCAGGTGGATACTGGGATGAGTCTTAACCTGAGCACTGTTCTCTCTGTCCTGCTCTTCTGAAAGAGGAAAGCTGAAAGCCACACAACAAAAATGTGAAGTTTTCACGGAAAACTCTTGGTCTCCAGTGCTGCTAATACTAGCCATGCAAAATAGTTGCTTTCCATTCCACTCCTGTCTTGAGAGAGATGTCTTTATACACAAAATCTCCACAACTGAAGAATTTTTCTGAAATTCACATGGTGACATGCTTTGTTTTTCACAGTAGCTCTCTGTTTGCTGGTGCAATGATCTTTTACTGTTTTTAAAAAACCAAACCTATGTTTTTCACAAGAAATACATGCCTCTAGCTGCTCTCTTTTTTTTTTTTTTTTTTTAATATATGTTAGTTAAAAACCTATTTGCCATTTCAAGACTGAAATTAAGGAAAGGGATATTTTTATGTCTTTTTCCCATACTTTGAGAAATATTATCATATCCATTCTTTGATTCAAAGTGACACCTGACAAGAAAGCACTGTCATGTCAAGATGCACTTTCCACAGATCTCCTAAAAAGTCCTGGAAAAACAAACTCGAACTTGGAAAAACTACATGCCTTTGAAAAGCATGCCTCATGGTCTCTTTAGAGATCATTTTCTGAAGATTTCCTCTTTAATAAGTTTTGGAGTAGCTGTAAAAAAAACACATATGATCCAAAGTATATATGTTTCATCACTGCAATTTTGAATTTCATCATATGAATTTTGAAGATTGAAATCTGGCAGAGAAAGGCGGGGAATGTCTCTAAAGACCATATTAAGTGAAGCACAGAATCATAGCATCATACAGTTTCATTCAGAAGGGACTTTTAAAGAATATCGCCTCCACTTCCTCCTGCAATAAGCAGGGATATCTTCAGATAGGTTGGTCAGAGCCCCATCCAGCCTGACATTGAATTTTTCCTGGGATGGACCACATATCACTTCAGAAAGTAGTGTAGATCAGTGAATAAGGTGTTCAGCTCTCGATAAAACTCACTCCACTAGCTGAAAGACAGTTCTTGAATCTTCATACCTCATTTTGCACAGACTCAGTGTTCCTGTAATGTATAGTAAGGATTGCATCTGAGGTTGGTGATGGAAAGGTCTTCAATTAAAAGTTATAGTAACTCAGAGTGGTTAAATAAATAGACTCTATTCTGTTATGAAGAATTAACTTTTAGCAACAAAAACCTCTTCATTATTACCATTGTGAAATCAAAATGTAATTGCACAGTATCGTAGTGACCTCCAAAAATAGTATACTGCATCACCTAAGATTTAAGGACATGAAAGTCCCAGCGAAATTAAATTCTGAGTGCTTTTTCAACACTTATCAAATAAGAAAATTATATTGGGGTTTGGCCAATGAATTCTTGCTGCTCAGACTCTTTGCCCAGCAAATCACACAATAATTTTTTCTGGGCTGTGATGAACTTAAAAATAAGCTGCAGCTCACTGAAAAATATATGTGAATTCTTACACTCCATAAAATATTCCTTCAGAATATTCTGGCATTTCTGACATGATGTAATCTTTTCATTGGCAGCAAGTGCACAATGGCAGACATAATGTGCCACAGGCATTTTTGTGCTATGCCAAAATAACAAACAAGGCTGTGACTTGCTATACTGAATATGAGCTTCCAGTAAGTGTTGCTAATAAGTCAGTAAAGCCTCTGTGGTATTGTGGTATCAACAAGAATTCAAGGAGTAAAATGCACGAGATAACATCAGTCTATCATGTTTTTTACACTCTTGCGTGAGAAAAGTCCTGGCCTACTCATGCCCCCAGAGCTGGAGTTATCAGCATTCTGCTTCTCACCTCCAAGGTCAGGATTAATTTCCTTTTTTCAATACTTTTACCTATGAAGAATGAACTAAATAAATGGAATTGACAGATAAAGTATTTTATGAATAAATTAGGAAGTCTTTCCCTCCTGTCATTGTCACCTCTTGAAGTGACAGATTAGCTGCTGATCTGAAATCTATCAAGTGAATTCTTGAGCTAACGCCCTCCTGCCCTCCCAGGAGAAAACCCTAGCTAAATAAAAAACAGCTATAAAAAGATTTCTCACAGAAAGCTAAAGATGCTGGATCTTTGAGCTGTAGGTCGCACTCCACCACACAGATTCACACCTTATATAGGCATTTTCTGCTGTGAGCAGTAATACTTTTCCTTTCAGAAAAGCGGGATTTGAAAAGCCTGACAGACTCTACAGACCTCCTTATTAGTTGACATTCATCAAGTTTTAACTAAGATCTAAATCTATGTTGTTTATTCACACAGAGTGTGCCTTTGGTCTTTATTGCTAATTAATTCATTTTGCAAACTCATCTGCCTAACGTTTAAAGTTGTTTTACAAACAGGAGGTTCAAAGTTGATGCTGCCTCTTCATCTTCAGTGTACCTAGCTTGGTCTACGTGTTGTGGCACATATGGAATGCAGCATCGTTCATTGATCTAACACACTCAAAATGTGTAGACACCAGGGAACAAATTAAGGGCAAAATCCTCCTCTCAGATCTGTTGTGCATGGATCAGAGATAAGCAGTACAAATTAGAGCTTTTCTCAGCTGCAACGCACAAATGTTGTTTCATGAGTTCCCCTCTAGGCTTCAAAAAGAGGTTGTGCCGTTTGTGCAGTAACATCCTCTTTGGGCCAGGCAAATCTCCAAGGGTGTGTGGTCTGGCCAAAAAAAAAGACCATTTTATCTTTCAGGTCTTTGCTCCCAGTAGGCATTTGCACACACACACTTCACTGAACATGAGATCGAATCAATACCAGCAGGCCTGCTCAAGAATGAAACATGAGCACTCAATAAAATAAATAAATAAAGAAATATGTGTACAGTCCCCAGCCTGATGAAGAATTCAAATTGCCTCAGAGTATTTTTACAGGTTTACACATAGAACTTGTTTAATTTTCTGTTAATTCCCTGTGTTGTGTGCTTATTGCAGTTTACTTTTACTCTAATTAAAATAAAATATTAGGCAAGGTTGCTGTGTTTATCCTTCATCAATATAGCCAGGAGAAAGCCAGTGCATGGGTTAATGACAGATTTTCACCTCCCTTTAATGTTCATAGTGGCTGTGAATTTAGATTTCCACGTGATTAAAAGGAAGGTTGCACTGCATGCTGAACTACACGTGAAGCATGTTTGCCTGGGTCCCAAATGCTGTATCATACTTGGCTGGCCACCAAGGTAGGTTCTCATCAGGGTATTCCTACCTGGGATCCAGGAGATGACTATTCCTAGTGGGACAAATACTGTGATATTTGTACCCATGATATGTGTAATACGTTTGTTTGTATCAGCCAGAATATTGTTTCTCACGTACTGGGTGGAACAATCTGGTGTTTTGTCTTTGAAATAAGATGCTCTGAAACAACCAAATCTATTGAATCCATTTCCAGGTACAACATCAGCAATTGGTACACTGCTAGGGAGGTATTCACAGTGTTTATGCTCCAGTAATCTGTTCCCAGGAAGAGATCCATCATTTCAGTGCTCCAAGGCATCTGGGCTCCAAACTCTGGGAGGGATTTGGGACTCCTGCCTTGGAAATGGGTTTGATTGATATAGTGCCTTAGATGTGGGAAGAGTGACCGTTGCAGATTCTAAAGAAAACTCTCCAGCTCCTGTGAATATTAAGAATAGCTGAATATCAGATTATAAATCCAAGGACATGTACAAAGTACAAAGTAGGCTTTACACTACTGCCTGCTTTAAGCAAAAGGCCTTTCTTCTTGCCTCTTTTAATACTCCTCATTGAAATCATCACAACTAGTCTGGCTTTTTCCTGGTTTATAAATGTAGGTGAAATTAACTTGGATTCTAAGGTTTGTATATTTTGTATTTACAAAAATCCAACGCCAGTATTTATTTTTAACATGTCACTACAGTACTTCAATAGAAGATTTTTGAATACTAAGGCTGTTGCATTTTTCTCTTTCAGCTTCTGAAAACCTCTTTTTCCACTGGGACATGTGTGTGACTAGATAGTATTTTGATACCTTTGCATGATAAAATGCTCCTTAGCTGACAACAGAAATATGCCCTTATCTACTGCCGTTGTTTATGAAAGAAATACAACCATCCAGAAAGATAGTGTCTTTTGTTTTTCTAAACTTTGTAGCTGAAAAAGAGACTGTGATCACTGATATACAAGTAAATGTCCCATGCTGGCATCTCTCTGCCTAGCTATCTCTCCAATTCTGGAAATTACTGATCCAAAAACTAAAGGTGGGAGGCAGAGTTTCTGTGGGTGAAGCATGGTACTTCAGATATTATCACAGAGCCTATTCACCAAATTACTGCAGATAAGAGACTTTTCTTTGCATAAAGGGCATTTACACTCTTCTCAGAATTGCATTTTTATCCCCAAAGACTGAACAGTATTAGGAGTTCAGTATTTGCCATACCAAAAAGAAGGAAAGAGACAAAATCTCATTCAAATACATTGCATCTAGAAATTGAGAGTGCTCTTGTTTTTGTAAATATGCACTTAGATATTAGGTGAAGGACTACAGATTTTTCTTTGCCTGTAAACTATTCAGAAAATGGTGATCTTATCTAGCTCATACTTTTTAACATAAGAGTATTTTTGCTCAAAATGCAATTTGTAAATGAATTCAGCGAAGTCCACTGGCCAGGTGCCAGTGTCTGAATATGGAGTCTTCTCTACCTTATTTTTATAACTAGAAATCAACAGGGTTTTATGTAATTTGAAATACTAGCTGTTTCATAGAAACCAAACATTTTGAAAAGAAGGTGGCCTGAACTCTGAGAAAAGATGTTCACCTAGCCATGGTTTAGGTCATAAAAGTTCACCAAACCCCCTTCAGTTTGAAAGTCAGTGGGTGAAGAAGGCAAATTCTAAGTATTTTAAGAAGTTTTTAGATACGTGTTTCTAAACAGTGAAATCAAAGGGACATCGTCTCTCTCCTGTAGTCTCCAGAGCAGCCCTTCTGTGTAAGGTGAGCCAGATGCGGATTCAAGTTGACAAACAGAACTGCACACCAGTGAATGACAAACATTTGAGACTGACAAGAAAACTAGTGCAAAAAGGGTGACTGCAAGTCTTTCCCAGTCCCAACAGCTTCAAGAGGAATAAGTTTCTATATTCTATAGGTCTCTATACTAAGTCTGAGGTCCACCAGGGTCTAACATAGCAGAAGGTCTCTACTCCTAAAGATTAGTTTTGAGGCTTGAGAACAAAGTCAGCACCAAGTTTTTTCCACCCTGTTCACAGGAATAGGTTTCCAAAGACAAGAAAGATGCTGATATATGGTGATGAAGCTTCGGACCAGTGTACAGAAGAAGCATAAAAAATAAGCAACCAACGCTAGCAAAATAGGACCCTTAGGAATTATCTAAAGGTCATAGAAAATGAATAAATATTAATGCACTTATCATGCAGAATCTGAGAAACGTGCTGTTATGACTGAAATATTATTCAAAGACAAGTATTGTAATTAAGGTTTTTCTTTACCCTAGGCAGTGATAAAGAAATGCTGGGTTTATCCTCAGCCTTTAGCCAGTAAGCACTTTTTCTCTCCTGTTTAATTCTAATGTGAGTTCTTAATGCAATAACCCTTTGAGATTGAACGAACAGCTAGTTAATACTTCAAAATTGTGGCATTCCTGTTGCTAAGCATTTAATTTTGCCCCCTCCTTTTCTCTTACTTCCAGGTGCTTTCCTGAGCTACAGTGCTTGCTAGTTTGTGTAACCCCGTGATGTCAGAAGGCTTAAGAGCCCCTAGAGCTAATATAAAATGTATGAGCATGCCGTATCTTGAAATTCCTGCTGTCGGAAGTGCTGGCTTGGAAGGGAGGCAGGAAGCCTGAGGGGGAGAGGCAAAGAGAGGTCCCAAAGGGAAAAGGAATGGGGGGAGGCAGGGAAAGAACAGAGAAAGACAAGACAGCTGAGAGCATGAAGAGCACAGGGGATAGGGAAGACTAACGACAACTGGAGCTAAGGGCTCAGCTGAGCACAGAGGTGCTGGCTGCAGGGAGGCAAATCTCACTGAGTGGTGCTGACAGCATTCAGAGGGGCACTTGCAGCCAAGCACTGATATTAAGCAGGTGTCCATCCTTCTTTTCTTCCAGGACATACACTTCTAGCAGAGGAGGAGGTCTGAGCCCAGCAGGGGATGATGAGAAATAAGTGCAGGCATCATGACTTCAAGCTATAAGGCCAGGCTGGCAAGAAGTGGCACACAAAAGGCTGTCCCTACCCACACCCAGCATCTGCTCAGAGGTGGAAGTCACATGTGTAAGACAGGCTGTAGGGCACACACAAGAGATGAGCCTTCTGACACAAAAGCACCAGCAGCATGGTTGTATCAATCTATCCCATTTTGAATGACAGTGAGGACAAACAAGTGCTCATGGCTCTCTGCTCTAAGTCTGGGCAAAATGTTGTGGCACAGTCTTGGGGCTTGGAAGCCCCCATCACAAGTTGGGCCATCCTCTCAGCCACAGGGACTTGAGAGGATAAATAAAATACAGGGCTGCAGCTGGCAGGCTCTAGTGCTACCTTCTGTAATTTTTGCTGTTTTCTTTAGTGCTAGTTTTGCCTGTCTTGTTATAATGAGGCAATTAATACTGGCTATGTATATGATGTGAGCTGTGGGAATGTTCATAGAATCACAGAGTGGTCTGGGTTGGAAAAGACCTCAAAGATCATCTAGTTCCAACTCCCCAGCATTCCTTAGACAAGGTGGATCAGAGACCCATCTTGAACACTTCCGGGCAGGGGCCATTCATAGCTTCTATGTTCCAGTGCCTCATCACCCTTACAATAAATTATTTTCTCCTAATATCTAATCTAAACCTACTGTCTTTTAGTTTGAAGCCCTACCCTCTTGTCCTGTCATTACAGGCTCTGGCAAATGTGTTGAGTTGGGGGATAGTGAAACTGTCAGGAGGGTGCAGAGGCAGCTTCAAACCTATGGTGTTTTTGAAAGTTTGCAGCATTCCACTTACTGAAGCTGAGCTAAAGCTCAAAATTGTGTGATTATAACCCAAATCCTCCAGTGAGCAACCACAGCAGAAATGCACACATAGACAAAAACACTTTCTGCACAAATGTGTATGGGCAAGAACTGCCTCTATGTGGGATGTGGCTGTCTTTTACTACATTACTGGCAAAACTTGAGGACCACTTGTTTGAAAAGGAGAGGAAAAGTGAGACAAAGAGCAAAGCCTATTAAATTGCTGGCACACTTTTGGGAGGCTGATGTGTTACAGGAGGATATTCAAAGGTCATGCTTAGGAGTGTAAATGCGCTGTTGTCATTAGGTCCTGGGAAGCTGATTTATTAAATTAGCACCTTCTTTCTTCTTTGTTTCTTTACCCACTTTCTGGCCTGCTTTCTCCTCTGTTAGCCAAACATGCTTCTCAAGGGTAGGCTCAGGCAGTAGCAGCAGAAGCTCTTGTATATTCAGGCAAGCCCCTTTGGCCTGCTCTGCTTACTCCTGATTTCTGAGAAGAAAACAGAACATTTCAAAGTGGATCCCAGGTAACCTCTTCCATTTGTGATGGGACATCTGCCATCAGCTCCTCAGAACAATGAGAAAACTGGGGGCCACGAGGAGGTAGCAGGACTGGATCACAGGGTTTTTGCAGAGGAGCCAAGAACTGCAAGGTTTTCCAGGGCCACACAGAGATGTGTGACACCCACACATTGATCAAACAGATGTCTGTGTGCACAGGGTGCTCCTTATTTGGGCTGTGCTGGAGGTAAAACATGCTGGAGGAGGATGCTCACTATCCGGCCTCACTTGGACTGGGTGATCCCCAGATTCGAAGGTGCCACAAAACCTGAGCACTGTTACAGGTCTTGTTACAAAACAATCAAAAAGCAAGGCCTCTCCCTTATTTCAGTGGCTTCTGAGGAGCTGTGCTGTGTCAGGCTTGCGGAGAGGAAGAACTGTGGGGGCCTATTCAGCAGTTTGCTTTGGATGGTACAATTTCTGCTGTTCATCGCAACAGGCCAGAAAGAGCCATTTGCTTTTACAGCAGGAGTGATGTGATGCATGTAAACAGAAAACTCTTCTTTGCCAGAGCACATGCATGAAGCCCAAACTCTAAAAATGATGAACACATTTTTTCATTCAAGTCTTTCTTGTCCCAGATTTGCTCAGCTGCTGTCTTTGGGATATATGATGCATGCCCCCAAACATCTGCTATAGGGGACTATGAGAGACAGAGAAATGGGCTAAAGGGACCTCTAGTTTGAGCCAGTGTGTTCTTCTGAGGCAGCTCCTGCTTGGACTGTAGGTATTCCAGCATTTGTGCTGCCTGTGTAGCAAAATGAGGGCTCAATTAGAGCATGAGTGAGTATATTCTGCTAGGTTGCCAAGACTGGTACAGGTACAAAGAGCACTAAGGGCACAACAGCACTGGCTCTGCAAAATGCAGGTCAGAACCTATTGTTGCTGAAGACCCTCTGTATCTCCTCTGGCTTTTAGCAAAGCTAATGCTCATGCCACTCTGTGGCTGTTGCTACCATTCCTTGTGCGCTGTGTTACAGATGTGTGTCTGCATTTTCATAAAGACATGCACCCCTTCCTTAAGATCTGTGAGTTCCTCTCTCTTGCTGGCCTCCTGATATTTGAATATCTCAGAATCAGCTGTCTCTGGCTCTCCCAGGCTACATTTGTACTAATAAAGCAGACAGACACACAACACCGCCATGTGGGTGCCCATACGATCGAGTCACTCCTGCTGCTGTTTTGGTCAGGTTCTCTCGCCAATAAAGCTGGGCACAGCTGGGAGGTAGCGTGGGCCAGAGATGATTCCCAGGTGACAATATGGGGCTATTTTGGAGTGTAAGAAAATATACAGGTATGTTTTTGCCTGGCTACACAGGGAAAGAGAAAATGCCCTGGCCTTTTTTACCTTATTAGCAAGAACATAGTCTGGGCCTGGATCTGAAAGAACAGTTGAATTCATGGGGGAAAAAAAGGTAATCTGGATTCTCTGAATTTTAGAAGCTATTACTCTGTAATGGTACATGTACATTGCTTCCTCTCCAGAAACTGGTATAAATTGTATGGTTCTGATAAGTATTAAGTTTTCAAAACACTGAGAGGGAGAATGAGGGGGCATGTGGGTTGAGAAGTGACCTCATGGAGACTAGAAATGGCCACTCAGTCTAATCTCATAAACTGCAGACAAAACCTAAGGTCTACATCTAATCACATGGTCCTAGCCATCCCAAGCAACTAAATTCTTCCAAGAAGACTAGAGATTCTGGTCCTTTGTTATAGAAAAACAAAACCTAAAAAATCCCAGTCTGCCATAGAAAGGAGAACCTGGATGGGAAAGTGCCGGATGATCTGCAGAACAGTAGTTTGCTGCAAAGAAGCTGAGGCAGAGGACGGGAAACTCACTGATTTCGGAGAGTGGAAACTTAATGTGAAAAAGGCAAACCCTCTTTCTGTTTGCATAGTTGGAGTTACCCAGCCCCATATAGTTATCAAAGCTGTCAGCCTGTTTTTTTCTTCATTCAGTAATTTCATTTGATGCAAGGGGAAAGTTTGGGTATGAAACTGTACATGTCTCCCTACAGCTGAGTTTTGTAGTCCCAAACTTTCCTGCCTAGTTTAGATATGCTCACCTGCTTCTGATTTCTGGGTCTTCAGCAGCTCCTCTCTTCAGAGAGCAAGAGTGGTACTTCCCAATACTGTATACTATGCTTTAAAAGCAACACTGGGCATAAAGACAGAGGTAATTCAGATTTCAGGAGGCTTCTGATCAATAGCAATGCAACCTGTATGGGATGGCAGCCCCTGCAGCACAGCATCTGGATGCTACTGGAAGCACCACAAACAGGATGGCTGCAGCTACAGTGGAACTGACCCTGCAGACCTACTGCAAGCAGAGCTGCTGAATCACTGACCGGCTGCACCCTGATAGCTCAAAAATCTGGATGTAGAGCTGATGATTACAGCCTGAAGCTGGACATAGGACTGCCTGCACAGGTAGAAAAGCAAGCAAGAGAACAATGGAAAGCCTGAGGAATGAGGCTACGTGGCTTCAGCTCATTCAGCCCACTGTGATTTCGGGTGCGACATGAGCCATTGCTTGGTGGAGTGCAGCGTCATACTGGTAAAATACAGCCATAAACTCCTTAATAGAGAAAAAGGGGAAAACCTTGTTTTCCTATGCCAAATGCCTTACCATACAGCAAAGAGTGACTCTGCATAGCAAAAGAGAAGAAAGCCAATGAGATGCTGCTAGTTTATCAGCATCCTATATATATTTAGCCTAACGCTGTATAGGACAGTTATGTCATGAGCAACTTTTTTCCTCTGCATCCTTACCTTGGTGGTACTGGGGTTAAATTGCTTTTGCAGATTGGTTGCTGAATTGTACCAGTTAAAACAAAGGTCACGATATTTCTCCCAAACATCTCCAGTATCAACTCTTCATTTTGTTTTGTTTTGAAAACATAACATAACAATATAATGAAAAACAGGAGGGTGTGAGGCAAAGCTGTTTGTAGCGTGCAGTACTGCTGCTTTAAGAGATGGCTGTGCAGTACAGAGAATGAGCAGTGTGCACAAGTCTAGAATGAGTGGGGCTGCAAATAAATTATCAAGCTTTTCTAGGACATGGATGGGACATTTTCACCTAGGCTGCAATGTGTGTCATCACATACAGAAAAAGGATAAACAGGCCTGGGCCACCTTGATGAAAATTGATAGTGACTTACACATCCTTATTCAAAACCAGTCATATCCCAATTAAGGCATCCTCAGGCACCAATTTTCAGAATAATCCTACATAATACTTTCCAAGCCTTCCTAATCATTAGTTTGTGTTGATTGAAAGAAGGCTTTATTGTGCTGAGTCAGAGATTCCATGTTTGTCTGCTGAATAATTAGAAGGGAAACATTTTCAAGTTCGTCTTTTCATAGTCACATGGCTGTGTAGCCCAGGAAATGTGAAGATTTTCTTGTGGAACATCCCTGCTGTAGAAAGTCATCCTGTAAATTTTAGCTTGCTGGTTTGGTCACCTTAGGTACATTTTTTTTTTGCATGATAATATGAATTAATCTCATGGCAAAGTTTTCAAATTCAATAAATCCATAAGGACTATTGAGAGGTAAAGAGGGGAAGTAGTCTCAGATTACAGTGAAAAGTTCATGCAATTCATGCCCCAATCCTCTCACAAAGAACTGACATTATTTTTTTGGCTTCCCATTGAAAATAGTAAAGGCAACATCGCAGCATCAGAATATATTTCTAATTATTGTTTCAGATAGACATTAGGCAATCAGGAGGAATTCAGACTCTCGAGTTCTAGGGATAGGGATTATAAATCTCTTCCAGCTCCTAACCTTGCAGCATTTCTGTCCTGGTCCAAATTTCTTGTAAATCTTTATGATGCCATGAAAAGAGACAGCATGTTTGAAGCATACATGGCAAAAGATGATTTGCTTTAAAGTTAAATGGCTGTCTTTACTTGCCATCACAGTACCACCTCTGAACTCCCATTTTACAGCACTGCACAGAGAAAGGGGAAGGTGAAATTCACCCTTTTGAAGTTTCAGTGTTGGAAGGGACATTTAGAGGTCAGCTTCTTCATATCCCTTCAAAGAACAAGGATGAGTTACACCTAAACCACCATACCTACGCCTAAATTGTCCTTAAAAAATCTTCACTAACTGAAATTTGACCTGTATCTTGTTATCTTGCCCTAATGCTTTCCTAAATCTTGTGACTAGATTTTTCTCCCTTATATATAATTTAATTATAATTTGTTGAGAAGCAAGCTGATTTCTTCTAGGCCTCCCTCTCTTGGACTCAGGGAATGATAGGCCACCTCCTTTTTTACAAAAATCTTTTACGAGATGGATGTCATTATCAGCCTTCTTTCTTGCTTTCCTTTTTACCAAGAGAAAAAAGACTACTTCATTCATCCTTGCCTCCTTGGCTGATCATTCCTGCTGCCTTCTTCTATCTCCACTTGGTATACAACTGTCTTTAAGTGCAATGCCCTAAACTGGACACAGTACTTCAACTGAGGCTTCTCCAGTGGCAAGTAGAGCAGAATAATTTCATTCCTCTGTCTTACAGCCAACAGTGTTCCTAAAACATCCCAAAATGTGATTCATTCTTTTGAAGCAGCCTCATATGCAGCTGTGGCACATTGTAAACTCGGAGTTCTTTTTCCACCCAGTTGCAACCAGGCCATTTAAAGTCGTCATCCTCAGTTCCAAGGTTCCACTTGTCCTTTACAAATCTCTGGTTTTCTGCTTTCAGACTGAAGATGCTCACCTGGCTAGGTGCTCTTCCTGCTCCACTGGCCACATTGGCAGTGACGGTATTGAACAGAACATGATCAAAAGCAAGTATGGTTGCTTGAAGTGCTTCCCCACTTTAACCACAAACTATTATTAACTACAGTTCATCTGAGATTTTTCACTGCATTCAAATACTAAAAGAAAAGGGAGCTCCTTTGACAGCAATAAATAAATTATAACTTCAGTTTCAGTATAACTCAGTCAGACTTGCTACAGACGGAAGGAAATTTCACCCAGGTAGTTGTATCTCAGGTTGCACTAATACAAATAATATTTTGAATACATCTGCTGCTTCACTTCAGCAGAAGAAACATACTAGCTTTAGCCTGGATAAGCTGCTCTGCTTTTAAAAGACATAAATATTTTCAGACCTGTAAGTCTTGGAAAAATACATGGATTAATTTGTTGTGTCAGTAATCTTGAAAATCTGGACTTGCAAGTGGACTGTGAGTCAGTGGATGTACAGTGATGATATATGTAATGTAGTCTATTAGAGAGAGAGAGCATCCTTTTTCTTGAGAGGTACTTTAGGAAGCTTTTGTGAGACTTTGACTCTCAGTTCAAGGCACAATGAAATTCATTAGTTTTTTGCAAATGAAAGTGTTGGTCATTGTTGGTGAACCCTTGACTGAGAAGAAAGGATAGGAGCACAAACCAGTTGCAAACAGATTGAGAACTTGAGGGTAAAAATCAAGGACAAGACCAAAAAAGGACAGCTTGTTGTTGAGGTTTACGACAGGCACCTGGTCGGCGGGAGCCTGTTGGCAAGACCTTCTTACTTCAGCTTCAGGAGGCATCCTGCTCACAGTGCTCAACCTGAGGGGGCATTTTAACCACCCAGATGTCTGCTGGGGAAGGAACACAAATGTCTGAGAGAAATCTAGGCACTGGAACAGGTTGCCCAGAGAAATTGGATTTCCCATCCCTGGAAGTGTTCAAGGCCAGTCTGGCTGGGGCTTTGACCCGGTCTAGTGGAAGATATCCCTGCCCATGGAAAGGGGAGTTGAAACCCTTTAAGGTCTCTTCCAACCCAAACGGTTCTGTGATTCTATGATAATATATTGCCACATATGTTGCCCCTTTCCTAATACAACATTGTAACTATAGGTTGAAGACAACCTTTTTTAATGTTGAGGAATTACTACTTGGTGTTCAAGGGTAAGGGACAATATTAGGACACCTCAAAAGGTTTTACTTCCTTAGTAAGTTCTTCCTTGGTTCAGCAAGAGCACTCCTTCCTCACCCTGTCTTCTCCTAGATATCCCTTAAAAGACTTAGGTCAAATCTGTCAAATCTGTGAAACTGGAAACTAAGTAGTATTGATGAGTCTCGTTCTAGTGAATATATTGATTTACTCTGGAAGGGGCTCTGGAAATGCGGCTCTAAGACTGCTCTAAGACCGGGTATGCTTACAGAGTCTTTCAACAGTAGATTAAAGCATTGCCTTGTGTAATTTTTTCTTATTATTGCCATTGCTCAAATCTGCAGACATTTCTGTCACCACCATCCCTCCTGAACCGTACCGTGAATGAAAGCAATACAGTGACCCTGTCTGGTCAATCATCACTGTGGCCATCTTCAGTGAGTCTGAGGCTACCTTGGCTCCCACAGCACATTAGAAAAGCACTCAGAGAGTCGCAGACAACAGAAGCTGTTGCCAGGGTTTTTAAATGCCCACTTCTTAATCAATTCCTGGTTTTGAGTGTTCATTTCCAGGGAGCTGCTGATGCCCTCATTTATCAGTCGGTCCAATTGGCATTGATGCTTTCCAGTACATCACAAATTCAGGATGAAAGTACTTACTTAATCTGAGTACAGAAGATCAGTGACCACTTCTGACCCTGGTACAAATAAGAAGTTGCATTATTATGAATCGTTATGCTTGCAGTTAAAGGCAAGGGGAACAGCTTATTAACACAAAACTGGCACCTCTTCAGTGGTACTTGTAGGAGTTGAAGTGCCATCCTTCCCTAGAGCAGAGGTAGGACTGGTATCCATGCTGTAATAGCCAAAGATGTAGGGGAAGTCGTGAGCATAGGCTTTCTCGCTCTAAAGAGAGGGCTCATTCTTAGTTCAGGTAACCACATCAATATAAAGTATTTAATAGATACCCCAGGCTGAACAATGCTCTCTAATATAAGGTACTGGAAAAAATATAGTCCAGAGAGAAAATATATCTTCTTCTTGCATATATATATTATGTAAGCTAAATGTTATTTCTCAATATTGCCTTTTAAAAATGATGTGCCCAACTGTTTAAAAAAAGCTGCACTGAAAAAGAGCCTCTCATCAAGAATGAAATGCAACAGAAGGTAGATCGGGGGAGCTCAGAGCTCTCCATGACAAAGCGGAGGAGAATGAAGCCAGCTTGGTCCCTTGGGGCTGGCAGATCTGGAATTCCCTTCATCATAAGCGCTGCTTCACTTCACCTCAGTGAGTCATGCTGGTGAATCCTGAGGTTAATTATTAGATTATTCTAATACACATCAAAGGCTTTTGGAGGCTCCTGAGTCTTCACAGTTTAATATGTTCATTTATCAAGTGCAAGTAGGAGAAATGAAAAGTAATTAAATTATTTTCTTAAGACTTTTAAAATTATCTATTATTTTCAAACTCCACTCATTGGACCATCTCTGTGATGCTGCAAAAACTGAAAAGCAGTACTAAAAGGGACAACTGGGTTGCAATAGTTTGTGGACTTCTAAATTGTGAACAGGTTGGCATTTGAACTTTATTATGTGAAATGTGATAGCATCAAAGTTTATTTGGATATTCCTCAGGCCAGAGCAAGCATGAATTTAGGTCACTAGCTATCTTTCCAACCAGTTTTAAAATCACAGAATGGGTAACGTTGGAAGGGACCACAGTGGGTCATCTGGTCCAACATCCCTGCTCAAGCAGGGTCATCCCAGAGCACTTGGCACAGGACTGCATCCAGATGGTTCCTGAATATCTCCTGTGAGGGAGACTCCACAGCCTCTCTGGGAAATCTGTCCCAGTACCCAGTCACCAGCACAGTAAAGAAGTTCTTCTTCATGTTTGGTGGAACTTCCTGTGCATCAGTTTCTGTCCCTTGCCTCTTGTCCTATTGCTTGGCACCACCAAGAAGAGCCTGGAAGTGGTACTTTATTTCCAAGAGGTCAGATATCCTCACCTTTATTCAGATAAAAAAAGTTTTTTGGCTTTCTAGTCCAACAACATTTCACAGGTACAGACCTCTTATTTGAGCATCAAGATGCCTTGTTAACCATCAACTGACAGTATGACATGAGCAAAATTCAGGAATACAGAGAAATTACATGTAACAACAGGAACCAAAAGTGTTTCTATTGTTCTTCTATTACCTCATATCAGTGAGTTCATCCCCCACAGTCTCGTTCATTCCAAGAGAAAATGCAGTTGAAAGAATGAATAAGATAAAAATTATCTTCTACAGAAATTTAAAACACAGGTGTATTCCTGTGTGCCTGTTCAAAACATAACAAAGGTCCAAAACATAACAAAGGAGCTTACCTGATCACTGGCAAGAACCAAAGAGGAAGAAGTTTGCTTGATTATGTCTTAGCAGAGTGACACAAGGCTCTGCAAAGCAGCAGGCTGCAAAAGGAGACCTAAGGGCTTCACTTTAGAGCCCACAGTTCCACAGAAAAATTGGGTCCAGTTGGAATTTTTCTGAAATAATAGGATATAAATAGAGAACCACAGTGGTCCAACTAAGGAGGACAGGCCTCTCTGAAAAAAGTCCAGGAATTGCAATGGATTGGAATCCTTCTGGCATCCATAGAAGATTACTGAATTCTTACAGGTTTTTTTTTAAATAAAGAGGCTAGATAAAAGAAAGCAGTCCCTGGGGAAATGCAATATAATTACATTTCTTCTTGTCTGATAAGTGCAAAATCAATTCTGCAGTGTTTTACCCGCATTCTGCACTATTCTTTAAAATGTCAGCAAAAGGTTTTATTACTATTTATTACTAGTTATAGAAGAGGGAGTTAGTTCATTCACTAAACCTCTCAAAGAAACCATACAATCTAATTCCTTGTAAGAAACGTAGTTTTCATATTTACTACATCAGGAAACAATACTGACATAATAATAGAGTGCAGTAGCTCTGAGGGAACTGTTCTGAGCTGTTGCACCAGGAGTTTGTGAACTGAGATATCCCCTCAGCAACAGGTGAGGCCTTTACAGGCAGATAAAGAGATGTGAGAAGAAACTATTGACTTGTGTTCAAAAGAAATCTGGAAAGTGGCTGAAGGGTTGAGGACGGAGGAAAGGGTATCAGCTTGGCATTTCCAGACACTGAATAATTACAGTATTTCATCTTGTACATCAAAAATCAGTACGCATCATTGAACATCCTGGACTTAAAATATAAATGAAATCACAAAAACAGAATATAGACCAGAACTATATATATTATTTACAGCATTACTGCTTTGCCTGTATGCATCATATCCATTGTGTATTTCTTTACTCTGATAATGGATCTGAATTTTACGAGAAAACAAAACCCAAAAATCCCTTTTCAGATACTTTTTGCTGTCTGCCTTTAGGCATTCCCAAATGATATTCTCCTTTCTGTGAAGATATAAGAAATGTCCACTGGTTAAAAAACATATCATATGCCTAGACTGGTATTTCTGAATGAGGTTATGTTATTTCTGAACGCAGTACGTTTCTTATATTGAACAAGCACACAAATAACATTATTGTTTTGTACTCAGGCCTGTTGAAATAAGCAGTGGACTCCTTTGCTCAGCTGAACAGACATAAATATCCATCAATACCTCAAACACTTTTCAACTATTATGCTTCCAAACAACTTTAAACTTCTGGGTAGTGCACAGATAAGCACTTTATAGGCAGGTAGGTAGATGTACATTACTAACGTATGATTTCTACTGA
This sequence comes from Platysteira castanea, assembly GCA_013397175.1. NCBI lineage: Eukaryota > Metazoa > Chordata > Aves > Passeriformes > Platysteira > Platysteira castanea. The sequence goes on from VYXC01007873.1 coordinate 973,265, forward strand.
TCACACCAGCAAACGAAATATGCTCCTACTCACAGCTGGCAATCTACTGCCTGAGAGAAACATTAAACTCTCTCTCTGATTCAGTTCCGCAGTGTGTCTATCTCCAGATAGAATTCCTTTCTCCTTCCTCTATTCTGGCAGATATGGCAATATACCCCATTTTTTCTTTTCAGTCTTTCACATTTTGAAAAGTGCTTTAGTTATACTGAAACAACAGATTTTTTTTTCTGAAAAGTTGACTCCATTATGACTTGAGCACTAATCTTTGAACTGTGGATGGCATTGCTCTTGCTCTGCCTAAGACCTAAAAGCTTAGCCTGAAACCCTCATCAGCAACCAGGTTTGTGCACATCTTCCCTTGTAATTACTGTGAAGGAACATCTTGCACAGAAGTCCACGATGTCCCAGGGCTCTCTATTTTTATACAAAAATGGACAACATCTGGGAATAAAGCTACATCTCAAAAATAAATATCATAAAAGTGCTCACTTACTAGAAACAGTAACCTCGCCCTCACCCGGCATCTTTGTGAGCATGTGGAAAGTAAACTCAAGAAAGTACCTGAGCTTCTCAAAACTATCACAAGCTTATGTTGGGCAACAGTGATCAGAATGACATAATAAATGATCTACAGCAGAGGGAAACAGACTGAATGCAGAAGTGTTCGTACCATCAGAAATTGATTTGATGATTATGTCAATTACTTTTGGCACTAAGCTTCCTGTGGGTTATTTTCTGATTGATCTTTTGGCCATCTGTGACTGCTGCCTTATCTATGCTTATTTTCAGAAAGATTTAATGAATGCTTTGTTTATCATAAATCATTCAGAATTTTACCCCATGTGGAATATCTGCTTATACTGTTTGGGTCAGCTTTGATTATTCCTTCTCCCTCTCTGGCAATAAATGCCATTGCTGAGCAATAACTTTAGTCACAGAAGAGCTCCCCCAAACCAATCTTGATTTGTGAGATAACAGAAGAGAATGCAATTTGCCAGAAAAACCCAGTCCTATGCATTTTTTTGCAGTGTATTTTTTTTTCCTAGAACATGTTTTTTATCTCCAAGTTTCTTTCAATCCTGTTGACTTACTCATGCTAAATAGGCTGCTGTAGCAACTTCTGCATGCTAATGTGTCAGATATTGATGCTATTTACACGATATCTCATTTAAGAGCTTAAACACACATCTTTTAATGTTGCAGCATTTACAGATTCAAAGATGGCAGAGAGAATGGCATCATGTCGCTTACCATCACACCTTGTTTTGCTGTGTGACAAAACAGAGTGGCAGCTTCACACTTATTTTATGCTCTTTT
>VYXC01007873.1:974608-1009359 GCA_013397175.1 Platysteira castanea
TTTACTAACATACTGGTAATATCAGGTTTCATTTTATTTCATGGGAGATATCTGTGGAGTACACAAAGAAATGGATTAGCATTTTTTTCTGCATTTGTTCGTAGAACTGGAAGTACTGAATCTTTAAGGAGATAGAAGTAAAAACTTCTAAGAAAGGAGTTTGGAATTAACTAGCTGCCCCCAAAAATATGCATTGAAAAAAAACTCACAAAGACCTCCGTGGTTTTAATTTAAAAAAAACAAAAAAAAAAAAAAAAAAAAANAAGTCCTTTTTTCCCCAACTCACTATTATTTCCATGGTATGATGTGGCATTATAATTATACTTTCCCTCTACTCTGTTGTAGATTCATCCAGGAAAACAGATCAGATACGATGTGAAATGTGAGGAGGGGCAGAGGCTTGAAAGCCTTCTTTAGTCATCACAAGAACAGTGAAAATGGTACAACCCCCCTTTTTTTTTTGCCTTTGCAAATCACCTCTAAAGGTTCCTGTTGTCATCCATTCACATCAACTGTGAGCAAGCTATTATCTTTATGGACTCAGGATGCTGGTTTCAGACTCACCATCCCTAAGCAGTGATGCACATCAAGTAATTTTTTATTTATTTATTTGAATGCTTCAGCTCCCGAGACTCAGGCCTGCCCAACGTTCTGACAATCAGGGTTAATTACTGTAATGCTTCTCTGGCAGGTCCTCCTTAAAACATCTTAGCAATATTGTAGCTCATCCAGGATAATGTTGATTGCTACCTGTACAGGACTTTGTCAGCATATTACTTCCACTTTGTGCAGATTGGGCACTTGCAGTTTGAAGTGCTCAAACCAATTTTTAGCACAGACAAGCAGCTTGAAAGACAGATTCTCCAACAACAATCAAACCTCTGATCCGTGGCCTTCTCAGGTACCTTCCTGTTTGTCTGGTACGCTAAGACTTACTTCACTGAATACCTTACACTCCATCAGTCTGAGGGCAGCACAACACAACATCTTGTTTCTCATTTTGAATATTTATGTGAGGTAAGCCTCAGTTTGACTAAGCTTGTCTAATTTAAAATAGCTTAACAAACAACTTTTAGTGTACTGGCAGGAAGAGTCTTCCTATCCTCCTCACTCCTTGTTTTCTATAGGGGTGACTTTCAAAACTCCTGCACAGAGCCCAGATGACCAAACCATATCTCCACTTCTTGGTTTGTCCATGCAACATTTCAGATCCCATGACTAGACCTTTAGACTGAGACAAACCCTGACTGACTGTAGACAAAGTAGGAAAGATACAGAACTGTTAAGCACTGACCTCCTGAGTGGTGTAGTTAAAGCATGTGGGAGTCCAGCTGGTTTCAAACTGACCACCCACTGAGAAGTGCTCAGGGGATGTATTCAGGAATCTTTGCTATGCCTGCAGCTGAAGGGTAGTGTCAGCTAAACACGTGACAAGAGTTAAATGATCTAGGTTTCATTTGTTTTGACACCTTCAGCATCTTGACATCAACAGCCCCAAGTTAGACAGCTTAGTCTTTTACAAGTGGGAATAATTAAACTTTTCAGAACCATATCTGTGTAAGTCTGTGAGACCAGTGAAGATCTGCCTAAGCTAATCAGTGGTGAGGGCTGAGCAGAAGCCAAAGAAAATCAGGCTGTCACAGGTTAAAACAGCCCATGGGTTGCTGTAAACTGTGAGCTGTAAAAGTAAGCAGTTAGGAAACTCTCCCAGCAGCTGGTAATGGCTAAATTTATCACTGATTGAGAGTAAAAGTAAATTAATGTTGATTGATTTAACTCTTTCTGAGGTATTGCCTTTCATTTAGGGAAATTTCCATCTACTTTGTTGCCTTCTTGAGTGCTTTCTATCAACAGTGCTCCACCAAGGACTGAAGGTATGATCTAGAAGTAGCACCACTTTGTAACTTTACCCTTATGACCACGTATTCAAGCTATTGACATAATTACATGCAAGCAATGCTATCAAGTATGAAGCTGCAGCCCAGGTGACATCCTTATGCTAAGCTCTTCTTACAAGCGGCCCGTGAGCAGTCTTTGTACTTAATTTCCTGCTTATAAAATTCAGTTCACTGCATCCAAATCAAAGTACAAGAAAGAACAGATGATCAGCTGACTAAAGAGTCAGCGTTATGTAGCCTTGCAGTTATACCACTACACTGGATCAAGACATTCATTCAACTGATAATTTTACTTGAACAACATTTAACTAGTTACCTAAAGGCATGGGAGTGACTGATGATGAATGAGAAATGTCTAAATAAAGTTATGCAGGAAGAAGAATTTAAACTAGCATCTCAGTCCAAAGACAAATGGCTGTACCTGTGGGTTTGATAACAAAGAAGAACTTCATTTCATGGTGGATGGCCATTTCATAGAAATTAAATGTAATGATGACTTACTTTTATGCAACAACAGCAAAAAAAAAACGCAACAAATCCTTTTTCTGAGCACAGCTGTATTGTGGGAGCTGAAGATTTTAGGCTAAAATTCTCAAAAGAAAAAAACCCAAACACAATACTGTTATTTCAAACAAAAATCCAAGGGCTGTAGATGCCTAAATCCTGTAAGTTCCTTTGAAAATACTAATTTCAAGTTCTAGAGATAGTTTTGATATATACTAAATAAAAGTGGTGTGATCAAATCCCATTTGTACCCAACTGCAAGTAACCAGAACTGTGCTGGGGAGGTACTCAGCTATATTTTAGACAGTACAAGAAAAAATGTTAGAGTAGACTTAAGTAAAGAAGGATGCCCAGGTGAAGCACCTGGGGGTTTTCTTTCAGTGTTATATTGTGAGAGGTTACTGACTCTTACTTTTTAAAAATAGGGTACCATTTTGTGGTCAGTTTCTCATAGCATTTCTCAAGTCAGATTCCCCCTCACTGCTTCAGGTCCACCTGCCCATTTCGTTCTTTAATCATTCACAGTTTTAACACAATCGAATGTTCAAAACAGCTTGTACATGGAATATTCAAAGATTTGACACCCATCTTATTCTGATGTTGTGCAATATATGTGAGAGTATTATGCATGAAAGTAGCATGCCATGATAAATGAAGTTAGATACATTGTAAGTATACGAATATTACAATTAATAAGGCTGATTCTGCTGACTATCCTTAGCAAGGAAGACACTAATATCAGGAGAAATTTTGTTTCTTTATTTCCAGTTAAATATGTATCATATTTGCCTGTTTAGAGGTGATCTACAGTTATGCAAAAGGAAAAGAGTCCAGAAACACAAAACAAGAAGTTTTGCCCTAACTATTTACTGCTTATCTGCTGAACAACAGTGCACACTCTCTTGTTCATTCAAAGGGTGAGGCAAGACTTCAGTTTCCACAGAAATGTAAGTAACATAAGCTAATAGGCTTCTTGAAAAGCTTGCAATGGGCTAAGAGTGTGTAATCTGTCACTGCAGATCAGGTGGTGTTTGGGAATCCCCCTAGTTCCTACCCTTGCCTGTATTTTTGAATCAGAGTCTACTACAAAGAATTTCAGTAAAAGAAGTTGTATCAACATATAATGGGAACAGAGGAAAAATCTGTTAAGAGAGGGAAAATGGGAACAGAGGAAAAATCTGTTAAGAGAGGGAAAATGCCCTTGGAGAACTAAGCAGTGACAAAGGACTGGGAAAAGAAGACATCTGCTGTGAAAGGAATTTTCTCATGCATGATTTTGCATGTGAAACTCATGCAAAGATCTAGTGTTACCTCACAGTAAATGAATGAAACAAGTAATTTTTTGGGCTAATATTTTGATCAAAATATGTTTGCTTACAGTTGCTGCCTTTAGGAGACCCTTTATGAGCAGTCTGAGCCATGGAAGTGCTTTGGTGAAGTAGCTTGTAATCTTCCTAAAAAAACTACTGGAGAAATAGGATCACAGAATAATTGAGATTGGCAGGGATCTCTGGACGTCTTTAGTTCAACCTTCTGCTCAGGGCAGGCTCAGCTATGAGATCGGATCACACAGCTCAGGACTTTATACAGTTGGCTGCTGCAAACCTCCAAATCTAGAGATTGCATGAGCCCCTAGGCTGCCACTTCCACATGTGGGCTGTTCCCACTCCTGTTATTTAAATATATGCTCACTGCTGTTTTTCTTCCTGCCACACACTGCCGTGAGCAGCCTCGGTCTGTCTTCTTGGAATCCTCCTCATGGTCTTAGAAGGCCTGGCTTAGGCCCTCTAGAGCTTTCTCTTCTCGAGAACAAACAAGTGCAGGTCCCTCAGCCCCTACTCCGTAGGGTACGTGCCCCAGACCCTGATCATCTTAGTGGGGCTCCACTGAATTTCCCCCACTTGATCCGTGTCTTTCCTGTACCAAGGTCTGAAACTGGATACAGGACTCTAGGTGCCCTCAAAGGAGTGCTGAAAAAAGGGGAATGATCACACCCCTTGATGTAGTGGCCATGCTGCTCTTGATCCAGCCCCAGGTGCTGTTGGCCTTGTTGACTGCACAGGCACACAGCAGGCTCACAGCAGAGATCATCTTCCACCTGAGCACCTGCAGCTTCAATCTCTGCAAAGAGTAAGTAAAATACTGGTGCCCTGTTTTTCAGTTAGTAATTCTGAGCTCTGAATTCTTGAATTCAGCTGACAGATCCAGATACCTGGAGTCTGGAAAAAAAAAAAATTAAAATGCTTATTTTCTTCTGCAGTGTGCTTCTTTAGTTTGATGCTAGGGACAAGCAAGTGGCAATTTCTTTCCTCTGACCATATGTTATACTTTCTCCTAATTCATCCACTCCTACAGAATTTTTTTCCTGACCTAGCAGATTGTAAGCAAGGCACTTTTTAGAAGTTATATTACACAGACTCTACACCCAGGAAATGTTCAGAGGTACCTGAGACTAAAATACTGTTTGTTGAGCTCACAAATTGAAAACACACATGCTGCCCTGAGAATACTGATTTTTTTATTATTATTATTTTTGGAAGAAACAGGACTTTTTTCATAGGTTCATCCACAGAAGTTACAGCTAAAGCAGCTTTGACTCGGCAATAGTCTGCCTGGAATGTAAGGTATAATACCTCACTCTGAACTGTCACAACTCCTGGTGCCTGAGCTGTCTCTACAGCACACTGCAGTCACTTCTGTACAGTGGGCATATCAGTAGCTTGTATGAGATATATCTCAAGTGTGTTGTAATGCCTTCTGGGTAGCTGCTGGAACTAAGAATGAGCTAATATACTCTCTCCCTCTGCCAGACTTATTAGTTTAGAATGAGTGTTGTGAGGACTACAGCTACATGTCTGCCAATACAGAGATTTGGGGTTTGCAGTTGGCTCAGAGAAGGGTGAGATCAAATCTGCCTGAAAAAATACTCTGTACATGTACTCTACCACAAACTCACAGCTCAGTTAAGCTATGTTGCCTCTACTATTGTTTTTTCTTTTCCAATTAATTTTAAGACTTTGTTCATCTTAGAGGAACAAAGTGAGTTTTTACACTGCAATTTGTAATTTGTTAAACCAGAAGCTTATTCTAGATCATAATTTCTTTTTCTTCCTTTTACAGACCTTTCGAAAGCTAACTCTCTGAGCCAAAAATCAGAACCCCCTGTTAATCTGAACAAATCTACACCAGAACTTACACAAGTTGCCCACTGGAGACTGAACTCTTCCTGTGTTTATATCCATACAAGTATTATCTCCTCCGTCTCCCAAAATCCACAAATACCCACTCAGCTGATATGAGCTGCTGCTTTCCTTTCCTGACATGCACAGGGACATGTCTGTCTCTTGAAAGCTGTTAGACAGATTGAAAGGAGGTGAGAGAACTAAAAAAGGGCCTGGGTACAAGTCGGCTTGTTACAGTAGATCGCCTACACCACACGAGGAGGTGACTCATGAGTAAGCAACTGCTTCATACAGGAGTAACTTTTGGAAGTATTTTGCAGAAATGTTTTCTTGCATTCTCTTCATGATGGGGCGGATCCTCGTGGCTTACTCCAGTGCCACAGCCACAAAGGACTATTTGTCCCATGGAACACTGTCTTTAACACACAAGCATGACATCGTTGCTAGAAGTTGTGTGGACCTGCTGCTACATAACCACAGCCCTCTGTGCAAATAATGCAATGTGTCTCGACTTCTAGGAAGAAATTCTGATGTGAATTTTAATTAAAACCAAAAACATTCTTGCTTATAAGCAAAAAACCCAAGGCTAACACCCACAATTGGAAAATTCCTATCCCATCGGGGCATACAGTTGCCAACAAAAATGTCTAATGTTTTAGGTGAATTTCATTCACAGAAAATGCACTGCAAATTTCCTGAACTCTGCTTTCTGTTACTGGAGGAGAAGAGCTGTAGGTTAGAGTTTGTTAATGAAAAAGGACATGTACTGAATAAATGCTGAATATTCAGCTGAATAAATGTTATTCCACTACCATAAGATCTAATTATGTCAACACAAATATTTTAGCACCAAGTAAAAAGAAACCTTAATAAAATTCAAGCAGTTCAATGAAAATAAAGTGACATTGAAGCTAAGGGGCATGGAAGTTGAAATAAATAAATGACAAAAAGCTATATATTTCAATGCCTTTTCCTTTTGTTTTTAAACCAGCTATTATTATGTGTAAAATAAGTGCAATTTCAGATAAAAATAGATTTTTGCCTTTTTCATTGTGCAGGGCATACAATAGCACTTTCCTAAGGTTTTTTTGAAAGCTGTTGCCACTTTTAAAATCATTTTTCCTCTTCCTAAATAAATTCATTGGTTCTGGAAACTACTTGGCAGTGTTTAAAATCCCATTGTCACTGAGTCCAAACAGAATTTTGACAACAGATTAAAACTTTATTTTCCTTCTGAAAATCTTGCCCGTGAGAGCAACATCCTTTTATCCAAACATGTCCATAATCAACTGCTTATTAAACTTCTTTGGTCTTATTTGAATTTTCTTAGTAGCAGAAAAAGGAAAAAAAATTAACCAATCTCCTGTACAGACACAAACATTTCCAGTTTGTAATTGCAAGGGGTAGACTGGGAAGATGTTCTAATCAGTCCCAGCAACCTTCCTGGTTTACATCCAATCATAAGCTTGATGCTGAAACACTGAGGGTTTGCAAGAGACTGCTGAGAAATGATTGAAGCATTAAGAGCTCTGTGTAAGGTGTTCTTCATAAAAATTTCAAATCAACAAGAAATTTGAGAAAACCATGATGCATTTGATGAGCCACAGTAGACAGGGATGTAGTTTATCAAATGAATTTTTCTGAATTGTTTCATTAGCTCTAGACATGAGCAGTACCAACCAGAGTCTGAAAAATAAATCTTGTGGCTGGTGATAAGTTTTCAAAGATTTTGGAAAGATGGAGATGATGTTTCCCATATAAACAGAGATGTTAACGTGTTTTAAAGCATTGCTGGATAATAAATATATAACCAGCAAGCAGCTCTTTCTTTACAATGAGAAGGGAAATAGTAAAAGCAGGGTCGGGAGAATTTTTCTGCAAGTTTCCCACAGGACTACACAACTGTTGGTTAACCAAGGGCTTCTTCCCATTATTGTCCTGCAACTCAAATAAATTGCTCTCACAGAGGCTGGGATGGGCCCTGCTTGGCCGCCTCTTTCCAAAAAGTCATCTTACTACTACATCTGCCCTGAAATCCAGAGTTTCCATTTTCACTAGAATTGTTAGGAAAATGATATCTCATTAGTAATTTTGAACTAGCGGATCTAAAAATCTTTTTAAGCTTTTTAAGCTTAAATATTAAATGCCATATTGACATGTAAGTATAGAGGTTTGTTTTGCTAAAAATGACATATAAAGAAGACAGTTCAGGAAATGGCAAGACTTAAAGCACCCAGTACTCGCTTCTGAATTTAAGGTATTTCCAGCAGCAGCATATTTTGATCATAGCTGATTCTCTTTAGCTGATTAAACAGTTGTTAATCTCTTTTGTCAGTCTGGAAGGGCAAGAATTTTGCTGCCCCTGTTCCCGGATGATGTTGCTTGACTTATTTTTCAGTGAGTTTCTTTCTAATCTTTGCTCAGAGAGTACATTATATGATAGGGAGCTATATACTACGTGACTGCATCCACAATTCTTTATTTTTGTGTCTTCTACACGTGCTGTTAAGAATTTCAGTAGTTCACTTCAAATTCAGTCTTGCTTCCAGATTTCATAACCTCAGTAGGATCAGGTGTAGCACTCCAGCGAGCTTAAGTCTGAGTCAGCACATGGAAATTCCCTCCGAACTCTGGGATTCCTGCCAGCATTTTCAGTATTGCTTAGCAGCTTCCATCAAGCAACTTTGAATACAAGCATCAGCTTCTACAGGCTCTACCTCTCCCAGTTTTTGCAGGATTTACAGTTGCTCTGTACAGTGAAGGAGCCCATGAGCTATAAGAGTTGATGAAACAAATCTGTGGAGCAGACACAAGGTCTGTGTTTCTAACAAAGTGAGATTTGCATTCCTGGTTTTCCGTCTAATGCTTCTATTCATCTTAGATCACCGGCTTTGCTTTCTGTCTTATCCATTAGTCACACTAACTTGGCGTTTCTAACATGCTCGTATAGGGACAAACATTCCTACTTCCTTCGGGGCTCATCCAACCTCTTTATATGCAGTGATAACTGCTGGGGGTAAGCAAGAAAGAGGATTCACCAAACAGTTTCCTTCCCTTCCAGAGAAAACTCTCTTGTGAATAAAAGCTGCCAATTTCTTTAGCAATGTTTGCAACATTTATTATAAGCAAACCAGCTGAAAGCATTGCTATTTGAAAAATATTCATAGAAAGAAAAAAGCATCTACTTTTAATGGGAATAAATATTCAGGAGATTATTCACTCTGTTTTAAAAAGCCTGTTTATTATTCTCCAAATAAATTGGGGGTGGGAAAGGGGGGAGCAAGGACATGGTGTTCACAGATAACATGAATGTAGTTCATCTCCTAAGTATGATGCTTAGGTTATCATGACAAATAACATCATGTGGTCACTCGTATGATGAAGGCAAAAAATATCTACCATGACTATGAGTTTGCACATTTATTACAACTTAGAATTTACTTCTGATGAGACAAATACAGACTGTGTGTGTCAGTCTAACATTGTCTGACAAATAGCTGTTGTATTCAAATTTTTGGCACAAGGGGCATTAACCCTGGGGTAGGCTTAACATATGTCCATTTGATTTATATGGAGCTCCATTTTTCATTCTGGCTCTTGACAGAGAATTCCCAAATGAAACCAACTAAAATAGCACCACAGAGAAGTATTATCTCCTGCTCAGGTGCTGGTTCTCCTTCATCACAATAATCAAGCTATTCTCAGAGGGTTCATCTAGCAAAGGTTGGAAATGAGATGTCTATCCAGTATTTGATTCCCTTCTTTATTAAATGGGACTCAAACCCATCCACCTCAGAAGCTGCACCCCCACAGCAGGATCATGGGAGAGATACTTTCATAATTTTTATTCTTAGAAAGCCATAAATAAAGATGGAAAGTAAGCCAGAAAGTATTACTTTCTAATCTGGCGATCATGACAGCTGCTCCAGAGGACAGAGTCTATGAGGTAGGGAGGGTCGTGCCAAATGGCTCACGTATTCTACGTTGAATTGGTCATAGGGCAAAATGCGTTAAGCAGGTCTTCTCCTCCACCAGTTTTGCCTCCTTAGGCTATGAGATTATGAGCCTCTTACTCTGTTTCTATAAATTTTCAGTGATTGCAAGCACATTGCAAACAAAGAGGACTGAAAACAAAGGGAAGCACTGGCTAGTTCTTTTTACTGCCCAGGAATGTATCATAGATGTGGGAGCAAAGGAGGGAGCCCCAAACCAAAACACTAAAACTTCCACTTCTGCTTTCAGAGATAATTTTAAGTAAAGGTGTTCTTGGTACACTGTACCTTCGTTCAGTGAAATTGTCCCCAGAGTGCCAAAGTAGGCATGTGAGTTTTTGAAGAGGCAGGATTCAAAGGTTGGATTAGCAAACTCTTCTCACGGGCTGCTTTTTGTAGTCTGAAACATGTAACTGCCCATTAACTAACTCTATAGCCATCATGAACACTGCCAGAAGGCAGGACAGGCTTTTTCTGTAGCACATCACCAACAAAATAATCTATTCCTGTTGGAACTGAATGGAAAAACTACAATGCCTGAACTCTAGAAAAAGTAAAATACCTGAGCCCTAGAAAAATCCATGCATACCTGCTCAGGTCTGATAATAAATAGAGAGATACCTTATGTATATAGCACATCAGTGATTCAAGGGATAGAAAACTGTCAGAAGGATCTTTTGTCTTTCCTAATGAAAACAAAGGTGAGTTCCCATTGGGCTGGAATGCAGAGAGTGAAGAGTCTGTAGCAGGAACTTGGAACAGTGTAATGATGGTGTCAGACCAAAACCTTCTCAACAGGTTGCATGGTTTGACAAGGTTATTACTGAGGTGCAGAGACTTCATTCATTTCTTTGAATGGAACAGCCCTCTCTAGAATTTCCTACTTTTGTGTCAACTCCTGCAATAATTTTTTGTTTATATGTCTATTATATATTTTTAGCTACCTTGTCTTCTTCTCTTCTCTAGAGATGACCCCTTCTCTAGTCTGATATTTTACTGTTCCTGACCCATAGACTTCTCCAGTAAGACCATATTCCTGGCTGCAGGATATCTTCACTGGATGAAGCAGCTGAGACATGTAAGAAACGGTCATCATAGCAGGTCTAATCACCACAGCAACCACCCCAAAATATCTCCCTACACTTGGCTGAGCTTATAAATATTTTTCCCCTTAACAAGTCTTGGGTTCTTCAGCAGTAAGAGTTACTGCCTGGTGCTTGTGCCCAGGCAGATGTCTGCTACTGCCTTGAGCTGGGAAGCAGTGGGTTTACCCAGTTATCTGGAAGGGTAATACAGCTGCCTGAAAGAAGGATGGGGAAAAATGGTTTGGCCAGAAGCTACAAAATAGAAATTCTTAAAAGTTCCATTTAAAAAAAAAAACAGTCCACATAAAATTGACTTCCAGCTGTATGGGAGATGGAGCAGTGATAAAAGACAAGGAAGCTTAGACACACTAAATAAACCACATAGGACCAAAATAGCATCAGCCATTTACTACCTTGAGCAAAATGGGTATGACACTTCTATAACCCACTGTTTTTGTAGTGCAGCACAAAATGCTGTCAGCCATGTCTCTCCCTCTCTTTCCCCAACACAGTTACAGGCTGGGCAGCTGCGTGGGTTTGCAGCTTCTTTCCTTTGTAGGCTGCTTCAGAGTTTGTGCAGAGAAGGGATGTTGGCCCCTCTTGGCTCTTTCATCTTCTCTGGAGTGAGAGGTTTTAGTGCTATCCATGTCGTGGCAGTGATCTTGTAGAGTAGTAGAAGGATTTACAATACTGCTTATTCTTTGTATACTTTTTAAACATTGTAAACTATCCTAGGGGTTTTATCTCTGCAGCACCTGCTTTAACAGATCCTTGTCCATGCTGGCATTCCCAGGTCACTGCAGCAGAACCAGTCCATTCGCTGTCTGTGGTTTCTCCATTGTTTCTGCCAGGCTGTCAACATAGCTTTTACAACTTGAGGGTATGGGATCAAAATAAGATGTATCTGCAAGTGCATCAACATTTAAATGGAAAAATGCCATCAGCGTTGTCTTAGAACATTAGAGGTCACTGAAGCAGACAGACCACTCCAGATACGAGTCTGTCATAAGATATAGAGGGATAGAAGAAAAGGTATATCAACATGAATATTTAGGGAATGAGCCCTACATGCAGGATATCTACAAAATTAGCATTCACAGTTCCAGAAATCAGTGATTTAAAAACCCCCCTGATTCAAATACCAGCAGAATTGGTCAAACTAGAAAAAAGTATCAAACATCTGCTTACATGTTGGTAATTACTGTTTTCATTCCATTTCTAAAATTTATTTTTGTCCCAAAGCACCACTCCTTTTTTCAAAAGAAGCATTCCAACTCTCTAAAGCTCTCTAGTCTTTGGTGTTTTTAGAAAAATAAAAGATGATTGATTTCAGAAAGTTTATGATTTAAAAAGAAAACCCCAAACATGAGAAAAATCTGTGTAACTAGTCCACACAGCAGCCTCAAATACTCATGGGAGTCCCAGCTCTCAAAGGAAAATTAATCCCATTTAATTGAGAGGTGGTAGTTGCTTATTCCTAATTCAAAGTGGAAATTTGTTTTTAGCAATACTTGATCCCAACAACTCAACTCATGCGAATGGAAGCATATGTATCTCTAGGCTAATACAGCAAAACTATGCTGTGGTCATATATCTAGCCAAGTGGTGGAGGAGAGCAAGAGCACAGTGCTTTGGATGAGCCACAATGCCGACACGGACACAGAGCAGCAGGTTATGGATGCGTTCAGGATGGGGGGTAGCACCAGTAGCCCACCAGCTGTGCAAAGACCATGGGCAACGAGGGTGGTAGGAGATGCTGTAGACAGGACAGATGCTGTTTGACAGACCCAGGGGTCTTCAGCTCCTCACAGACTATTGCATAGACAACCTAAAATGGCTTAGTTAAAGCTACCAGGGCACACAACTTTGGCTCATAAAATGATCATTAATCCTTCCACAGTCTCTCTGGCTGTAGCAGCAGCTTCTTAAGTATGCTAACTCGATCACTTGAGATTTTATGTCTGCATCTTTAATTAATATATTTCTAACACGACAACTGCTAGTGTTTACCCATCTCTTTGATTATAAAGGAAGAAGATGAAATGTCCCTCAGTAAACTGCATGGCTATCTGTCTCCAACCTCTTTCAAAAGAACTAATTAGAGTTATTTTAGTAGAACTCTGGAATTTAAGAAACTTACAGTTCATGAGATATTATGAAATTTGTTCACTCTTTCTTTTCATTTTATAGAACAGTTGTTGCTCAGATTGAAATTGGAGGTCACATGTTTATTTTGAATTTGAAAGGGAAAAGAAGATATTGAATGAGACCTGAGGCCTGACTGAGTACCTGAGTTTGAAAATTCAAAAACTCTTGCCTTTTACATTATATTTTTGAAATAAGCAGTCAATGCTTATGCCTCAGCAGAAGACCAAAAGCTGATGCGAACCATGGTGACCTGTTTTAACACTGTCAGACTATGAGAAAATGCACTGTGTACATATTTTATTCTACAACTAAAGGGTCTCACATAGAGGATAAGCATAAAGGTTCCATTTTAATCAGTCTGCTCATTGACATATTTTCTCATCATTTTAGCGGGAAAAAATAGAAGTTTGTACTAGAAAAAAGTTTGTGTTTTTCTCTTTTCCATTGAAGAAATTCATGTTAATTATTCTTCTGCACCTGCCTAATGGGGCTGAAGTAATTCAATTGTCATATTGTTGTAGATTGTTGCTTTGTGTAATGTATCACCCCTGCTGTTTCACTTGAAAAAAAATTCTTTACTCCTTCATTATTCAGCAAAGCCTAATGATTATTTCAGCATTTGTACATGCTACACTGTTGTTTTGATTTTAATTGACTTCACTTTTTTAATTAAGTACACCAGTTTGAACGGTGTTGTTGACATGCATGGTTTTGTCTTTATCGGTATTTGCTTCCATTTGCATTCTGTATCTATTGGCAATTTATTTAGGTCCGTTCTATGGGAGAAAATAGATAGGCACTTTGCAAGGTTCATCATCTCATTTCACATATTATATGTATCTAATGGCCTGAAACATTTGAAAATATTCTAAAAGTATTAGCCTGAAATATACCCTGCTTTTACCAGTGCTTTTTACTTTTTAAACATTATGTTCATAACAGAAATTCCCTTAAATGCTAGGATGGACCTAATTTATCTTTTATGCAAGTTGGCTATATTACTTTTAAATTTTGAGTCTACCATTAAACTTCACTAATATATCTTTGAAGTTCATTTAAGTTGGCTTTACTTTATATCTCAAGAAAAAAAAAAAGAAAAAACCCTGTGTTGTTAGGAGAAATTAATGCAAATACTAAATGGGTTTCTGAAACAAGATTACTGTTGCTGGATTCCCACAATGAAGCCATTTTAGCTTCCCAAGGGGTAATGTTTCTTCTAAACCCCAAACAAATTTTTGTTAAGTCCCTGGACATTTTTCTTGCATTCTTTCAGAACACCTTAGGTAACTGATTTTTCATAAATACCATCCCTTATAAGCATTGCATTAAACAAAGTTTTCCCACAGAATTAATTTGCTTCTTCTTCCTCTCTAGTCCCAAGACTTGAAAGCATGTTTCATGAGTTACCACAGCACTTATCTTAATTTCTAATTAAGATTATTTAAACAAAAGTGGTAGACATTGCAGAGGCTGAGACATTGCTTCATGCAAAATTAAAGGAACTTTAAAGTTCACCTAATTCCAACCCCTCTGCCATGGGTCAGGGACAACTTTCACTAGACCATGTTGCTCAAGGTCCCATCCAACCTGACTTTGAATACTTCCAAGGATGGGGCATCCACAGTTTCTCTGCAGAACCTATGCCAATGCCTCAGCATTCTATAGGAGTAAAGAATTTCTTCCTAATATCTAATCTAAACCTGCTCTCTTTCAGTGTGAAGCCATGAGTCTGTTGCACTATTTGTACAGGTTTTAAACCCAAGCCTGGCTTAGGCCAGCGGACAGATGTCTTATTTTAGTGAACAATCTGTGGAAGGGATGGCATGACTTTTTTGTCATTGAAAACAGCACTGAACATGCCAGAGAGAGGAGCAATCCCTGTACGTTCTTTTCTGCAAAACCCATTGACCAAGCACTGGCTGTGAATGTAACAGGACTTCTTTCTCCCCGGAGCTGTGTTCAGACCTCCTGTCTCATAGTGTGTGCCTCGGTGCTGTTTGCTGAGCTTTTGTCCTAGAAATGACATGACTGAGAGACAACCAAATGCAAGAAGCCAATTTCTATGAGTCCAGATTGAGCCATATGCCACTGACCACGAGAATTCACGAGAGAGGAAAAGAAAGGAAGAATTTCTGTGTAAAATAGAACACAAAGCACACCACTAAGTAAAATATAGCAGCCAGTGTTTCAAGACAGCTTTTCTCCTACTTGTTTATGTGCATTCACCATCATATTTCATTCCCGAGATGAGTTTAGTGACTCCAAGTACTGACAAGTCATAATACACTTCTTTACAAATGGCAAGATTAGAACCTTCTCTGCTCTGTACTTGTGCATTCCACTTCCTTGGGACCCTTGCCTTAAAATGTTTATGTTTTGAGACTTTACTGTCTAATTTTTAGCTTCCTATATTACAAAAAAATCTTTTAGGGTTTTTTAAAATTGTTTCCAAAATCTCAAGTTTTCATCTCCTCAGATTTGTAGGACCTGGTACTTCATAAGAAATGTTAAAACTGATGAGATTAATGACAAAAATTTGATCTCTTGATGCTGTGTGATCACAAACGTGGAGGCTTTCTAGATATAATCTCAGTTCTACCTGCAAAACAATGCATCTCTTAAAGAGGTTCATTTGTGGAGTGACCAATAATTAAAATCATCCAGTGACATTTTACACATCCAACACACAATCCAATACACAAAGATACTGAAACAATGGCACACAGACAACAAGCTAAAAGAAAAAAAAAAAAGATCTCAACTGTGAGTGATTCTTAACTGGCTGATAAAAATCAGCTTTTCTCAGCAAAGGCACTAATACCTACCCTGGGAATTTAGGGATAAAATTTTATGTGTTTAAAGAAGCCATAACAAGGAGAATGGAAATGGAGCTAAACTGTCCTAAAGACTAAGGGAAAAATCTGAGGGAATGGCAGGAAGATGATCTGTGAGAGAGCTGAAAGACTTGAGCAAAACAGAGACCCAAGTTCTGCTGAAGGACAAAAAATAATGGGAATGATTGGCTTTCACTGAATGTGCCGAGGAGTTCAAGTTGTCTTCGGTCCTCTATGCCAAGGACAGTTAGAAAGCCCTCCAGGGGAATGTAAAAGAAACATAAGTATTTTTCTCCTCCTCTTTCTCCGAAAGAGTTAAAAATTTGTAAAAATATCTCAGTACAATCATTTCACAGTGCTGTTGTAGGACTCAGCTTTGCAACCACTGCTGTGCATTTTGCTCCAGGAATGCTTTGAGATGAAGGTATAAACAAAAAATCTACTGTCATTGTGCAGATATTAGGGAAATGCTGGGATTTTATTTAAGGCTCCTCCTGGAGCATGTAGTCAGGCACTGGTGATAGGCTGCATTAATTTCTTTTACCTGATGGCTTTGCAGTTTCCTTGGCCTGAGGAGTACAAAAGTGAATATCAAGTACTGGCCTGCAAATCCAGACATGGACCTGACAAACTTAATTATGGAAAAATATTTAAGCAAGTAGCCCTTGTAACAAGAGCAATAACAGTACTTCAGGCTTTCTCCTTGAAAGGCTGCTCCTCCAACAATAAATCACATCAGGCAAATAAAAATAGAGAGCATACTGTCAATTACTCAGGTTGTTGCACTGATCATCTTGTGTTTCTGAAACATTTCTTCTCATTCCCAAATCAGCAACTTGATAGGGCTATTGCATTTTCATTCTGGAAGTCATATACGTAAAGAGGAGAAGATGTGGGGACAAGGTGAGGTGGGACCTGCTGCAGCACGCCAGGAGTGCTGTCGCCTGCTGTGGCAGAGCCGGGGGCACCCTGGCTGGGCTGGGGTCTCTGCTCTCAGGTTCCTGCCAGCAGACACCAGGCTCAGGTCAGCCCGCACCTGTTCCTGTGGGGAGCAGCAGAGGCTGCTGAGGTGACACAGGAGGAAGTGGAGATCCCAAGTTTCCCGATCTCCCTGTCCAAGCAGCTCCTCAGGCACCAACATCTCTATTCAGAGCTGGGCTGCTAAAGCTGTGCCCACTTGGACACTCTGCACACAGTGGTGTTGAGCCAAGCTCTGGGAGAGCCCGCTGCCACCTGAGCCCACAGAGCAGAGGCAACCTGCAAGTGTGTCCTTATTGTGCTTTTGCTCAGATGAGTCAGACTGTTCTCTCTCTCTGCCCCTGAGCATAGCACCAGCTCTGTCATGCTTCCTTTTGTACCCATACAACAAGGCTATCCTCCAAGGCTGAAAGCCACCCTCAGTCCTGCTAGTCCTTTCAGTCCTCCCAGTCCTCCTAGTCCTCCTAATCCTTTAACAAATCCCCATTTCTATAAATATCTGTCTTAAAGTGCATCTTCCCTCCTCTAACCTCCCTGTGCCACCCCTTGGATTGCTGGAACACTGCAGCTCTCCCCCCAGCTCTTCATCTGCCCCCTATCCTTCCCTTCACCATTGCCATCTTCTCAGGGGCTCCCAGTGAGCTTGGGAACAGGCATGAAGCGCCAGAAAGTAAAGAAGAGGGAGGCCCACAGCTCAGATATCACACAGTCACAATCACAGAATATTCTAATTTGGAAGGAACTCAGCAGGATCATCAAGTCATCATCCCACTCATAAATGAATGGCCCGCACGGGGACGGAACACGCAACCTTGGTGTTATTTGCACCATGCTCTGACCAACTGAGGACAAGCACTTCTGTGTTCAGTGGGAAAATGCCCATGTGACTTCTGGCTGAAATCTCAATTCAGTGGGCAAGAGGTCTGGATCATGGGTACCTATCCAGATGGACATGTCAGGAAAGTAGAGCAGCAGCTCAGCATCACAGGGTCATAGAAAAACACTAGTAGCTGATTAAAAGGGGAAAAAGTCCTACCCCATGAAGATTCATTCTGCTGGGCTTGTAGATGGAATTCAGCAAATGTAAATTTTTAAAATTATTTTTATGCTTCTTCAGGTTTAAAATTACAGCACAAACTTTACTATGGAACTCCTCTTGATATCTACATGATTATAGACTATTTGCATCTGTCATATTTTCGCATGTTGATAACTTACTACTGTTTTGTTGTAACCCTCACCATTTCCTGGAGTTTTATTATTTAGAATTTATAATGTTTTTATTTCATAGAAAAAATATTATACTATTATGTTCTGGACTGAATAATATTTTTAAGCTTCAGCAATTTTCAGTTCTTATAATTAATTAAATATAGCATATTCAAATAGATAAATTCCAAATGGTACTGAATGATTTTTTAATGTTAACTGTGTGTTTTATGGACTTATTTTCCTTGTATGCACTTTAAATATTTTATTGTTTTCTTTTATTATTGCTTTTCATGTGATTTCAAAACAATAGATTACCATGTCCCATTGTCTTATAAATTAGTTTAGCATACTACTGCTAGAAATATTGCAAGTAAATATTGTATCTCTGTTAATATAAATGGATCAGCATTTCATATATAGTTTACAATTCTATTACCAGCCGTTAGACTTTTAGACATGGAAAATTCCATCTCAGATCCATTTTTTCATCCGTTCAACTATGGAAATTGTATAAATATGACACATTCTTCCACACTCTGTTTAAACAAATAAGTTACTATTTTTTAAAAGGAGTCAATCTGTTTGCTGTTTCACTTTTATGTGTTTCTCTAAGCACTACTGCATTTTATACACTTTTAAAATTTCCCAAATCCTTCGTAACTCCTATTCCTTGTTCTAAAATGCAACCAGTGCTACTTCTAAAGAATGGTAGATACAATATATTTACCTTATTGAAAGTCTATATCCAATTTTCTTCAAGGCTGAATCACACTTTTATGAGGATCTGATATATAGAGCTTAATTTTCAAGAGGGCCACACAGTGGGATTTTAGGGAACCATTCCTGGTCCTTCCTCCCAAAGTCAGCTTTTCTAGAAATCCCCACTGTATCTAAGCACCTCTTCAGCAGGCACATTGTCCAAAGCACTTGGGTGCATTTCCACATCAGTCACTTCCGCCGTTTATAAAACACTTAGGCAGAACACACTTTAGAGCATGACAGCGTGCATGGCTATCCTGGGTGATGGGCTCATCTGGCCACTTATTTTGTTGTCTGAGAGCAGAGCTGTGTAATGTGTGCGGCTAGCCTTGCCTCTTATGTTGGTGAGGTCCTCTAGGTCACAGTTGCATGTTTGTTTTCTCCATCCAGTGGGTAATTTGGTTTTTAATAATGTTTTTGACCCCATTTGCAGATTGCGTGCCATAACTAGGAAGGGATGGGCCCTGCAGTAAGTAATTAAGTCTGCAGGAGCAGGGCTGCTTATTTTTCATTGCAGCAGATAATCAGAATGCTGTTGCTCAAGTGTAAAATGCAGAAATTAATGATCCTATATAATACAGATTAAAGCTTTCATTTTAAAAACTATCAGTGCAGAAGAACAAAAGTAGGGAGCCCTGCACCCACTTTGAAATTTCAGTGTATGATATCTCTACCATACTTGGAGAAGCTGCCTGAATACAAACAGAACAAAATTCAATCATGTAATAGCTTAAATAAATGATCAGATTGGAAATCTTAACTTTGCAGCCACCCTTATTTCTACTTAGAAAAAGGCATTGTTGAGTGCAAACATTCTCCGGTAGGTTTTGTAACCTTCAAGTTTTTATGGGTTTAATAAAGCAGAATGATTATTTTCTATAAGAATAAAACTATGCATTAGCAAGAACAAAGACCATATTTCTAACTCCTTAAAAAGCTTGGTTTCAAAACAAAATAAGATTTTTCTGAAAGAGTAACATATTCCTCTAAATCTCACAGAACTTCTTTAGGTATGTGCACAGGCATCTAGAAACTAAATGAGTTGTTGCCACATTGTAGTGAGTATTCCTTCATCCTGAAAGCAGATTGGGATCCCATTTTGCCAGGTGCTCTTCAAGAAGTAAGGATGGTAATAGAGTATAAATAGTAATCTTATGAACAAAGAAATCACACCATAGTTCTGCTTGTTCTGGTTTGAGTGCAGATGGCATACAAAGGCTGTCAGCGGGGGAGATTGGACAAAAGTATATGAGGTACATAAACTACAGGTGGCAAAGCATTCAGAAATAGGAAAATACTAATTTCTGCACTGTTTTAGAGAATTTAAATTGTTTTGTTTACACCAGAGAGAAAATATTCTCAAACCAATTAAACGCTCAATCAGTATCATGAAATGCCTGTAACATCCCTACAATTTGGGAAGGCACTTGAAGAAAAAAGGGTATTTCTTTGTATCCTGTATTATTTAACTACCATAGTCATAGACTGTTTTTCTGGATATCATATTTTTAGACTTTCTTTCACTTGTCTGACTTGGCTCATTGAAACTGGTTTCTTCTATAAAATCATCATCTTTTTATTTCATTAAAAAAAAAAAAAAGGTGACAGTTTTCCCTTTACCAAATGTCTTTGGGTAGTCTTTATTCTGATTTCCTTGACCCAAAAGGGATCGAACATGATCCTGCTCTGAGGCAGCATTGCAAGGATAGGCCCAACGGGAGTCCCTCCACTGCATTGAGTGACCTTTAAATAAGAAATTTCATCCTTCTCCCAGTCTCTCAATTTTGTCTGAAACTACTTAGGGAGGAATAAGAGAGTGAGAGAACCTTAAATAGAAAAATGGTTTGTAAATGACAGCCTATCCTTTTGCCATGTAACAATTTCTCAGTCATAATAACAGTACACATCTTTTTTCTTTTCCACCAGAATAACTGCATTTACCTTGCCATTAATAATTCACTACATAATCACTGAGGATTTGAAAAAGAGAGGATGAACTCTACCAAGAAAAGAATCCGACACCTACTGTCGTATACGTTCTTCTCACCAGTAGACCTCATAAATGGCATTTTGTGCTACTCTGCTGCATACACAAAGGAGGAGAAAAACTTGAAGAATCTAAGAAGTAATTTTCACATGCTTCCAATGTGATTTAATGCGTACTTTGACCAGTTGTTTTTGCTAGAACTTGAGCAATCTCCCTATCTCTGAGAAGCCACAAATCTCTAACAACAAATTCTGCTGCAGATGATTGGATGAGTAACACTCAGAGCCTAAATCTGGAAGCAAGGCAGATACATATGCTTTTATACCTCTTTTTTTAAACTTAAATTATCATCTTTCTGATCGACTGATGATCATTTTGTTTTGCAGTTAGCTGGTGACAAAACTAACAGAAAGTGATTTCTCACAGGGACTCTCTTCCCTGCCCCTATGCAGTAATTTTTCTGTCACAGTGATGTTTGAAATTCATTTTGCCTGAAATACACCATTTCACTACAATGCTGAAATTCAGTAGGAAACCATTGTAAAACATTGTAGAGTGGTGTTTCTTGTCCACAGTGGCCCGATCTATCTGCCTGACTTAGGATAAGAACAGACATCCTTTCCACAATTCCTGCATCCATTTTGCTAGTCCTGAAAGGTCAAGCTATTGGTCTTAGCTTATACACCGAAATGCTGAGAGTTTCATTACATGGTCTATCATGAGCTCATGATTTTGCCATGGTGAACTTGGTAGCAAAGGAGCACCAATAACCTGCTCTTCAATTTTCACTCTAGCAGCAACGCTACAGCAGACTTTGCTTTGTGTGGTGCGATCGATTCGAGGGCTTTGCGTGCAGGGTTCAGTAGGTCAAATTCGATTGCTGAAATTCCAGAGCGTTGAGATGCCCGAAAAACTGCAAACAGCATTTTGAACAGTATTAATGTACTCACCCTGTACATCAGGCAATCAAAAATGTACAGATATTGGAAACACATTTTGAAATTATTATTTCTATAGAGGAAATTTAGTGAAAAGGCTAAGAAGGGTCATAAAACAAACATTCGATACAGGGGTACAGAGCCAAATTCAGTTTTAGGTCAAATCCAACATGTTACAGAAAATACTGTTTGTAGCCATGATCTTTTCAGTCAAATCCAGGAGGAAGAAAAACAACATAAAGAACACAGACTGTCCTGCAATATCTGCAGCTGTCCCACACAGACTGTCATATATAAAAGTTCAGTCCTGAGCAAAAACTGTTATCATGTGCCTCAGAGAGTAGTTTTACTTAACTCTGAGAGCAGGCCCACACTATCTCAAAAATCTGGATGATGCAGAAGACCCATTCCTGAGTAAACCGTGGCAACCTCACAACTTGAATGACAACTGTGTCAGCACATGCCTTGATATGGGAGAGGAACTCCTTCTTGGAGGAGGATCAAGATGGAGGAAGCCAGTAGCTTGAAGGAGGAAGTAGAGATCTGGGAGGAAGGAGAGGGAGGAACACAGGGAGGAACTGAGACTCCTGTAACATAAGGCAATGAGCAAGGGAGATGGAGTGTGAGGATGGAGAGAACAAGAGACCCCCACCAATATTTCTCTGAACCATCACCACAAGTACCTTTAATCTTACTGACTCTTCTGTTTCACCAGTAGTTGCCTACCCTACTCATACGGACTTTACCAGCACTTTGCCTCCAAATCTGTCACTGCCCCTTGCACTGAGAATCTGCTTTGGAAGCTAGTTTTACTCGTAGTGCTGAGAAGCCTGGAAGAAGCTCCACTTGCAGGGAAAGCTTAAATTGCAAAGGCAGCTATAGTTTTGAAACACCAAGAAAATTTCAGGGGACTTTTTTGAGACTTAGCTGCCAGCTGTCATAGAAATTTCTGAGATCTTCCATTCTGGATGCTCACAAGTCTTCAGTGGGTTGGACCCACTTGCAGCTGTTCCCAGAGGAATTTAAGTCTTGGGAGCCTCAGAAGAGTCCAGACACTGTCCTGGCTTTGAGTCTCTCAGTACAATTTTGTGTGAGGAGACAATTCAATAAAACCTTCTTGGGAAGTGAAACTCCTGTTTCACAATCTGTCTTGGACCGAGCACTGACTCTGTGGACCTCTTTATAATTTAACCCTGCCCCTTCCCCAGGCCATGGTGAAGGCCCTCTGGGAGTCCATCCTGAACCTGTACACACAACTGACAGCGTCCCCGGGCATGAAACCGCAATTCTGCAGTGTTTTTATTACCTTCTGCAGACCAAATTCCCCTCAGCTTTGCTCATCCGTCCCTGGTGGCGTACCAGAGGTGGTTTTTTTCCCCAGGAAGGCACATCGCTCTCTGTTTCATTTTCCCTCAAGGTGAATAGTATGGGTACCACTCTTTGAAAGCATCTGAAACTTAATCTATTGCAGGATTCCCACCGTCAGCCCCCTCAGGTGGCTCATATCCGTAGCTGAGAGATTGTTTCCTTATCATTCCTGTACAGACCTGCCTTGGAAAACCAGCTTGCTCTGGGTGGAAACCATTTGCTTGTCCATCCACTTGAGGATGATTAACAGCCCTCTGCTGTTACTCCTGGGTTAGGGTTAATTCTAGTGATGCAGGGAAACCTCAAAGAGACAGAGCTTGCAGACTGAGACCTAAGTCACACAGAACCCAGGCAGAAATCTTAAGCTGCAGACAGCACCTCCAAACTTCACGCAATCAACCTCTCAGTGGAAAGGGGGAAGAGGTGAGGAGCCTGTGTGCCTACTCAGTCACCTGCTAAAGACTCTGCAGGCCAGAAGTTTCATAGTCAGAGACATGGAGAGTAGGGACTCTTGTCTGTGGGACAGACTAGGAGGAGACATGTGTCCGGGGGGACACAATAAGACGCTCTACACCTGCCAGGTTCAGCAGAAAGAAAAAAGAATGCTTGGTCTTTATTGACACTACATATTCTTATACACATTCCAATACTTAAGTAAACATCAGCTCTATTTACATAACTCTGTGTGAGAAAATCTGACTCCAAGGTTAAAAACAGAAGGTTATAGAAAAACAAAGCTTTAGCAAGAAACCCAAGGCAACAGAGACACTTGGAGTTTCATTATTAGACATGATATTACATGCCATTAGATTATATATATTTGTTTTCCTGTTCAGCTTATAGTAATTTTTTACTGGCACTGAGAATCTCAGTGCAAGGATCTGGCCACCAAGGTTCCACCAAAAATGTAGCCCTTTCTTTAATTCAGTTTCACTGAGCCCAGCAGCAGCTGGGCTCCCACTGGTCTCACTGCCCTGCCTGCAGATAGCTCCATACATGCTCGAGCCTTTATTTAAAAGATATATGTATCTCTCTCTCTCTCTCTCTCTCTCTCTGTGTGTGTGTATGAAAGAGAGAGAGTTGAAGAAAATCCCAGGACACCTTTATTACTCTTCTTTCCCTTCTTATCTTTTAATTCTTTAAAAGGAAATTCAAAATCATTTACTCATGCCTATTTCTCACCATTTCTTCATTGACAATAATGTAATTCTCATTAGACCCATGGATGGGAAATTATATGATTCTGTATTTCAACATAAACAGAAGCTGGCAAATGAATTTCTTTCAATTTTAATTGGACATGCAAGTTAAACGGAGAGTTTCAGTTGTTTTTCTCTTAATAATTAGCCTCATTTTTAAAAATCTCATCATATTTTTGTACAGTGGAAAAAAGTAAGCTCCAGTTTTCAGCTAACATGTATGGGTATCATTTGCAGAACAGAAAGGGGAAGCCAGTTCATTAAGCTCACCGCTATTCACAGTCGTTCATAAAGTGGCCACTTTAAGAAACCCTCCGTGTTTTACTTTGGTAAAATTTCATGCCAGTAGTCACACCATATATGAAAGGGATTTCCAAGAAAGAAAACATTCCTGGTGCACTGACTAAAATTCAGCACCTTTCACAAACATGTCAGGTTGTTTCAAATTGTTCCAATTTCCATTATCTTGTATAGTCACAGCATTTAGAAACAAAAAAGATTGGAGCAAATGCACAGGAAGTTAAAATGTCAGAGGCCCCCAGAATAAAAGCAGTGTAAAATAAAGAATACCAAGCAAAAAATCTCAGGGAGATTCAGGCAATTTATGTAGCCAAAGCTTCTCTTATCAGTTTGGGGGGAGATTGTTTTCATTTTTCAGTGAGCCAGAGGCCAATCTTAATTTTAACAAAGCTTTAATGGGCATGTGTGCAAGTGAAAAATCCTGTGCATTTAAAATTTCTTTCAGGCAGTTTCATTAGTCTGTTAGAGCAAAGACAGAATTTCTAAATTGTCAGAAAGATGCCAGTTTCGGACGTCCTTAGGATAAGCCAATCTATTCAATTCGGACAAAACCCACCAGTACATAATAGTCTTTACAAGCTCATAAACCACCATACCACCCAAGATGTTAACAAGCTGGCATGTTTTGAGCATCAAAGATAGAGAGGAAACTGTGTTTACATGTTTGGCACAAAAACTAATGAGGAAAGTCAATTGGTCCTTTGTCTTGAGGGTCTGAAGAGCCGCGCTCTAATGTTTGGTTTCTTGGTTGGCACTTGTTCAAGTAATCACTCGTGGCCTGACAAAGCAGCACTTGTGTTTTATTAGTGGCCATGCTGAACTCTCCTGCCTGGGCTATGTTGTCTCTCAATAGAGCACTGCACCAGAGGGCACACTTATTTGAAAACACTAAATCAGAGCATGATGATCTTTGCCCGACAAATACAACCAAGAGAGGAGAAAAAATGTGACAACAGCTCTCCTTTTGTTAGAGAAAGTGAGGAAACAACAACTGGTGTGTGTGCATGTTCATGCATGTAAGAACAGTCCTGATACACCAGTGACAAAATGAGCAAAACTTTGTTCCCACAATGAGATGCTCAGAGCAAACTGGATTTGCTCCATGCTTGGGAATAAGACATTGGCAAAGCTAAAATTCATGTTGCTCACAACTGGGAGAGCAGACATAGCATTGTTAATGTCTCGGGTCAGTCTGGCACAGGCAACAAAGCTACAGGCTCAGGAAGAAGCCGTATAGTGCAAAGAATTTAAAAGCCACCCTTTCATCTACTTAAAATGGGTAAAAGACAAACTCTGGAGGGTTGGGCTTCTTTACCTGATGAAGCTCAAACTTTCAGCTCTCAAATACTTAAAAAAAGCACAAACTTGTCAGCAAAATTGGGCTGAGATTTGTGATTTGGGAAATTGGACTTTCTTGTGAAACTGTTGGTACTAATTGCCAGAAAGATGATGAGCACAAAGTTGCAAACTCTGACTCATGGCTGCAGTTCCACTGACTGTAAGAAATAATTGCACGTAGACAAATTAACTGCTCCATTTATGATGTCTGTATGTAGGAACCTTCACCAGTCTGGAGGTGGGGAAAAAAAAGCCCAGAGGGATACAAAAATGTAAAATAATGACTAAATTGAAGATCCTTTATCTCGGGCTATTTTGTTTAAACCATCTTTGCCTGTAACTTAGAATCTCCTACAGAGGATATATAGAATATATTCAAGTATATTCAACAAAGTTTTATATGCCACTTCCACTTAGCTTCACTAATTTAACCAGACCATCTAGTTTTAGTGGAGCTACCTACATGTTAGATCTATACTTAATAACATCCAGTTTTGTAGCTCTAATCTCCAGCATTTTCCAAACCTGTGTGGGGGTGAGACAAATAGCAGGTGAGTTCTGTTTAAAATGTATTTTTAAAGGACAAGAAAAAAATCCTAATAATTTTTGTTTCAGTGATACTTGAGTCTGAAATTAAATAAATGCAATATTAAAGCCTTATATATGAAGCACTATTTTTGTTTTCACAGTTCAATATTTGGAATTAATTTTGAAAATTTTCCTGTACTTTGATTATTTACAATCATATTACAATTTAAATTATATATAGCGGGAGGAGCGGGGACAGGAGAGGAAATAAAATAATGCAGGAGTCATGTCAAATAAAAAAACCCCAAAACCAAAACTAAAACCAAATCAAAACCAATCAAGAATGTGGTCTCTGCAGTTTTTTAATTTTATAAAAATACAACAGTTTTCTGAAGATCAAAATATGGCTACTACACCATTTCAAAAAAATCCAAGAAACTTGTCACATTTCAAACAAACTAAATATTATACACATTATAACTGAACAGTCTCTAAACCTTTCCTGCCACCAATCGTTAACTCATTAACTGATCTGTGAAATTCTGTAACGATTATGGAATCATACCAGAGGGACAACAAATTGTGTTTTCAGTAACTATGTGCCTGAAGAATCAGCTTCTCTTAATTTTTGTACAAGATTCTGGGCATAAGTTTTGGCTTTCAAAGAAACCTTAGTTAATAAATGCCATCTCCAGCTCAAGATGATCATTGAATTTCATCAGGCTGTATGTGGCAAATAATGCTGTATTTCTTGTTTGATAAAACTCCAGTGCAGTGGGTATAATAAAGAATTTCTGCATTCAGTTAGGTCTTGGTAGCTGCTAATCTGTCCTGAGACTAGACTCTGTCTCAGGAGAATACCTTGTAGGATTATTTCAGGGCACTGCAGAGGATGTGCTACTTTGACACAAAATATACATTCGTATTGTAGTCTTAAGGCTCCTTGGCACACTGCTCCAACACCTTCCCTCAGGAGATAACTCACAGTGAGTGCTCATTTGCACTTTTTAACCTGCCCTCTGTTGAATACTTAGAGGCTCAGGACTAAAATCCAGTTTTAGCAAGAGCTAGTATCTGCCCAGTGAAGATGCAAATAAAGAGCTCCATAATTTTTTTGTGAACTGAGTCCAGTCCATCCGCATATCCCCTTAAAATGCTAAAATGAGAGAACTTTGGTATTTGATTCTGCTTTGGAATACAAAATAGACATTATTTCTCTATTATACACCAAAGTTTCTTTCTGTCGTACAGGTCAGGAATCAAGCAATCCCCTTAAGAGTAGTGTAGGAATGAATGAGTAAATGCAATATGTAGCTGACACTGAACCTTTTCAACAACAGTCTCTATTAATTCAGACCTGTCAATACTTAAGTTTACCTAGGAGACCAGCAGTTTCTATATTCTGTTTTTGTTTTCTCGTCTAAAATTTGCCATTTATTTCAGCAACACATTTTTTCCAACATTTTACAAACCTTTCCTTGTCTTAAGGGAAAGACATAGTACTCCCACTGGTTTAGGGATTACTGTTAACTTGTGCATTGTAATGGTGTGAATTACACTTTAAAACACAAATAAGGCACGTAGAAGATAGAACAGCACAAAGAAATTTTCATTACCTCCTTCAAATTTAGGTCCAACTGGAAATCAATTTCTTAAATTTCTGCATTATTTGTCCTCACATTTTCTCTGTGTTGGATGATTTAAAAATTATTACAGTGGGTTTTGATAACTATGTATTATGGATACTGTTTGCTGGTTTACAAAAGACTAATTGTGTTTTGTTTAGATGTATTTCTTTTATAAACAGGAATTATACATTTATTATTGTTTCATTCTAACAAAAGTAGTCAGAATTAAGTCATGCATGTAGGGGTTCTACTGAGAAAGCTGCAGAGCAGAGCAATCAAAAAAGATAAGAAAAAAATAAATGTTTTAACCCTAGAATTAACTTTAATTTATGAAATACAGTTATTTCTTATTTCCCTACTGTTTAACTTTTTTCCAAATATTATCAGGGAAAATGCTGGGTTTCTATTTTTTTTCCTTGAAAACCAAATCTCCTATTTTGAACTGACACTTTTATAACCTGCTAACCTGGTGTGTGCACAGACACATGGAAATTATTTGCTTTGTGAAAGAAAATTTACAAAATATATAACTCTGAGAGCTGGTATTTGTGGTGCTTGTGTAATATTCTTATAAGGCAAATTCAGTAAAGGCAATGTCCTCAGCATTTACACCTTTAAACATTTCTTGCTAGTACAAAACCCAAGTTTCTTTTCTATAAAAGAAAGAAAACAGAATCACACCATTTCAGTGTGTATCTTGGAAGTGAATGTAGCTCTTTACAATACAAGTTATTTCCTGGAAGTTGAATTTATGACATGCTGGACTAAAGCAAGCAAAGAAGTGGTATCACACTATCACAGTGTGACAGATACCTGTAAAGGATGTGATTCTACAGCACTGCCAGCAGAATTATGAAGAATAGGAAATGGTTTTGGGAATTTTTACCCTAAACCTTCATGGAAGTTTAGAGACACAAAAATGTTAGTGCTGAAAAAGTAAATGTGAAAAATATCTATTTTATCGGTGCTGTTTACGCCAGTTGAAAGATACATTCGCTGTGAAAGTATAATTATAACAATACAAGCCTTTTCTTAGACTCTCTTTGT
Organism: Platysteira castanea; assembly: GCA_013397175.1. NCBI lineage: Eukaryota > Metazoa > Chordata > Aves > Passeriformes > Platysteira > Platysteira castanea. The sequence goes on from VYXC01007873.1 coordinate 1,003,534, forward strand.
TATAAATATCTCTGTGCAGAAGAACAGATAAAGTTAGCATCAGTATGTTTCCTAATAGTGAATCTTCTGCAACAGGGCTCTATCCATTATTATAATATGACTGCTTCTATGGATGTATTTGTTCTTGGACACAGTTGGCACTACAGCACCTGAATCAAATAAAAATAAGAGTAAAATATTGGTATATCATTTGAAAATTAATGACTCTTACATGACTACTGTATAAATCTCTGGGCCTGAAAAATGGAGATATTAATGAAAATATCTTCCATGTGTAACATTATCCAATTTCCTCAACTTCCACAAATATACTATTTAGTCCTTTATTTTTCAGCAACTTCCTATAAAACTTGGAAAATCCCTCTACTCTTCGAAAACTACATCTTTTCAAAAGCAATACAGAATGCTAATTTTGATCTAACCTTACTCAGACAAAGCTCTCATTTTCTTCATTGAGAACTCTCCATTAGACTAAACATCTAAACCAATGTGCTGCTTTAGTAACTGGCTAGGCTACTAAACCCAAACAGGGCCACTTAACAACAATATCTTGATTGATTTCAAACTGCGCCTGTCCAGAAATCCTACTGATAAAATAGAAAACAGGATTCTGAATCTTCAGATGTTTCTGTTTGAAGATTATTTACAGTCCTAATTTCAAACACTCCCATTGTTTTGAACAATTTCTGTGTGAAATTTTCCTTGCATGTTTTTATTAGCTAATGATTTTTCTTTGTTCCTTAGCTTTGAACTTTGCAAGCTCAACACATACCCTTTACCTTGGCAAGTTATTTTTCCAGTGGTAGCATAATGAAGTGTCCCATTCTTAATGCCAGGAAGGCAACACAAATTTGTGCAAATAAATTACATAGCCATTCACAACTGGTGGAGACATGGGAGACAGACTTACTAAAGTACATATTTAAAACTGTTTTGTGTCCGTATGGCACACTTGCTGTTTTTAAATCAAACCAAACTCAAGATGTGGTATATCTACTTTGTTCTGCCTTTAATTTCCAGACTGTGTGCTGGTGGCAAATGAGAGGTATGCATGCATTTAGAAATATAGGTATTTGCCAGAAAGACCTGGAGCAGTGGCTTCAGTTTCCTCTTTCTTGCAAAAGGAAAAGGTAACAGACTGTATTCACTCTGTCCTTGAACAGATCTGCCAATGAGGTTTTGGAATTAGTAAACAGAGTGAGAACCCTCTGGCCAAGAAGCTTTTGCAGAGTTGTGAGGACGGGCACATGCTGACTGAGGCACTTTGCTTCCACCAGCAGCTGCTTGGCCTTCCCACTCCTTCATCTTAATCACCCTGCCCCTAGATCTCCTCCCAGTGCAAATCCCGGTGCTATAGAGGACTGTGACATGGGCAGTTGAGGTCTTTCTTCCTTGCCATAGGAAAGAAGTTTGTTTGTGGAGGGTCCCCTCCATGCTTGGATGAATGGATAAGCATCGTCCCTGCACACATACAGCCCTTGCTGACTGAACATCATCGTTTCCTTGGTCTAAGAAAGCGGGGACCTGAAACCTCAGCTGTTCCTCAATCTATCTGAACTAGGGCTTATTAATTCATCACATATGACTCTTGTGTTGAAGGATTTTAGTCTAAAATATAAGCAAATGAAACACAGGCACAATACTGTGGTTGTTACACAAAGCCTTAATTTTTGTGCTCCCGAAGGTCCTGTACACTTTGACAATAGCCCCAGTGGACAAAATGTCTAACCAGGCTTCTGAACAGAAAATCTGCTTCCTGCAAGTTCGATTAAGCTAGCTAATTTTCAGTCAAACACACTAATTTCGAGACAGGTTCTTCTGATGTTTTCCCTCTGTTTGCAATTTGCATCTTTAAATAGCTTGGTGTTTCAAAGCAGCAGCAGCAGTAAGGTCACAAGGTTTTATGTTAAATAACAACATCCTCAGGTTTTTAAAGAAGAAACAGAGAGCAGCTGATCTGATGGCACATAATTTTCTTTCTTTCCCTTTTTCACTTTGGGGTGAGAAAAAGGAAAGATTGGAGCTTCCTATGGATCACAGACATTTTACTCTTGAAGAAAGAGCAGATCTATAGGTCTTTGTGCTCTCGAAAGCAACACAGAATCACAGGTGTCCTTGATTATCAAGAAATCCTCTTCTTTTCTAATGGTTTGCCTTTCCCTGGGAACAGCAGGTCATCTTTCGGGCATGAATATCTCATTTTAAGGGGTGCAAAATTCAATCTTAAAAGGAAAATTTTAAATTAGGTGTACACCGAATTTGAAGATTAAAAAAAAGAGAAATGCATGTCAACATTCAGTATGCCAGAAATCCAGGCTGTGCTGACCCATCCAGAGTAAACAGTTATAGTAAACAGATGTTTCTCAATCAATTCTGCCTGTGCTGTGTTTCCATTTCTGAGAAGGAGTGGTAAGAGCACAGCAAATAAAGTGTGACACAATGACACCTTGCTTCAGCCTTTTTTCCAGCAAAATTTCTTTTCTCCCCACCCCCTTTTTTTATGGTCACACAAAGTGAATTTGTGGGCTATAGCTACCCTGAAGCAGCTTTTTGTGCCTTGGGAGACTGGCTGGTCACTGAGATTGAAAAAGCCTGGATCTCATCGCTCCAAGCAGTTCTGACAGTTGCTGGAGACATGTATCAGTAAATACTCTAAACTGAACTTAGCACAGCATCAAAGGCTGCCAAGCCGAGCTGCCCTGACAAAGCTATTCTCAGCCCATCAGGGCTCTGGGACATGCAGCCTCACGCTGGAAATGCTGCTGGCTGAATTACTCTGCGGCTCTGCATCCACCGGATTTAAAATCAATGTGTTTTTATCTCAAAAATGTAGACGCATATAAGTTTGAGAGGGGTGCAGCAAGAAACACTGCATATCATTAAAATCATTGCTGAAAGCAATGGTTTTTGTATAATTACGTGTTCGTACGTTTAGGTACGGGTGTATGGATGGGTGAACATGGGATGTGTATCTCGACAGGTAAAACTAAGTTAGAGTAAATGCAGTGCTGCCTATACCTCACATTACAACTAATACTGTGACTGATATATCTAAAAGCTTCATGTAATCCTAAGGTTGTCAGTTTTAAAATGCTGATACATATAAAACTATCAGGGCATTCCTGGAAACAGGGAAAACATGCTTTGTCACGGGCACAGAGGAAGATACAGGTGTTCTGACCTATGTGGAAAAATATAAACAGAACAAAAATATCCATTTTGAAGCAAATATTATGGTAATTTTATCACTGAGGCTTCTTTGGGGAAAAAATGCAGTATGTGATGCATTGCACTTTTGCTCCACTTACGAGTAAGCAGCTACAATTAAGACAAGACAGCTGGAAAATTTGATTCAGTTTAATTAATTATATATTTTTACCTTTCCAGAGAACCATATGATGTGGTAGAAGATAAGAAACCATGTCTTGTCATTCAGTATTTATTAAGCAAACCGAAATAGCCTGTTTTGTAGAAAACAAATTTCATTTTCCCTGTCATACTATAACCTAGTGCCAGTCTGATCTGTTGTATAGCCTCACTGAACCCAGTGACTTTGAAGTATATTGCGTATACAAATGTCTTGCTGTAAGCAGTGCTGTGTATCAGCACATGTGGAGACCAGCATGAACCTGCCATTCAGAGAAATACAGGGCTGTGAAGAAGGGGACAGAATTCTGTTCCCTTTTCTTCCTTATTTAGGTGCTGCAGAAGAATATTAAAGTAGTTCAACAAGGCAAATTATACAAGAACAGTTCTTTTGAGTATGTTCTGATGTGTGCAAACATGACATATTTAATTAGTATTACATTCTATCTCTTATAAGAAATCCAAGATTCGAGATAGGATAATTATCTTTTAACAACATACAGCTGCTAAACTTCTCAGGAATATGATACCCAACACTGGTTCTTAGAGCATGTCACAAATAACCACTTTCACAGCAGAACATTTATAAATGTCACGTCATGGAAGACAAAAGCTACTGTAGAAAAAGGGAAACATTTCGTTCTTAAAGATAAAGCAAGGCCTCAGAACCTCACACCTGTGCAGCAAGCAAATGTGATTAAAGGTACAACAAACAAGCAAAAACCTTGCATTAAATAGATCATGAATTTGCTTGTGGGTCTGTAACAGATGTGTTACTAAGGATGCTTTGTTTATCCAGTTGCAAGACTGTCGAAGAGAATCATTCCAGTGATGCTGCTTATCACGCTTTTAATTCTGCTCAGGCAAAACTGTTAGCTTTGAAAAAGCAATTTTTTTTGGCCCTACTCTATCTGGCTGCACAGAATTTTCAAAGCACCACAATGTTGTAAAAAATGCCCTTTTAATCAGATTACCCTTGGCGAACGTCCCAAACTCAGGCTGAAGTGCAGTGCTTGTGGTTTCTCAACAGCTTACACTAAGCCTGCACCATGGAAATAATCTACTTTTAAAACCTAGGAAACAAATCGACTGCACTAAGGACATAAGTCGCTGTCATTAAGGAGTGATTAAGCTAAACATTTTTATACACTCTGGTAGCCCAGTTTCCTATTGTGTACCTCTGTGCTGAGAGAAAGAATGGCACCCCAAATAACTGCTTGTTTGATTCAGGCACCCAAAAAGATCTGGTCTTACACAAATTAAACTTAATTTTCCTCTAATAATCACAAGAGGAAAAAAGAAGGGGAGAAAGAGAGAGAGAGATTTGCTTTTAATGAATTAGAAAATACAGTAAAATCAGCTTTACAAGTAATAATTCAGCTGAGGATCATGAGTTTGATTAAAGACTGTACACGATATTTTTTGACACACATTAGCCTCTCCTAAAAATCCTGTCACCTTATATTAAATTACTGCTACTTGTTTTATACAAACATATTTCCTTTAATACATAATTTATATTGGAAATTCTGTGTGTTTTTGAAGAGGCAGCTACCATTTTTACAATTTACCATTATAATGCCAGGTCTTCATCTTTCTGTGATGTTGCATTTTTCATAGTGGGAAAATACGACATTGAGATATTTGAACAGAAATTATTGTACCTCTCCCAGTTTTCCTCTAACAAAACTGCAAAAAAAAGGATACGGATCAGACTCTAATCAAATTATCTGGTGTCTGAGACAATCTTGCTATTTCTGTACCTGCAGATCCTAAAGAAGAAAGGATCTAGATGTCAGATTCTGGTGCATGAAGAGCAGAAGGTGTGTTTGTGGGAGGGAGGGTTGTTTCTGTTTTGTGCATAAGTCTGAGCTCAGGTCTGACATAGATGACATGTTCAACTGGTCTAAGGTACAAATCAGGTCTGTTCTTGATCCCTACTTTGGACATTCTGCTGATAGTTCATTTCTAATTTATGAAGCATGTCATTAATCCTCAATCTGTCAGCTCTTTTTTGACAATAATTCAGTCTGACAGTTAAAGGATTAATATTTATTAAACACCTCGTACTTTAGAAGTCAAAGAAATGCTCAATTCATTTCCACGGCAAAACCTTCCAGCTCATAGCAAGCACTCCCCCCAATCCCTTCATGCTCCCTAAAAGCCAAATAAACCAAATGGACAACACAAAAGGAATAGCAGATGACCAAGAGAAGCATAAAAGAAAAAAAAAAAAACAAAAAGAAAAAAGATCTAATTACAAGTAATCCTTCAAAAGACTTGGTAGTGGATTCATTTAAGGTATTCCTCTGCCCAAGCGTATGTTTTCTGGCTCTTCCTTTCCCTTCCAGCCCTCCCCCTCCCTTCCCCACTCATAAATTATTCATAACCTGATAAATATGCAATTTCAAAAAAGTGCAGACACGGCAGCACTGCATTAAAAAAAAAAAAAAAAAAAAA
>VYXC01007873.1:1009383-1058061 GCA_013397175.1 Platysteira castanea
CTTTTCACACAGAAGACCTGAGCTGCACTTAACGGATGACAGATTTTCCAGTATTCAAAAGCTGTATTATATATATGATAGGAGTGAGACAGTATTTCTGGTCTGATTCCTTGCTAGACATGTTGTGAATTGTCTGTGGAAAGCTGTAACATAAAACAAATGGTGGTGTTGGTTTGGTTTGGTTTCCTCTTTTTATTTTCTTTCCTTTTTGAAAGACAATATATGGTGAAAAGCAATGATGTTCCCACCATTTAAGGTTTGGCTCAGCGCATGTTTTCAGGTCATTATAAAACTGGGGAGTGAGTACTGCAGGAGAAGGAGCACAGCCACACATTTTCTCATGTAGCCAGTGCAGAATTTGCAGGTAGAGCACGTGCTGTACGTAATTCTCCAGTGATCCCACAGCGAAGGTCTCCCTCCTCCCGGAGTCCCCCTAAGCTGTGGCCACTTATGGGCCACCGTGTGAATGCTCTTCAGGGGCCAATTTCACAGGCTCTGCAGTAAAGTGCTGCGCCTGCTGCTTGCACACAGGTAAAGCCCACCAGAAGTAAGATGCAGGATGAGGAGTGGAGTACCTCCATTTTGTGGGCTAATTGCTTGATTACCACTCTGAAACAAAATGGAGGAAAGACTTCTTTCTTTTGTCTTCTTCTTTTTTTTTTTTTTTTTTTTCTTTTTTTTTTTTTTTTTTTTGCCATCAGAGCCCTGGGCTGATGTGACAGAAGAGACAAAGTATCAGGAGAAAAATGGTGCTTAAGGAGCATCAGTCATAAAATCACTAATATGAAATGGAATATGAGAAATATAGATAATGTGTACACATTCCTACAGCTAATAGATGCACAGGACTCACGTACAGTTGATCTTTGGGTTTAGCAGCAGTTAGAACATAAAAATGATTTCAACCCATGAAGTGTAACCTTTTGGATGAACATTTAAATTGGAAACACCATGGGTAAGAAATAGACCTCAGCATTTAATTTGGACTGGCTAGTTGGAAGCCTGTATTTACTGTACAATTATTTCAAATTTAATTAAATAACACTGCTGATGCCAGTCACATCAGCACTGTAAAGATGATTAATTGCATGCTTAAATGAAATATAAAGTGCCTTAAAAGTAGCATCAATGCAGAGTCCTGTAAGCAGACACCATATGATAGATTTAAACACATGAGCCTACCTGCACCCCTTAGAAGAATGCCATGGTTAAAAAAACCAGGCCCTACATCTAAATGTAGCAATTGTACCAAAACCAGAGCCTTTTATGAGTTTCCATTTTTCAAGGCAAGACTGATCTACTTTTTCCCCCCCCTCTTGACATGATTTTTTTATTTTGCAGGAGAGCTTTCACATGATTTGCATTGTCATCTCATGGGCTGGCTATCGATAGGCAAACAGGGGCTGAGGCACCGTAATACGGGGCCACGCTGTCACAACAAGGCAGCTGGACGGTTATATATTCCACTTTGTTTCCATTGTATTTCACTCCTCAGAAGCAGCAGGACAAAGGGCCTGACAGAGTTAACCATGGATTGTCACCTTGATTTGTCCAGTCTAGCAGATATGTAGAAATGAAGGATATTCTGCCTATAAACAAAACACAGAAACAAATAAGCTGGCAAACAGCATTTCCCAGACTGAACTATCTGTAAGGAAAGAAAAAAAAAGAAAATAAAAAAACATTCAAGTATCTTTGTAGATGCTACATCCTCCATGGAGGAAATAAAAGCAGGAAGAATCCTCAGATTAGCACACAGAAAAACCCTTCCTGTGTAGCACTGTCTATCGAAAGCAGCAGAAGAGAGCTCTCTGACTAAGGGCTGGATTGTCTTCAACTAATCTGCATCATGTTGGTTAATTTTTCAGGAATGCTATGACAGTGCTTCAAAATGAAAGTTTTTATCATAAATGTAAACACTTGGGGCAGGGACCATTCCCTGTGGATGATTAACTTGTTTGTGGGACTATATCCTTAACACTGTGTAGGGAGGTGCAGTTATACACATGTGGAATACAGTAAACAAAGCATTTCCAGGAGACGTACCAAATTAAAATCTTATTTTCCAAAAAAGTTAAACCAGTGAATGCAGTTGAATTTCTACTCTTAATATAGCTCTGAATTAAATATAAAGAGTCTCATATTTAACAATTACTACTTAGAGAGATGAAAAGCAGACAATTGCCGAGGAAATTCAGTGGTGAAGCAAGAATTATATTTAAAACCCATGACTGCTTTATTTTTTTTTTTTAATTTGCACAGTTTCAAATTTTAATGGAATAACATACAAAAGAAATTTTAAAATCCAACACAAAAAAATTAAAGGAATCAGTTGTCTTTTGCCCTCTTTTTGAGTATATGAAAATTCTGGCTTATGCTTCTGATCAGTAAGGCAATTTGAACTGAAAAAAACCAGAAATGACTCAACAGAGCAGAGGTCAGCTCTGAAGCACCTTAATTTTTTATAGAAGATGAAAGCAACCAGCAAGAAACCTCGTTGTGGTTTCTGACAACCACGTGTTTATTAACTATACGAAAGACATAATCAAACTCTCATTTTGCTTATGCAACATACCTCACCAGAATGGATAAAATAGTTGCCTCTGAAGAAAAACTGTTCAGAAACACATCATTTATATGTCTTTTTTATTTATGAGATAAGCCTTATCAGAAGATTTGGTATTACATATCACAATAATGTATTCACTTCTGAGCATGCAGTATTTTAAGCAGACATGAAAGACTAAATGTTTTTATTATTTTAGCATTGCTATGAGTTTTTAATAGTACATTGGATGATTTTTGAATTTGTGTATCCATTTCGTTGTTTCACTTGATATGCACCAATTCTTTTAATAGTGCAAAAACACACACTAAAATATAACATGCCATCATACAATTTTAAGTATCTACTTGTAGCTATATTATGTATCAGAAAAGGAAAAAAATATATAAATCTTACCTACATACTGGAATGCTAATGCGCATCCATCAAAGGGCTTACACATTCATAGTAAAGGTTTCAGCCCAAATAAAGCCCCTTGCATTATCGTATACATGCAAAAATACAGAAAAAAAAAACAACCTCTTTTTTTCTTTACCAAAATTGTTTAGGAAAACCTAGGTACACCAAAAAACCCATTTATTGTCCAAGGAGAAAATTGCACAGATTTGTCTTTCCTTGGAATTCTATGCAGCCAACCGTAATAGCTCTTTGACAGTTCACCTGACTGCAGCAGAAATGGGAATGTGATGGTTACAGTGGATGACAGAAAGGGGCCATTTGAAGTGCTATTATGCAGTTTACATGAGAAGATTTCCACAGATTTTGGTTTTATTTAGTTATGTTATGTACATTTTTTTGCCGGTTTTTTTCTTCTTCCCTTTTTTTTTTCTTTACCTATCAGGTTGCACCTTACAATAATAAATAGCACATTCTTTTCTGGAGCTGCCATATAGAAAAGAAGATCTTAAAATTTCACTAGTATTTCCAGACTGGCTTGGGAGAGTCACTGTGCTTCGCTGCTAAAATTGGAAATGTTCTCTTCTCTCTTGCCCTGACTACATTTTAAAAGACTGTTATGTATGTTTTATTTCGCCCAGTTTGCCCAGCAATTTTAGACAGACTAATATAAACCAGGTATTGTATGTTCATACTTAAGAGGAAGCATTAGTGGAAGACTAATTTTTTTAATATGCACATTTGTGGGATGATTGGAAAGCTTTTGAATGTTAAGAATTGAAAAGGCTATCCTATAAACCTTACACTCTGAAAAAATAATCTTTGAGCACCTTGCTGGAAGGACCCAAATCTGAAAGCTCTCATTAGGATGAATGGTCTGACTGAAGCTAATAAGTCTTCTTGGAAGAGTAAAGCCTACTCACATGAGTCAGCACTTAAAGCACCAAGCCGTGACATTTAAGCATTTTATGGAAAGAATCAAGGTGTTTTTGCTTTGTGGGATTGCTGTGCTGTGCAGTTCTCTCTGTTCAGGAACAGATGAGCCTAAACCAACTAACAAATATATACAGTCCTTTTAGTATCCAGATAACATACAGAAAAATGTGATGGTCACATGCTGGTTGTTTTACACGGAAAGGTTTAAAAGAAAAAGCACATTATTTGTATAAGAAGATAAAAGGATAAAAGTGATAATGACTGAGCTACACTGTCCTAACTTCCCCTGCATTTGGATGTGATTTATAATTTTATAAAGGAGAGAATACAAGCAACTGTAACTTTGATATATTGTTAAGCAGACCTTCTATGTTTCTATTTTCTGCATAGGGTCAAGACTGTTGACATGGGATTAATCAACTGCTCCTCCTAAACCATGAATCAGGACAAATTGTTGTCGGTTTCATACAGTACAATCGCTTGAAAATAGAATTAAACATAGAAAGTACAGAAATATATGAAACCCAGCAGAAGTTACAGGCCGTAATTGCAGCACTGGTATAATGACAGATCCTTTCTGCTTTTGTATTTTGAGGAATTCCAGCAGTAATTGCAAAAAACAACGCTTAATTTTTCTGCCACTTTCTGAAAATGCAATGATTCTTTGAAGCATACATTGTTCTCTCAGAACGTGATATTTTATTGAAATGTAAAAATTTTGCATCTCTTTCCATAAGCGCATTTCTTCCTATGTGCGTTTTGTCCAATTAACAAGCAAAAAAAGATTCAGTTATCTTCTGCATATCTTCTAGAGAACATACACCTACACATAAATGTAGCCTGCCACCTGCATTGTTGTTAGCTTATTTGTCAGCCTGTAGCATGATAGAATTTGAGAATATTGGGTGCAAAGTGTCTTCAGGAAGAGGGAGAGAAATCATTCACCATTAGAGATAAGTATGACAAGCTCCCTTTTACACTAGGATACACTTGTATTAAACAGAATGGCGGGGTGCCTGAGTGAGATAGCATCTATTACCAATGATGGCATGAAAATGGACACTTATTAATCACTGTTTTCAAAATAATTATCCATAGCTTTATAAATGCTGTAACTGAGGCTGGATTTCTTCCCTAGGCATTCCCTTATATTCAAAATACTGCTTTCTCATTACAGTTACAGCTTAAATTATTTGATAAAGCAGGTGTTAAGAGTGTGCAGCAAATATGCAAGTTAGTAATGATTAGGATGTTAATAAAAAGACATTGTATGGTTGTTTTGAAAATAAACAGTTCATAGATAATCAAAATAGGTCATACTTTTTCAAAAACAAATGCTTCCTGTGATATTTCATAAATATTTTTTGGAAGCTCAAATATCACATAAAATTGTTTGAATTTTTACCTACATAATGGGATTTCTGTGGGTCACAAACAGTATTTTCTGTTATACAGGATATTTCACTAAGAGGGATGTAAAACAAAGATTATGGAAGGAAAAGATTTGGAGGACTTTTGCCAGGGAAAGTACTTTTGCTGATAAACAGCTTTTATGTGTTTTGTGTTTTATTTGTTTTCAGCACAATTCATTGTAGAGGTTAAGCCTCTCTCAGATTTGCAATCAAACCATTGTATTTATATACAAAACTTCCATAAACAGCTCAGACAACGTAATGTCCTATATTCAAGTACTTCATATGAAAAAAGCATATCGAAATATTATTGTACCTCTAGTAATAATTATGTGTATATTTTTTATTATATATATTTGCATACACAGTGCTATATGAACACTATAGAAATATATTATTTAAGGGACTCATTTTCAAAAGATCCATTATCTTTAATAGATATGGACATACTGCTTCCTTTTATGAACATTTTTTATTTACATTTAAAGTTAAGTTTTGAAGAAGTAGTTCTAGTGATGGTATAACAATCGAGTATTTCAAAGGAAATGATGACATGGCATTATGAAAAAAGTCTGTTCATGTTCAGAAAATGCATATACATAAATGCATGAAAATGGCTACAGTGTTTTAAACCTTTTTTCAAAAGTAACCATATGAACTCAAATTCCAATAATTTTACTTCTTCTGCAGCACTTTATATCATGGGATGGCTAAATTTTATTTTATCAAGTTACTTTAAGTTCTAATTGGCTACAATAATAAACTGATATTTTAATTAAAAGAATGAGGAAGGTAATGCCACACTGACAACATGCAATCACCTTGCTGCTTTATTCCAAGCTGCATCCCAAAAACAAGTAATTGTAGAGGGAAGAAAGCCCGTTTAAAAATGTCAGTAAAGATATGCAGGAATATTGTCTGGATTTGGAATAATAATTGCATATATATGTCTAGGAAATGTACGCATTTCTGATTTAAGTAAGATCTTAGATGAAACAATCATTTTACTAATAATGAAAAAAATTAATATGGCAACAATTGTTTGCTCGGTGTAAGTATAAATGATGTTTACCACAAGCTCCAGTAAATGTTTTGACAATGATTTATAAGTATGTCTAATAAAAATATATTTTTTCCATTCTAGCAGACTGCTAAGTATTTTATAATATAATTCAAAGTAATGTATAGGTTTATTTTGGATACCTTTTTTGTCCAGATTTTTTTCACTTAATTAAAAACGCCTCCTCTCCTAAGAATGCTTTAAATTAAAGCAGGTAGTTTATTTTTGTTGTTGTTGCTGAAGTAGGTTATTCTTCTTTCTCCTCTAATACTAATTTGGTAACTTAAGCAGCTCTTGAACATTTGCAGTATATGCAATTAAGGATTAAGCTTTAAATTTATTTGTATAGGTAAAGAACCTGGTATTGCACAGGTCAAGTGGTTTCAGCATGAACAATAAAGCAATATATTTAAAGAGGTGTTAGTGTCTCCTTTCTGAATCCCTTTTTTATTTCAAAGTGCAAATATGGTTATAAATCACATTACCCAATGCATACAAATGATCTGAATTACAAAACAGACTGGAATATCCGCATCTTCTGTTTAACCTGCAGAGATGACTCGTGTAATTGAATGGGAATATGGATACTACTCCACTTATGTTTAAACTTTGACTAACTTGTTTTAAAGATAAGTGCTTCATGGAGGAATGAAGAATGTGTCTGAGATACCAGCAGGGTTAGCTTTCCATATGGCAACTAATCCACTAATGTCTCTCCCAAATTTCTCACCTGATTTATATAGAACAGGCTATTCAAAAGGATATACCACCTCTGCACTTCTCTATCAAATTGTCCTTTTTTGTTTAAGAGAGAGAAAGTGCTTCTCTGCTGAGGTATAATTAGAAGTATAATTAGGAAAAAGTACCTATTTTAGAAAGGTTATGATCACCGCAGCTTATTTAAGCACCCGTTTTCCTTTGTGCATAGTTTGTGCCCAACTCTGTCCAGAGAAACATCTCTTTAAAAACAGGTCTACAAACACTGATGCTCCAAGCCAGTGGACGTAGCCAGAAGGTTACCCCACTCCAAAAACTGCCCTGCCAGGAGTCTGCACCGTTTGGATGCTCTCTGGACAAATGCAAATCTCTCGTGGGCAATAAAGGCACTCTTTGTCTGCAGGCACCTACTGTATGTGTTGGAAGATGAGATCTGAAGGGCACTCTGTGAGGGTGACCACTTTTTGAAATGTATGTTCTCTGCATGAAAGACTAAAAACAAAAGCATGTCCCCACTTCACCCATGAAAATTTTTTAAAAATGCATTCAAATTGTGATTTTTGATACATGATATGTGACACTTCTTACTTGAAAATCAGAGGGAAACCCAGACATTTTGAAGCCAGATGCTGCACTGAAGACAGAAACTCATCTTTGGAAACTTATACTTTCCCACTGAAGGACTGGTCCAGTTGCAGAGAAGATTGTGATCACTTAACTATTCGGCAAAATAAATGCGCTTTAAGATTTAAGCACCCCCTCAGATATAATAGAGTTGTCTAGCAAGTAGTTAGCCTGACTCTGGTACTAAGGACCATCTCTGCCTACTTCTGGCTCTTGCTTCCATTGCCTCCTGGAGAGTGGCAAAATTACATTCTGGAGGGTAATGGCCTGGAGACTGCTCAACACTGCCAACTTCCCATTTGTCAGTATCAAACACTGTCCTGTCATTTTGAAAATATTTGGTATCTTATTGGCCTGCGATGATCTGGCATCGTACCCCACACTGAAGCGTGTGGGACTGGAAACTACCTGAAGTAGCCTTGCAGAGCCCTGTTAGAGATGGTCCCTGGCCATGAACCCCCTGCTGTCTTTTGAGGTCAGTGAGAACATCTCGTGGGTGCTCTCGGTTGCCTTGTGGGCATCAAGCTGGGGGGCCCCAGGGCAGGAGGGGGGCTGCTAGGGACCCTGCAATGCTGAGCACATGGCTCAGGGGCTACCTCCACCTCTTTTAGCCTGATGCCTCCTCTTGCCATTACGTGCACATCCTGCTGTGCCCAAACTGGAAAGAGCCAGCTCTCACACCTTGTCTGCCTGGTAATGAGTTTAGAGGAGGAGCAACAGAAAGGAAAAGCCTTTTGTTTCTGAGATGGTAGGGAAAAAAGAGAGGAGTGAGATCAAGCTTCATGAGAAGAAGGTACAGTAGGAAATCTGCTTTGCATCCAAAATTCTTCCATATTAGGCCTAAACAACGTGATATTACAAGTGTATGCCACAAAAGCAATCAAACAGCAGGGAAGGAAACACTCTCCAGGCTCTTTCCATAACAAATCTTGCATGAACTTTATAGCCTTTTCATGGGCAAGAAAATTAGGAGGCCAGGTAGTGTCCTGTGCATGACTTTGCTGAGGCATAAACTCTTGCAATCTGTAAGTAGATGTGCCTCTAGGCGCAAGTGTGTGTGTGTGTGTGTGTGTGTGTGAGAGGGAGAGTCAGGTCAGGTTCTTGTTTATGACTTGTGAGAGACAGAAACAAGTGTATTTACTTGCAAGTCTGTAAAGGACATCAGTGGAAACAGGATTAGGCCTGTAATATTATTCCTTGGCCAAGATCTACTCTAGAGAAGGTCACTTAGGTGAAAAGTATGTGAAATTGTTATGACAGCTTTTTTAGTGTTAATTTGATAAAAGAGATATGGTGCAAATAAAATGGTACACACTGTAAAAGGCTCCCAATCCGACTGAAAGTTCTTTAGTACCAACCTGAGACTCTTTCAAATACTGAAGACCAAATAATTTAAAATTATTCTTAGAAAGGAACATGTTTTTTATTCTGACAAGAATTTTGTGAGCTTTAGAAGGAAGTACCCATGTATTCCAGCTGCCTGATACTGCTCTACTATTTGAATCTTGAAATGTCATACCTATTCAGAGTCTGCTAGGATTTACTCATGTTCTGTAACAAAAGAACAGCTCAATTCTGATGTCTGAAAAATTATTTTCTGCTCATAAAATTTAGCTCTGATTTCTGTTACTGAGAGAGAGAACAAAAGGATATGCTGGGGACAGTGGAGGCTGTGAAGCACTTCTGAAATTGCCTTGAGATGTACCACCACTCCCTCTATGCCCCACTTTTTGGATGCTGAACTTGGTATAATTTTCTGAGGGAACTTAATTTCAGAAGTAAGTGCTCTGGCCCCTTGCTGGGATTCACATCCAGCTGCAACCCCAAACCCAAAGTGAAGACAACTTAAGTTGCTAAATATTTCTGAAAATCTCACCAATTTGAGTTTGATCTTGCTTTCAGCAAATAATTCTGCAGTAAGTCAGATGTTTTCAACTGTATATAAACACTCATTTCTGTATTTTAATACACTGAGACCATCAATACATATGATAAATACAAGCTCACCCAAAGGTTCAATTGTGTTGCTGTAGTCTTTCTTTTGAAATCACAGAATGCTGGAGTTCTTTGCTATGAAAGCTTCACACAATATTATTTAAAGTATAGTATATCAATGCTTTAAAAAGAACATTTAAAAAATGAAAGATTTTGCCTATTTTGTTCAAATGAATATGCCCTAAGTTATGCTTCTCAGTTGTCCCAATTTATTTTAATATGAAAAAATCTAATCTCTGCTTGTAAAGCAGATTATGAATGTATTAAATTCTTTAAAATTAGAATATACTTAATGCCACATTAGTTCCAGGCATGCAAAGCGGGAGAAAGAATTATACACCTCAACAACAAGAATGGTTTTTAAGCTTAAGTTTCTACTTTGCTCCAATTCTCATTCGGTGAAATAAAATTATGTACAATCTACCATTTAATGAAATGCACTGATGAATTAAATTTTTTTCCAAATAGATCACAAAAGAAAAGATTTAAAACAGCCGATATTTTTAACCGAGAAGAAAGCAAGGCCAATGCTTTGTTTCAGCTGTCTATAAAATTAGTACATCCTGCTCCTTTTCCCTTCCTCATCCTCTCTTGCCTCCAATTGGTAAGGTAAATTCCATTTTGCATTTCTAAGCGTGCATTCGGGTGATGGTCTCAGAATAATGCTGCTGACTTCCCTCTATGCAGGAAGAGGTCAGAGCTCATTTGGACTAGGGCCTAAAACGTATGAGAACTGTAGGCCCTTTGATCCTCAAGGTCCACGACTACAAGTTCATTTATGGCAGCTCGCCAGCAGTCGTTGTGCTTTGAGGTTGTTGCTCCTGCTTTTCTGCCATGCCATCAGAGGACTACTGCCTCCACAGCTGCAAGTGTGTCATCTCCCACAGGCATTGTTTTTCCCATTAAATCCTCCACAATTCTTGTTTCCTTAGTACCTGGAACATGGTAGGTTTTTTCCTCTCAGTTATTATTCTTGCTATCCAAAGACAACAAAAGTTTGTGGTTACTAACTGCTGCAGGGATAGGTACATAAACTCTTAAATCATAAATACAAAAGTAAAAAAGAAGGGAAATACAATGGAACTATCGTTCATTCATCAGAGAGGGGATCTATTGCCCTAACAGGTCTCACAGGCCGTGCAAGAGGCAGTGGATGAGGCTCAGCTGACCAAATTAAAAGGAAAGAAAGAGGAAGCAGAGCATCATACAGAAAAAAAAGACTAAACTCAGGCATACAGCACAGGCACTCCACCTGTGCTGCCCATCCGATATATGCAGCCGTGGTTGGATGAAGTGGTGCACATTGAGTAAATGTCAGTGGATGCAGCAATTTTAGCTCAGGTAAATGTTTAAAGGAATTTACTGCTGAGTGCACTGAGGTTTAGACTTTGCCTGGAGAAGCGGAGAAAGGAGATGGCATCTGTTCTTCTATTTTACCATGAAGAGTTCTTGATGTATTAGGAGCGATTTGGCTTCAGAGAGGGCAGCCTTGCCCTTCAGGCAAAGCTTCTCCTGACCCCAGTGAAGACACAATTTGATCCACTTACCAAGGTTTGTTTTATGGGATAACGCTGGAAAAGTTCTTCCCATTACCCTTGCTGGAGTAGTGAGGTTGTGGCCTTTCCTTTATAATTGATGCAGTGCCAGCATTTTAAAGGACAAACTAGAAGATAGGATATAGTAAACAGGCAACTCCTCCTGAAGGGAAAACAGAAAGCTATCTTGAGTGTTTGTTGTGTTATCCCTTATTTTAAATTCTGTTTATATCGCTAAAATTTGCATATATTCTTTTTAATGAGTACTACTCAGCTGAGAGACAGTGAAAGATGTGGAATGTGATGCTTGTTAATACCAGTTCATTAAATTAAGCCAGACCTGATTTGCAGCAAAACTCTGTTTCATAGACGGCCTGTGAAATAATTTGCACCGGACCCTTCAAACTACTGGACTGTGTCTATCTATTTAGCTGAAGTACTTGGGCAGCCTTCACTGTCAGGGTGCTTAGGTATCTCATGGTCTGCTAATATATTTATTTGCACAATGTCTTATTCATCAGATTTCTCTGTCAGCTGCCTCAGCCCTCAGTGCCTTTGGCAGGATTCAGCATGGTGCTTTTTCAGGTTGGCTTTTTCTGCTGCAAAGGCAGGAACTCTGTGTCCATGCCCAAGCTACTGCTCTGCATCAGCTACAAGTGCCTGCTTCTCTACAAACATCATTTACTAAACTTCAAGGTGAACACCACGGCAAGAATATAGAAAGTGAGTATTTTATGTTCGCATATTATCTTCTATGCCAAAGCCTACACTTGCACATTCCCATAAGGCTTGGTCCCCTGAGTCATGAGCTTCAACAGGCACTGAGAGTGGAAGCCAGGACTAAGCTGTCAGGGCTGCTCAGAGGAACATCTCTAGTCACCTTAGAGCGTCATTCATACTCCACCTGAACAAAGCACTAAACCTCAAATTTGGCATGAATAAGAAGCAGTGGCAAAAAGTGAGACATTTATTTTTAATAACTTGCTTCCTTTATAACGTTTCCCTGGATAAAACCTATCTGTCTGCTTTTAAGTAAGTTGGCAGCCTGGGATCTTCAGTATTTTTGGAATGTTTGCAGGACCAAGACAGAAATAGAAACGCAACATTCACTTGTGAATGTCCCACCAAGTTTTGCTTTGGTGTTTTAAATTCTTCTTTTGATTATTGCACCTGATTACACCTGTGGGTCAAACTATCTAGTACAAAAAAGTTCTCCATCTAGAACTTTATGTATTGTGTAACTCAATTAACTAATCATGCTCCTCACCATGTAGAGTTAGAACTGGTTTTTCTACCCTGCTACTCAAAGCCCTCTCTTGGTGACCATCATCTCTCTTGATGGGCGCCTTCTGCAGTAACAGCCAATCAGTGCAAGAGACTCATGCTTACCATCAGTAGAACTTTAACAGAAGCTGAGCTGTAAGGATAGGAATTCTCCTGCATTTTGGACAAGACTGGCCAAAAATCTTACCTTGTTCAAAAATCGTCTTTGAGTGTTCCCAAAACATTTATCACAAGACACCCAGACACATTTCCCTCTCAGCAGACAGGAGATAAATGTGTACCACGATCCTTGAAGGTCCCTTCCAAATCAGGATATTCTATGAACCTGAACTTTCTAAATCAGTTCCGTAAGATGTGGAAATTGATGCCTACCCTAAAATAATCTCTATGTTTTCAATAATAGCACTTCAAACACATATTCTATAATGAAAGACAAACAAAAACAATTTTCTCAAGTGGTAATTATAATAATTTTTCTTTCATCACAACTTATGAAAGCTTCATCTAGAAATTAACCAGTCACCTGAAATAAGCAGGCACAAACCCCTGGCTTCCTATTTCACTTCATAAACTTAAATGTCTGCACTCCACCCTATCCATTCTGAAGAAATTGAAGGTGAGACTCACCTTTCTTTTATTTATGTTTCCAATAAACCCATTCAGACATATAAACAGTAGGAACATTCTACTCTGCAAGCAGAGGATATTCAGTTTTATATTTGCAGTGTCACCAGAGGCCTGTTCTACCTTTAGACTGTACCACCCTATGTGCCCATCCCAAAAGTGTAAAACAAAATAATGCTGCAGTGTAAGATGGAACAACAAATTCAGTCATTCTTTAGGAAAAATAGTTTTAAACAGAGCTAGATACAATATGTCTTTCTAATTACTAGCACAAACAAAGAATATTGCTGGATTCCATTAGTGCAAACTGCTTTGCAACTTGCATTTCATGCATCAAAAAAAAAAAAAAAATCCCTCTGATATGAGAAATAGCTATTTCCTCCCATTCGTGCTACAAAATCATAACCAACTCAGTAAGATAGTACAGTATGGCAAGATGAGGATCTACAAATTAGTCCTTGTATCAGCTATTTTTCTAATTTCTATGTATTTCTTTGTGTGCCCTCATATTTCATATGGTTCCAGAAAAACACCTCTACATAGACATAAATGCTCTTCTAACACAAATTCTGGAATGGCACTGGGGAATCCAGCCTTTTGCTGAGTCAACATCTGTAACAATATCCCAAAATAACATTGCAATTTAATTCTAGTTATTTTTTAAACCTTATTACCTCACAAATATATATAACATCAATGAATTATAAACATCAAGGGAAAAATAAGACAGTAAAAAACATGCCAGCTATGGACAATAACAGAGGAAGCAACAGTGGATTTCTAAAAAGCAAAACAGAAATGTCTCAATTCTGTTCTGTAGTACAGTCATTTTTTTTAAGAAGAGAAAATCTTGATAAGATATCTTTGCTTAGATCTGGGTCAACAAGAACATATCCATTAACCTGATGAATGTCCTGCTGAATTCAATGGGTTATTCAAATGCACACTCTCACTTACCTCAGATATGTTTGCAAAACAAAGCCACATGTAGTGCTAGGTAGTGTAGGTAGCATTCTTAAAATTGTCTGGGTGATTTAAAGCCTCACAGCCTTTTGACAATGCCAAATCCTCAGGAAAAAAAAAAGAAAAGCTCAGTTTGTCAAAACATTCAGTGATCCCCTGAAGTCTTTAGCCCCAAAGTAGCAGCTTCTGTTCCCATTTAGATCAGAGGGAAAGTTAAACACCTTGGGAAAAACAGTGCAATAAGAGCTCACTCGGGGTGGCAAGAACTAGAAAACACTGATGGAGGAAAGCTTGGGCACCTGCCTCTACTCAGATGGGCAATTCCTCTACTCTGTGCAGGGTCTGTAGCAGTGCATGCTCTTCTGAAGATATTTTATCACAGTTTTTCTCCTGCTGAAAAGCTAGAGAGAACAGGGCTTACAGTGAAACATCAAAAACCACCAAGTCAAAGCAAATTTCAACAGAACAAATTGTGAGCTTGGGATCTCGCTTCTACTTCTTTGAGAGCAAGGTCTTGCACGTGAATATGTTAAGTTCCTGAAGTACTTTCCCAGCGATGGTCTTTTGGGGTGTTGTACATGAACACAGCTACAAAATTTCTGGCTTGCTCCACCTTGGATGCGGATTCTGCTTCACCGTCTGAACTCTCAAACATAATCCAGCACAATAAAAGTAAACTGACTCAGAAAAGTTACTCTGCTCTTAAGACCAAGTGTTCTAAGCAGTTTACTTTCTGTGGCAGCATGGAGATTCCTTGGCACAGACTTACTAGTAAAAACAAAAATGGGTTTTGAGCAGCAGTTTTGTGGATGTGCACTAAATGACGGGCTTAGGCACCTGAAAAAATACCCTTTTTGGAGATCAGTACTAATCTCCTTGTGCTAATTATTAAAAAAAAAAAAGTCTGAATTTCTTTTGCTGTGATTCTTCCTCTGACTTCAGGGGAAAATAAGTAACTATCATCTGATGCATTATATTTAAATACCCTTTGCATGAGATGAATATAAAATGAATAAAATAACCCAACTCTGAACTCAGTCTTGTTGTCATGCTGTGTGACACACACCTTTGCTGCCTTCCCTCTCATAAGAAATGGAAGAGATTTCTATTTTTATTTCTGATATTTTAGCTCTGTTAATAGAGTTGTTAAAGAAAGTGGCAGGATCTGGACCTTTCAGCACATTAAGGAATAAATCAGATGAAGTATTCAGATTTTCGGTTGTTCTACGTCTCTTAAACAAGAGAGGTTAACATAGAATTCCTTGTAACTTAAATACAAACATGGGTACTGATGAGCATCACCCATGTAAGGACAAAAGGCTGTTCCTGATGGAAGAAACAGTGCAAAATGTCTTTTGTCACTTACACCGGAAAGCATTGACATTGTAGCTTGATGGAAAACCTGATAAAAGACAATCCACAATCACCTTATGATCTTAGAATTAGAATGTCTATACATACACACATACACACTCATTTTTAACTCGTCTATTAAGGGACTAGATTCTAGGTAATCCCTGAGGACCACTGCATGATTACTTGATTTAGTCTAGCTTGTAACATTTAGGAACTACCTCTCTTCCACCTTTCCTTGCTGAAACAGACACATATAAAAGAGAATAATAATAACATATAAATACATGTATATGCATTTTAAACACCAGGGTAAATGCCACCTTCACCTCCTGGCCAATGTCATGATTTCAATGTTATGTCCTATCATTTTGCTAAGGAGTAATTCTGGTCTTATACATTTATATAGTGTCAAAGTACCAAATGTTTGTATAGTGCTGGACTTCTGGAAGTATACATTTCTATCCATAATGGAACAAAGTGAATTATTGCACTCAGCATGTACATTCACTTCTAGTGAGTGCTCCTCCATGACTTTTACCTGGTCACAACCAGCCTGTCTACCCAATACCCATTGCTGTAGTATTGGAGCACCCTCCTCAAGGTAAAACAATGCCAGTCCTACCTGTCTCGTCACCTTTCTTCTTCTGCTAGGTGCTGCAAGTGAGCCCCTGTGTCCGTGGAGACACAATAAAGATGCTCTTACACCTGCCAGGTTCAGCAGAAAGGAGGAAATGGAATGCTTTTATTTACATTATCTCATTCTTATACACGTCCCAACTCCACAAGGGATTGGAGAGCATGTCACTTCCTTCTCCATCCCACTGGAGAAGAAAGGTGCTCATTAAAGTTGTCATATCACAAAAGGAATGAAAACCAGAAAATACCGTTAAGTAAACATCGGCTATTATTTACACGAATTTGTGTGAAAAGAATCTGACTCCAAGGTTAAAACAGAAGGCTTACAAAAAACCCAGGGCAACAAGCCCCCATTAGGTATGCAACATGCATTACCTATTTTACTACACTGTATATCATTTCAGTATTTACTACTTTTTAAATGCATGTAGATGGAAAGATAAACAATAAAAGAGGCTGACTGCTGTCAAGTGAGAGCGATTAATGCTACCTGATGAAAGACGGATGAGGAGATGGGTGATGATGAGTGGGAAACCTTTAGCCAACTTTCCAGTATTAATAGTTTGCTTATTCCTTGAACCCACACATTTTAAAGAGTGGCTTGAGAACATAGGTGCCCTCATTTTATCTGTTACGAAACTGAAGTACAGAGAGAGAAGGAGCTTTTCCCAGAATTAATCTGTCCAGTACTCTCCCAGTCATTCAAGGGTGAGAAGCCACTGTGAGAAGTCATTAAGGATAGCTAAAATATTAACCAATGCTACCTTAGATAGAGGAATGTACTTAACTTGCCTGTGCTGGTTTTGGCTGGGGTAGAGTTAATTTTCCTCAGAGCAGCCAGTATGGGGCTGTGTTCCGCACTTGTGTTGAAAACAATGTTGGGAACTCAGGAATAATTTGGTTATTGTTGAGCTGTGCTTACATGTTACCATAAGTAAAGCTTTGTTTTACCAGGGAAGGCCTGGTAAAACCACGGCTCTGGCCTCTTGCTGGGGCTAAGTAGAAAGGGACTGTGGGAGAGTGACTCAGATAGAATAGGAGAAGTGAGGCAGGCTGCATGAGTGCCTTGTGCCTGCACCGTGGTGTGTGGTGGTTGGTTAAAATTGGTTTGTTGTGCCTTAAAACTGTGTAAACTGATAATCAGCTTATGGCATTAAAAGGCCAGGTTTTTGGCAATAAAGATTCTTCCTTTGCCCCTGCTTGGGGACCCTTCGTCGCTCCTTATCATTACACTTACACAGCATCTAGGCCTTTTTTGCTTCTCATCACATCCGACCAGCGAGATTGGTGCTACAGATATTCCAACTGTAGTTTTGGATACATCTTCCTAAGGTACACATATTCCTCTCCACAGCTCCCAGGTACAATGCATTGACTGGTCCTGGTTGGTATTGAGGACCATAGTCAGAAATATGACATGGCCTCTTTCTGGTCCTTGTGTCTGTATTTCTTGCCATGGAAACCAGGATCTGGGGAAAGACGGCAAGATGACTTGCTCATTCCTGGGTCTTGCTCTAACATGTACTTGGACTCATAAATTAGAAAGTACTCTGATGATTTGCAGTTTAAATACACCACTAGTGAACAAGAAGAGCGTCAATAGCATAGCTGTGTCTTGACTCACAATTTCACGAACTGTTTCCTAGCCTGACCTAGCAAGAAGCCATGGGCTCCAGACACGTGTTTTCCCTTGGCTCTTCTCCCCACAAGTTGTGCCCATGTAGAGCTGCCTTCCCCCAGGCTGCTGGGGCAGAAGAACTGGGGGTACAAAGTGCAGCAAAAATGTCCCATGGAGGTTGGGCCCTGCAGGGAATGATTCATCTGACACATTTTGAAGGCCCATGACATGCTGAACATAAATCTGCATCTCCAAAGGTGTGGTTCCTGTTGGAAGGTCTACAGCAGTTTTAAGTCCCCTTGGCAAAATGCTTCTAAAACAATCAACAAAAACTTCTTAAAATAAGCGAGATTGAGACAGCTATCCTCCTGCAAGTTTTCTTTATAGGCAATCTTTTTGGGGATTTCCTGTTTTATTAATCTTTATCTTTGGTGATACTGTACTGTACAAAAAGCTAAAGGAGTAAAGAAAGGAGTAAATACCTGCAATTTTTGTTCCACTGCTTAGATTAATGTCTCACAGCCCAGCTACTTAATTTCAGTGGATTCAGTTCAGTTCTAACAAAAATATGGCGTTTTTTTTTTTTAGAGGGCTTCTACTCCTTACCACACTTGACTCTTAAATTCCTTATTTGTAACAATAATATGGAATGTTTTGCTGGTTTGCATCTGAGAGCTATCTCTCCATATAAAAAACCAGTTGCCTGTTTGTACATATAGGTGTGC
This sequence comes from Platysteira castanea, assembly GCA_013397175.1. Taxonomy (NCBI): domain Eukaryota; kingdom Metazoa; phylum Chordata; class Aves; order Passeriformes; genus Platysteira; species Platysteira castanea. Next base: position 1,027,831 of record VYXC01007873.1, read on the forward strand.
ATGCATGTACCTAAATTAGAAAGCTGAAGCTCTGAATAACAGCTTTATGTGGATTTTGATTACTAGATCTAAATCTTTTACATATAAATATCATGTGGGCATTGTCACATTAAATATTTAATACATTCTGGAAACAGTGCTAGAATGAATTGTATATAAAGACAAGTATGTCAAGTTACAGTTTAAAAACAAAGTCGTTACTTTCTATCATTGCACACAGTTACTTTGTTACTCAAAGCAGTATGTCACACTTGTGTTTTCAAAACTGGCTTTATTCTTGTCATAGGGTTATTAAGAAAAAGGAAGTAAAAGTGCATGATTACTATCCAGAGGTTTTATCTGCACCTGCATTCTTACATCAAAATGAGTTCTATTTTTCAAACACATCTCTCTAATGCAATTCCAAATTTAATAGAAGTGAAAGGAAGCATTTTATTTTCAGCCTTGAATAACTGTGTCTTTAACCAATACTAAAAATTTCAACTAAGCAAGATACATACCTAATTATTTAAAAAACACAAACTATCCTGTGGCCACAAAAGGAACGCATTTTCCCATGGCACATCAGAATAAAATTTTTTTAATTAATTCATAATCAGTATAATATTCCTGTCTAAAAGAAGTTGGCAGATTTTTGTTTATAGTTTCAGCAAAGAGCGCATGTTGTTTTCATCAAAGGCTCCTCAACACGTAGAACCAGACAGTACAGCAGATGCTACTGCGTCTTCATATTGAATTTATATTTTGAAATAAAGGATGAACTTTGGTTACACATTCTTTTGTGTCAGAAATCACCCCTAAGCTCTTCCTCTGAGCCTCCCCTTCCCAGCCCTCTTAGTGAGGGAGCAGTGCTCACTGCGGGCCTGTCCCAGTTAGCACTTGCTACTTGATATGCATAGTCACCACCACCTAAAGTAGCTCGTTTTAATATTAGGAACTGGTACTACAGGCCATTTTAAAGAAAGAATTATGCTACAACCTATCATATGAACAGAGAAGGGATAATAAAAAATGTGCAGTTCTGTGTATTTCATCACAGATTTTATGAAGACTGGCATAAGTACTGTAAAATGTTCATTCATCTGGGACTGTATAAACCAAAATACTGTTATTTTCCCTTTGCCATCCATCCAAAGAACACTGCAAAGAGAGTGTAGAAATAACATATGGTCAGACATTTTTCCGAGTACAATCTAAATACTGTTCTATGTCACCTCAAGACTTACTTTGGACAGCAGTAAATATTACAAATTGGCCTAAAGGGAAGAAAAGGGATGGTAGGGATGACCAGTGTGAAAGAGCAAGGCTGAAGTTAATTATGTGTCTTGTTTGATCTGCAGATCTCATTCAGATTTCTTCTTTTACTTCTTGCAAGTCAAAATTGATTATCCACTGTGCTGTGAGCTGATGAAGGCTCGGACCACAGCACAGCTGGAAGTGAGGTAGCCAATGCTGTCACAAGTATCCAGCTGCTATAAGCACCCTGTGATTCCAGGGTCCTGTCCAGGGATCTTTCCAAAATCACCACTTTTCTCCTTTTGTTCTCCCCAGGTCCCAGACACATGACTTACACAATATTTGCCACTGTGTTTGCCTTTACTTCTACCTGCTGAACTTACAAAGAGTAGGAGGTGTTGCTTCCTCTTTCTCTCTGTTCAGAATTCCCCCCAAAGCTGTATTTTCTAAAAACTGTCTCTCACCTTCCTACCTAGCTTTGAGTTCTCCCCTCTTAGTTCACTAAGAATCCCCTTGATCTGTACTCAGTAATGGTTTCAGAATATAGTTATAGGCATTAGAAAATGGCTCCAGAAGGTGGTCATCTGCCCAAACATAGGACATTTGTGCCAAGAAGAGACAACATCCACTTAAAACAATATGGAATTAAACATTCAATTAGAGAGAGCTCATCTCTCACTTTCTCTCTGTTTCTCTCCCTTTTGTTCCAAAATAGAGACCTGAAGAGTGTTTTGTACTGACTGAGGAGAAACAAGAAAGCACATCTCATCCTCTCTCTCTTCAAGCAGAAGGATGATAATCAGCAGTTCTGCTGATGGTCCCTAAAAGTACTTACTCGAACAGAAGTATGGCCCTGGCTGGGTTGCCTGTTTTCTGAAGTGTTAGAATGTGTGCACTGTGCTGCGTAAGCATTCTGCTAAACAGATAAACCAAGATACAGAAAATGTTCAGGAACTTGCCCAAGGCCATATGGCAACTCAATAACAATGCTGTGAATTAAAAACAAGGCTGAAGTTTTTCAAAGAGAAATATTTTCTCACAGGGAAAGAAGGCCTTTATCAACAGTCCTGGGGAAAGTGGAAAATTGTGAGCTCTTCAAGTACTTCATTTTTGCAGTTGTTCCTGAGCAATGCTCAACTTTTAAAAAATGGCTGGTTCCAGAACTGCAAATTACTAGCTAAAAGTGGAAACATATTGATAATCTGTTCTCAGGTATTGTGGATGAAAAAGCAACATCTCCAATGGTTCTCAGCCAATTACTGATTACAGCACAAAAATCTTGACATTTTCACAGAAATACATTTTTGTTATTGGTGTGTTGTGTTGTTCTTTTTTTTTTTTTTTTTTTTTTTTTTCTCAAGAGCATGGCAAAAATACCTTCTGGCTTGACCCAAGAAGTGGACACAGGAGTGTGTTTCCTCCAGATGCACGTGTGGCCTCAGCAGAGGTAGCTGGAATTTGTCCTGTCCCAGCTTCCTCTCCCACAGTTTCAGGTTCTACTTTCTGTCCTACACATGAAGCTCAAACATTTGCCACCTTACTGATCCATTTTTTATGACTCATATTTATCATGGCTACTTCAACAACAAACCGTTTGGGAAAGGGCTCTTCCTGTGTTGAATGTGTCTACACAAGGCTGAGCTGCCACAGCCACAGCACCAGGCAGCTGCTGGGGCTGCATGTGTGGTGCTGAAAGAGAAAACATAGAGGTGTGTCTCCTTCCATTTTGGGGCATCTCAGGAGACCCATCACCTTATGAAGCTGGCAATTTCCCACAACCATAAGAGGATGTTCAGACAGATGTTTGACAGGAATAGTCATAGCTGTAGAGCTGTCAGGTCTTAGGAAAAACCCCCATCTCTGATCCACTCCAGTACAGGAGAGAGGCCAGTCACTTCTGATGTGATTTCCTTCCGTCATGAGGTCTGTCTCCCTTGTAAAACTAATGAGAACACTTGGTGGCTGGACTGATGGTGATACAGAGTTCGTCTTTCTACTAACACGACGTATAAATAAAACCAGAGCCTTCATCTTTCTCCAGTTTCACATATTCTGGGTAAAGCTCTGGGTAAAGAAGCTTATCAATTTTAAAGAAACAATTTTTTTTCTTAAGGTAGCAAAACTTTTAAAGTTGCAGCACATTTAGTTCAATTTTAAATTAGGACTTTCAGACAGCATTCCTAAACAACTATAGTTGTCTGTGAGAGGCTGAAACCATTTAAAATATGAAACAGAGATGCATTCCTTACATTTGAAACTAAATTACTGTACAAGTTCTATAGCAAATACAATTCAGTTCAACACTATGGTTTAATGAAGAAGTAGCAAAAGAAATAAATGACACATTCTGTGGTTAATTTAGTAAATATATACATTTGCAAAGGTAGTCTCATCACTGACACACAGATGCCTCTGCATGAGCTTTTCTGTGAGACTGAGACAATTATAATGGCCATCCTTTTTCCTTTCAGTGTAGGTTTTACAGTACATAGCCATGCTTTAGTGCCACTCACACGGACTGTGTCAGTCCCCTTGCAGAGGTGCTCTGACAGCCAGTCAGAAATGTCACACCTCCATCCTGGGTTGATTCTCTCTGTCCATGTCACCTGCACTCATTACATTGAGTGGGCTGTGATGCCCAGAGTTGCTCAGGTTATGATCATGTAAGAAGAGACCATGTTGCCTATTTTCCTGACACATCTGTTCAGTTCTCAAATGCTCATACTGACAGTTTCTAGGTATCTGTGAACTAGGGCAAGATATTTTCTGACCTCCATAGTGTCAGATGTCCAGCACCTTGGCCTTTCTGGCAGCAGCAGCCTTCTGTGGAGGGTATGTATGGGACAAAGTAAAAAAGATTTTATGGACAGAAATTCTATTTAGTATTACTAATGAGTTGGTTATAGATGTAAGATCTGCACTTTCATTCAGAATTTTTATACTGAGGGATTTTTTTGAGTTCAGAACACTGGGGAAAAAAACACATTTCATATTTTAAGAGATTATGCAGGCACTCTAAAGATGCAAGGCACTAGCTTTTCAGGAAACCCTCTCTCTGTGTGAGACATTTTGAATACGTATATTGGAGAAGTGGTGTGGCTGGGAGGTGGAAGAACACATGGATGGCAGTACTTCTGGTATTGACCAAATGTAGCTGCTTCTGCCTCTGTAATGATTCATGACTACAGCTGGCTTTGTGACTTTCCTTACACACACCGGTGTGTACTATAAGGATACAAGTTTTCTTCAGAAAGGAATATGACGTGAAAACAATGGTGAAAAATAATTGTGTGGCCTGTTGACTTTGAAAGTCTTTTTTTTTTTTCCTAAAATATTATTGGTGCCATAAGATGAAAGAAAAGCCTTAAAATCCCTGATATTATATTCCTAAAAAAGCATATACTTCTTCACATTTATCAAACTCTGTAGACTCAATATTTTTCCTTTAATAAAACTTCATCTCTGTAAATTGTTGTTCACATTCCATAGCAAGCACGTAAATGCAGTCAAAAACGAGTCTTTCACAATAACAAAATTGACAACCAGATTTATCTGAGAGAATTTGACTCAGAGGGAGCACAACAGTGTCACTCAGAGGTATCTTACAGAATGTTATTTTTCAGAATAAATACTTCAAAAAATTGAAGCAGGATCACAGTGTTCCTAGCTTTCAAGTAGGAACTATAGGGAAAACAGAAATTAGTTTATATGAGTAAAATATAAAAATGGTGCTTCTCCAAAACTCGAAAAGGCCTTATGGATAAAATTTGAGTGTTTATTTTTATGCATAAAGCATTTGTAGTAAAGGACAATTTATACAATTGGATTTGGGCAAAGTGCACTTTCCCTGGAAAGCACACATAGCAACAGGAAAGCACTTCTCATAAGGGGCATACACAGGACATAAATGTTTATTGTGTTATCGACAATTATCTGTTTAAGACTGGGATTACTCAATGAGTAGTTCAGAAAATACTGCGTTATAACTTAATTGCTTCAGGATCTAATTCATTTTTAAAATACCCTGTAGATAAAGAAGATAGGGAAATACTGGATGCATGTTTCTGAATGAGAATTTCGCTCTAGCTGCCTTCCTTTTATCGAGGGGGTTCATGTTTGTTTCAATCAAAAAAAAAATTCGATAGTTGTCCTTTCTTTTCTTCATATCTACTTAACATGTTTGAATTTTAGCTTACAAGTTAAGATCAGAAATGGTTGTGAATTCACTGCCCTAATAAAGTTACGGTAGGTGATATTTGTTAGGGCTTTTTGTACAATTGACAGCTAACTTACAGAGACTAACAAATACTAATGGCAACATTGTGGCAACCCAAGAGATGCCTGTGATCCCAAGACTATCACCAAAAGAGAGACAGCAATTGTTCTAAAGCTTTTCAGAGAAATTTCCTTTATTGTAAAAGAACATTATCTTGTGAATAGATATTCTACAGACTTAGAATTCTTATTAGGTAACCTGGTTTATTCACAAACTAAGGAAGAATCATTTCCTGTAACAAACTTTCCATTATAAAATTTAATTATCAAGTCATCGACTTCTAGCACTTCTCTTGCAACTATTCAAAGACTAATAGACTTACCAGTGAGGAAGCTTTACATATATTCGGACTATACTTTAGGCCATCACACTTAATTCTAATGCACTAAATAATTTCTTGTGAAGGCCTGACCCTCTGAATATTCTAGACCAGTATCATCCTGCAGTTAAATTATACATTTTTAGGTTTTCCAGCCTATCACCGTGATGGAGACTATTTCTCCTGTCCCCTTTTCAATTTTTAATTTATTTCTATTAAGATTGTGGAGGTAAAAATGAGAAATCTTTTATTCAAAGGATAAGTGGCAGAAATCAAGATCTCCCAAGCACAATTCAGCCTAGAGAGGCAGTGACCAGGTATGTTTTTGAAATATGAACAAACCATTCTTAAGTAATATCTATCAAAAAGCAGTTCTGAGGATGTGATGGAGTAAGAAGTTATAGCATGACTCTTCTTCTGCTCTCTGCTATGTGTTGCCGATATCTTCCTGATAGTGAGGTTTGACTAGTGTAAGAAAAGAGTCATTGCCTCATTCCTCTTTGAAAAGATACTCGTTTATGAAGCACTAAATTATAATGGATTTTTTAATATATATTCATGTCTAATGAACTAGTTTATAAAGGCAATATGCTCTTCGCTTTCAAATCCCTCATTAAAGGATATTTAATGCTAATTATTTGTATTATTAGAGTTCTTATCTGCCCCAACAATAAATTAGGTGCTTCTTGCAGGGGCAAATACAATAATGCCTTACAAATTAACAAGTTTCTTGACGCAGGCTTTATGAACCTTTTCATCACAAACTGTGGCATGGAATGTTACAAAGAACACATTGGAAGTTCCCAAACCCATTACATTTTAATGGCATTTCAGACCTTGTAAAGGTTCAAAATTCAACAGCCAACAACAAAGCTACCTGAGACCCTGCTGTGGGTTTGACGCTGGCTGAAAGCACCAGGCACCCACAAGAATCATAATAAAGGGTTCATGAGCTGAGACGGGGATCAGGGGAAAAAAATGCTCTAATGTAAAACAGGTTCAAAACTTTACCAGTATAAAGTCAATTTATTATTAACAGAATTAAAAGTAAAAAGGGTAATGAGAACTAAAATAAACCTCTAGAACACTTATTTTCTTCCAAGTCCCTCCATCTTTCCCACCGACCATGCAAGGAGAAAAAACATAGGGTTTTGGTCAGTCTTTCACTTCCTAAAAATCTTCAGTACACTTAGGGAAAGGAGTTTCTTTCTTCTGCTGTACCATGGGATCCTTCCCACGGGAGATAGTTTTCTGTGGATTTCTTAGCATTGTCTTAATTTTCACGAATACCAGTCCTGCCTGACCTGCTGTAACATGAGTCCCTCCCACTGGCCAAGCAGTCTTCCCAAAACTGCATAGCGTGGGTCATTTTAATTCATGCGGTTTAGTGTTTTAAGAATGAGTAGTTCTAGTTTGGAAGCAAGGGCTCTCTTTCTTTATCTCTGTAAGCAAGGATCTTCTCTCTCTGTTCGAGAGTCTCACTAGATTTCCAGCATCCACTCACTCCAGCGTGAGCACTTTTCCTCATGGACTGTGAGTGGATCTCTATATCCCCCATGCACTTAATGAATTACAGGGAAACAGTTTGTTGTATTACAGTCCTCACCGTGGCTTCTAGAAAAATTTCAGCTCCAATGCTCGGGGCACCTCCCCCCCCTCCATCTTTTCACTGACCTCGGTGCCCACATGTTGGTTCTCCTCATGTGTCTTCACTTTCTCTTCTTCTCCAACTCGGAAGAAAATTGTTGTCCATAGGTGTTACTGTTCCCAAGTTCTATCAACTGAAAAGTTCTTATAGAGCTTCGCAGCACTGAAAAGGTTGATCTCGTCTGTGCTCCGTGTTGGGGAATTGTTTGCCGTGTTTTTGTCACGCGCCACGTGGTCCCCACCGTCCCCACATGGGTGGCCCAAGCATGCCGGGCCAGGGCCTCCCAGAGTCGGGTTGCCTGGGAACACAGCCCAAAGCATGGGGCAAACTCCATCTAAGGCTAAACACCGGCATGAGGCTGACAGCGTAAGGGAAAGTTGAAAAGAGCTTTGAAGAGAGAGCTCAAGCCTCGTGATAAAGGCCGCAGCCTGCAGACAGCGCAAGGCCAGCAGCAAGCCCTGCCTTGGCCCCGCCAGGATGGCCTATGGGGGCCTCTTTGCCAGCCCTTGGAAGAAAAAAGAAGAATGCCCGCATTCTTTTTCTCTTAAATATACCACCACAGAGGTGTTATCAGCTTCTCTAATTGGGCCAGCAACCTGCCTATCATCAGAGCCTTCAGCAGCTCTGTGCTGGACACCGTAGAAGCTTTGAGTAGTTTCACCTTTCAGAAGCTGTACCCGTGGCTTCCTCCACCCACTGAAAAAACTGGACTGTTTTAAACTAACACAGATCTTATCACAGATACAAACCATCCTCCTGATTTCCATGGCCCAGGAAGGAGTCTCTTGGGAAAACCTGGCTCCCAAAGTCCTTTACAGCCCATATTCCTCTCAGACTCAGTAGTTCAAGCTCTCAGTGTCTGTGACATTAGCACAGCTATGACATGATTTGCTTTAAATTAGGAGTTTAGGAATTCTGTTCTTAAATCTGGGGTAACCTACAACTAGACTCTTGGGCTGTTTAGACCTGTTGCTCTTTTCTGCCAAAAAGCTACTTCTTTGAAAAATTGGAGAAGAGTGAAATGAGAACCCATTTTCCTATTTCTATTTTATAATACTATCCATTGGCTCAACTGCTATTCAGCTTGAATAATTTAGACCATAGCCAAAAATCAATAGTATGAAACAGAGGAAAAAACTTGAACATTTAATAATTCTTTCTGGTTTTTAATTCACAGTGAATCATATGAACAAGAATAATTTACAATCAAGGGTTTACTCACGCCAGATTTGAAAAAATTACATTTCAGGAAAACAATTATGCATGTACTTAAATTTTAAGCAGTTGAGGGGCCCAAAGTATAGCAACTTTATAAACCTCTTGTAGAAGTGCCTCATACATTATAGAACATTCAGCTAAAATCCTGACCTTTAAATCCAGTCTTTAGTTATTAACCCCGTAATATAAACCATTCAGAAATATTTTATAAATGTGACATATGTGCCTCGGAATGTGCATATTTTTTCCAAAATGTCACCTGAAGGACACCCCCTTTCTTTTCAAATGTTGCTTTACCTATGCACTGACAACAAAAATACTGTACATGTCTGCCAATTTCATCTATGCAGCATGTAGCAATTGACAAGGAGAACTCAAAATTCCTTCTTTCCAGCCACCTCCATTAATCTGCCAATTACTCTGTGTGGCTGCTACCCAGACAGGAACAACGTCATGTCAGCCTCCCAAAGGATCCCCACCAGAAATCCTAACACCCCTGAAAGGGCTCTTCCCTGGGGGGAGGAGAGAGGGAGGTGAGTGTGAAGTAGCTATCCTGCTGCAATCCTGTGGCTGTTGGGCGTGTGGGGAGAACATGGGCACCACAGGCAAGACCGTGGCTGAGCTGGGCTGCACCCATAGTGCAGAAAACTCATATTGCAGATACTGTGGCAATATTGGCACTTATTGCCAACTTCTGTTGTAAACTGGGTCAGGAAAAGTATGTTGTGTACAAAGAAGCATGACTCTTTATAAAGCTGTTGTAACTTTCCAAAGTAAAAAAAAAAAAAAAAACACTCCAAAAAACTACAGGCACTGTCTACTCTTCTCTAACTTTTATATCTCGAGTGGCTGGTCTTTGGATTTGTGTTTTTACTTAAATAATTTCTGTACATAATACGATCACTACCAGCTCAATGGCAAATAGAAAGGCATTTATTCAAGCTTTTCTAGCATTCAAGCACCATTTAATGAAACAGTATTTCTTTGTATAAAGGAAAATAAAAACAACAAATCCAATATTTTTTTCAAAGTCTCTTTTGAGGACATGTACATGTCTGAGCCCAAATCCTAAATCTTATAATCTCTTTGGAAGGGTGACATCAGAGCTTCTAATCTTATTTGCAGAATACTCCAACATCTACAGTTCAGATGATTTTTATCATCAAACTCTTTCTAAAATAAGTCCTTACAACCTTTAAGGAACAATTCATCCATTTCCAACACTGTGTAGGCTATCAAGAGAAAACAGCTTGGTTTTGTTCTCGTTTGGTTTTGTTTGGGTTTTTTCAGAAATAGCAAGGCAAAAACCTCACCCATACCACTAATTACCACTCTTCTACCAACATGAGATTTTTTCCTCTCAGAATGTCCTTTAAAGCACTTCAAAAATTACTCAAATGAAAATCTCTACTTACAGGGTGAGAGCATATTAAATAAAATGCCATTAAAGTGCCATGACTTTTTAATTTCATAATTAAGTTAACATAACATTGGTATTACATTTTGTCCGTGAAGAAGTAGCCTAAAACTGGTAGAAACCAATGAAAATGCATACAGAATTTTCCTAAGCCAGCAACCTAATACTTTTTTTATCCATAATTATTTGTGCTACAGCATCTTCCATAGAATCTGTTCTGAAACAGTGCAAGGCAGAGAGCACTGGCTGAACAAAATCATCCACATGAAAGTGTTATCTTTTTGTTTCCTTCTCAGCAGTTATAATAAAATAGTGGGTATAGAACCAGATTAGCCTGTTTGTTCAGCTAACAATTATTTCTCTTTAAATTCCAAAAAGTTTAATGTCTGCCTAATCTTGAGTGATAGCCCTAATCAAACTTTTGTTGTCTCTTTCTGCCAGCATCTGAAGAGTGCTTAAAAGTAAACAGAAATGATGGAAAGGGAATCCCTATAGCAGAAATTAAGAAATAAAATACAGGGATTAACCTCAAGCCTTATGTGCCTTTATCTCTTCTCTGCCTTGCAACTAAAGGGAGACTGTTTAACCATTAAAAAAGATTAAAGGTATTAATTAGACTAAGAGATAGAAACCTATCACCCTTCTGTCAGAGCAGACCAGTAATAAACCTTCTTCCAGATTAAAAAAAAAAAATCTATATTTTTAGAGTTTGGTCAAAACAAAAGTCCTGTTGATCAGCTTTCTATATTCCTATTGTTGTTTAAAAGATTAAACAAATGAGCCTGAAATTGAATAAACATTTCGATGAATTTATGTGTGAGGGGCAGAGCCACTATTTCCTCTTTATATCAAAGTAGCTGCACTACACACAAACAAATATAATTCTGTTGGGATTTCATAAATCTATGTAAATAAAACAATGGAAGAAGATTAACAGACAGCCCCCAGCAGTGGAGCTCTCAATTGCCTTCTTTTTTTCTCCCCAAAATGAGGAAACTACACAGCACATTTAAATTATGTAGAAAGTATTATAAATGTATTTTGCAGCAGAAACAGATATTATAGCAAACTGCAGCTATATGCCATGTCTAAGGACAGATTAGACATCTTTTAGAGTCAGTTGTCAGTAGAAGATTACAAAATATTATTCAAGACAGAAGACGACTGGCAGAAGAGAATATACTTTTATCCAAGAATAACCCATTTTTGAATTTTTCAAAGTTGTGTGTGATTCTTTTTTAAAATCTTATGGATAAAAAAATTTGCAGCTTTCAATCAGACGTCCTTATAAAAAGAATAGATGTTAATAAAATACATTCATCCCATCATATGTTAAAGGTGACCCTGTTAGAAAAATAGATTATGATGAGGTTGGAAAATTTTAATGGGCTATATTAAATAGCTCTATTTGAAATATTTTAAAGTCAGCTGCTAAACAGCAAATTGAAAAAAATTATATTAAAGGTCACAATCAAAGAAATAATTTGGACTGATAGTATTAGTTAGTAAAAGATAAATTACTCTTTTACTGAAAAGTCCTTTTATATATATACATATATACACACACAAATATTGAACACAGATACACAGCTCGCAAAATATGCATACATAACTACCTTTTCCTTTCTGACCAATTATTCTGTAAGTAGAGTAATCACCCTAGGGCAGAGTACATCAGATTTACACTGCTCCAAGAAGCAAAATTTGGCTGCCAACTTTTAAAACTTAATATTTCTTTACTTATTTAACAGCTAATCAGACAACAATTTCAGAAAAATTAAATTAGAAAGAAGCATAATGCTAGAAGAGCTTATTCCAACTCTTTTTAGCTGCAGAATGAATCTCAGTGTCTCACACAGATGAAATATCAACAGCAGAATGGGAATGATCTTTTCTAAATACTTTCATTTCCAATCAAGACAAGCTGCATTCTATGAAATCACTTCAGGATAAATTTTGGGGAAATTCTTTGTGGAAAAATATTTTTTAAAAGGTAAAAAGTAATATACTGGGGTTTTTTCTTCATCTTATAAGGTGATCCTAAAATGGGTTCGAGAAGACAAATAACTAAATATTGATGCTTATATGCAGAGCTCCAAAACAAAAATAAACATTTTTTAAAACCCAAACAAACAAAAAGCATTAGCTTTGGGACTGGTAGTCAAACAAGAAATTCTGAAGGTTTTAGAACCTTCATGTTAAAGAATTTTCACCCTCATATTAAAAATTTCTTCCTAGCATCTAAACTGCATCTGTCCTCTTTCAGCTTGAAACCATTCCTACTTGTCCTATCAGCTTCCGCCCATGTAAAAAGTCACTTTCTCTCTTTTTTACGAATCCCCTCTATGGTCTAAAAGGCTGCAATGAGGTCTCCCTGGAGCCTTCTCTTCTCCAGGCTGAACAACCCCAGCTCTCTCAGCCTCTCTCCATAGGAGAGGTGCTCCATCCCTTCCCCCAGCCCAGCCCACTGTGCAATGGGAGTAAAAGCTGTAACTGGTAGTAAACCTCATGAAAGGAGCCTCCATCTCCTCATTAGTGACCTTGCTGATGAAATCCAAGTTCTCTGTTTTCTCTACTGACTTTGTGTGAGTGTGTAAACTGCAGTTTTCCACAGGCACAAAAACTGGCCAAACACAAGACTGACAGGAGACACAGCCACAAAACTGAGCACAGAAAGCTCCTTTTCTACTAAATGCCTTGCTCCAAAGCAGAGGGACGCTTGAGCTCTTCAAAGAGAAATGTACCAGAAATTTCCTTTGTTTTCTTGTGTAGGGTTAAAAGGGTATTTCTGCTGCTTTTTAAACCTGCTTACTGAAAATAACCAGAATGTTTTTGAAAGGAACTTCAAGAGAAAGAGAGAATAAAAGGAAAGAAATCAGCTGAAGCAAATACCCATCTGGGAAAACTTCAACCCATGTACTTAAAATCTAGCAAAACTTTTGCAAGCTGAAACATTTTTCATAATATGGAGTATATCAGATACAAAATATCAAACAATCATAATATGCATACCAAGAAAAATATCAAAGACCACATCAAGGTAAGGTACTCCAGCATCTACATTGAACAGCATCCAAGGCAAGGAGGAAGCTCAGTAGCGGTTGGGCTTTGCTCTCTCCATTACTGAGGGGCCAGGGCAGGTGGTACCACCATGACCCAAGACAAGGCTACAACTGTTGAAGGGAAGCCTTAACCAGTCTGTTACTATGCAATAACACCAGCCACAAATATGTGTGTGTCCTCAGATCAATATTCTTCTGCCCACCAGCCTGGGCAGCATTCCTCATGAGTGATTGTAGGTGTTACCTTGCAAGACTGAAAGAAAGTTTGCTAGTGAACCAGAAAAGTGAGTTCAACACCAGATTTAGTATGTAAACCTGGGCACTGCAAATATATCAAAAGCATGATTCAAAAAGATAATGCACACAGAAGAATCCTGAGTGTTTTTGGTCTCTTCTATAATCAGGAACAGACTTTCTACAGACTTTTTCTTGGTTTAAAAAAAAATCATAAAATAAATCAAAGAAAATGCCTGACTTACTATAAAATGTACCCAAAACTTTTTAGTTCACTCAAGATGTGAGAAGAAACTACAGTTTTCTTCACTGGTATCATAAATACCTCTTTTCTTCATGCCTCTTTTCACTTCATGCAATGAGAAGTTGTGCCTCTTTGAAAATTGTAACCTTCTCAAGAAACTAACACTGAAAAATTGATATATGGAAAAGGCCTCCATCCTTCACACGAACTATGGGTCTTCTTTCATTCTCACAATAATTTTTTGGGCATTTTTTTTCTCCTCTGTGGAACAAGAAGCTTTTCAAGTGTAGACGTCACAATATTTACAAAACTATAGCTTCTCAATTTCACCATCTGTGAAAAGGGAATGGTTGAATTCTACTATGTCTTCAGAAGGATAGGAAGGACTGCATATCCAGGATTAAGGTACAAATTTAGCTGTTTGACTTGAAAGAGAGAATAGATTATTATAAACTTGTAGAAAAAATGTTGTTGTGAGTTTTCTTGTCAGGGGAAACAGTATATGAAGATATGTATTTACTTCACAGATCAATTTTTTTGTTTATTTTTAGGATTACAGTGTTAGTTATTTTAACCTCTGTCTCAATATTCTAAATAAGAAAAACATTTTGCACATTATTATGCATATCTTCAGCTAGAAGAGCAAAATATTTCATCTGATTTTTTAGATTTAAGAAAGAAACAAAAAAACCCAAAGGTAACCAGTCTTTCATGCCTTTTTAGAGGGAATTTACAAAGGCTGCAAACTTGCTGTGCCATGATCCAAAGCAAATTAAAATGTTTGAGTTACTATGGAAAATACTCAAAACAAGATCCGTAATGGACATTCTAAAGGAACATTGACTCTGGTAGTAACAGTGACTGCCCCTGTAATAGTGTATTTCAAATTATTTAGCTGACTAAGTGCTTCAAAGAACACAAGAAAATATCTATCTTTAAATGCTGGTTCAGCTGAGCATTTTAGATGAATGTAGCCTCCAAAACATTCTAGGTGGCTCTTCTTCCCAGATAGAGCTGATCAGAGTTTGACACATGGAAAGCCTGGCTCTTCCGTCACATTTACCAGCATAACAGTGCTGATTGCAGTGCTGTTACTCCTGTGTTTTAACAGTGTGCATGAGAGGAGAATCAGGCTCAGCATGTGTAATAACCCACCAACACACTTTACATTCCTGTTCGCCATCCTGTTGATGAATGAGCTGCTGCATGGTTCTCTGAGGGCCATTGACTTTTGAATCAAAATGATGATATGATTGTGCATTTGCATGTTCTTGCACCTTCTAAATTTAAAGGAAAACAGTGCCCACCCACCAAAAAAAAAAAAAAAAAGGCAGCAGCATTTTTTAAATGCAAAAACTAGAATGAATCCATTCTAATAGGATCCAATCTAATTCATGTGACTTAATCATATTACTATTGTCCTACCTGATAAGCTTACCTGTAGCATACAAACTACTGAATTGCACACTCACGAGACTTCCTAAATCCTGACTATATCTTCTAGAACTTACATTTTCCTCTCACCCCCTGTTTTGTATCATGGGCAAGTGTCCAGCTGACCAGCCCCTCGGGTGAATGACCTGATTTTTCAAACACAGCTGTAACAGGACTATGAGCTCCCATTTCATTCTGCCTCCCATAGATCCTATGGGTAGGATTCCAGCTCCCAGTTTCCTCTGCCAGTGACAGTTCTAAGGGTATCTTAAACTCATGCTTCTGCTGATCTGTGCCGGCCCAGGAACAGGGCAAACCCTGCATTGTGACCATTCCCAACCAATCAGAAAAAGCAAACTAAGCATAAGTAGTATCTGCTCGGCTCTGAAAGTGCCATACCACTGTGAGCTCTTCAAGCTGCAGACAATTGATAACAATGAGATTTAATTGTTTTTAAAAAGAATGCAGCTATCTATGATCAGCAGGTACAGTAGAGCGATTTAAATTCAAATTTATACCAATGCACCTTTGTGAAAATGTGCATCAGCCTACATGTATGCAAGATGCTCAGTCTTAGGGAAGGAGCTTATTCTTAAACCTAATTCTAGGTCAATGAACCTTAGTTCATATGAACAATATCATTCTAACAATAACCTGGGTTTATTGTCCTAGAAATATAATATTAATAAACATCAGTGATGAATGTGATAGTGCATTCCGAACTGCTAGCTGATCATGTCTAGTACCAGAGAATGTTTCAGTATGTTATGGAGGAAAGACTGTACTATCGATTAATTTAAAATGTCTTTTTTCCTTCTCTCCCAAGATTTGGAGCATCTAAATATAAATGTTGGCACAGCCTGTCATGCACAAAATCTTGGCAGCTGACTATGCTGTGCAATAGAGATATTGAATTCAATATAAACAATATTGCAACATTTCAAAATGCTTATGTATTTTTTTATTATCTTGTCCCCTTCTGTTTACAGTCATTCTTGCAAAGTCTGTCATCAGTAGAAATTTAGCAGCTTTTGGGATGGGGTTTATACTAATAATTACTCTCCCTTATGAAATTAAAAGCAACAAGAAATAGTTTGGCACACATATACTAAAGCCATTTATAGATTCCACCTTAAGGTCTGACTTGGTACAGCTCCATAAAAACCAAATGCACATCTCGGACCAATAGGCCATCTCATTTTCAATTATCACGAAGCCAGATTAAGTGCCCTGTCAGCTTTTTCAGCCCCACAGTTTCAACAAAGCCTCTCCCTATCAAGGAAAACTGCTGCAGTCATTGCCCTAACCCTAGGCCACTTATTGTTATACTCTTTAATTTAAAAAATAAATAGAAGTTCTTCATGCAAACATTTGCCAAATGGGGTAAGATTGCCTTAAAAAATAGCTTTCTACAGGGAGGCTTCTTAAGTAACTGAAATAGGGTTTAGACTGTATTTTTTCACCTACTAACTTATTCTTAAGAGAGTCCTATGAACATCCTAGAGGCACTGGGAGAAGAGATCATTATGTTAGTCTAATTTAGTGTTCCGTCATTTTTTGTTTTCAATTGCCAAATATTATTCCCCTACTTTGTTTTTACATATAAAATGAAATTAACTGTATCTGTGAGGTTTTTCCAAAGATAACTATTTTCATCTGATAAAGCACAGAGTGACAAACATTGTATATTACTTTTTATGCCATTACTTAAAGTAGAAGAAGCTTCTTGAGTGTCTTATGACAATATAGTCCCTCTATCTGTACAATGGTAATACTGATCAACTTTCTTAAATTCTTTGATGAATAAACTATGTAAAAAGCAAGAATTAACAGGATTAATAGTCTTTAAGGGCTAGAGCTGTCTGGTCTGATCTTGTCTATATAGAAGGCCATGTTATATCATGGCAGTTCATTTGTGCTGAGCCCAAGACCCTGTGTTAGACAGCTGGCTGAGGAACTTTGAAGGACACGGAATTTAATATATCCTTGGAAGTTTGTTCCAGAGCTTATTAACACCCTACTTTTACCCCATTATTAATCTGTATCTCATACTAATCTGAGTTCATGCTAAATCCAAGACAAATCATTAGTTCTCACCTATCTTTTTTTCCACAAGATTAAAAGCCTCTTTTGTACCTGGCATTTTCTCCTTGCCAACCTCCTTACACAGTATGATCAAGTAATTTCTCAGTCTTTTTTCGATATTATTATTATCACTACTGCAAATGGAGTCAGACTGAAAATCTCAGCCTGAACACTGAAATCCTGTGCTTAAATACAAAACGAGAATAGCATAGGGTATCAGCAGTGCTAGCTCTCCTGTGGTGCCCTGCCAATGTTCTTTAATCTTGATCAGGAAAGACCACCTGCAAGGCTAAACTGATAGTCTCATTCTTCCTGTCCATTCATTCCTGGGTCGCTGAGCTCAGTCTGCCAACATGGGTATCAATTAGTGCAAAAAACATCATGAGAATTTCAATTAAGCTGTGCTAGTGTCTCTGCATTTAAAGCACTGTTGTCAAAACTGTGCAAATTGAGACAAAAAAGCTATGGTCTGTAATTAAGTCTGTCCTTTTTTAGCCTGAGATCAAGTATTATTCTAAAAAAAAAAAAAAAAGTAGAAGAAAATATAAATTACTTTCAAAACAGTGGGGAAAAAATGTAAGACAGTCAAAGATGTTATTCCTCTGACTCAAACACATCTTTTATTTTTAAATGACATTTCACAGGCCATTAGTTCATAATGTGAAGTACTGCTTTTGGACATTAAGAGTAATAAAAAATCTGTCTGCAGAGAAACCCATGTTCAGGTTACCTTTCTTCTTAAACATATTTTTAATTTGTGGGCTCAGTGTGAAATTGTTGCAGACACCCTTGCAGTGATTTACTCTGGCTTGCTTTGAAACAGGAAGATCCTTAGACAAGACATGTACACAGATAAAAATGCTGATGAAGGCCAAGGTACATGAAATTACACAGAAATATTTATACTAAATATGGGAAAATCTAATAATTTTCCTGTCTAGCTGAACCCAAATGTGATTTTTGAATCTATAGATGAGGTGGATGTACCCTGTTTATAGGCCCTGATCCTCCCACCTTGTTATTTGATGGAAAGCAGAAACACAGCTCAGCAGATGCAGTCCAGAAGGTTCCTGCAAAGCACTGGTGAAACCTTTTTGACTCAGGTGGTGGAGGATCCAGTTGAGGAGAGGTGTGGGCTGGACCTTGTACTAGCAAACAAAGAAGGACTGGTTGGGCATGTGAAATCTGGGGACAGCCTTGGCTGCAGGGTCCATAAGATGGCAGAGTTCAGGATACTGCATAGAGGAAGCAGGGCAGTAAGTACCAATACAGCTCTGGACATCAGGAGAGCTAACTTTGGCCTCTTCAAGGACCTACTTAGAGGAACATCACAGGTTAGGGCTCTAGAAGTTAGGGTGGGTCCAAGAAAACTCATGAATATTCAAGCATCACTTTCTCCAAGCTCAAGATCAGTGCATCCTTCTGAGTAAGAGATCAAGCTGGGAGACCTGCATGGGCAAGTAAGAAACTTCTGGCAAAACTCAAATGGAAGACAGAACTTTGCAGATTGTGTAAAATAGGACAGACCACTTAGGAGGAATGTGGGAACATTGTCAGAGTATGCAGGGATGTGACAAGGTAGGCTAAGGTCCACTTGGAATTAAATCTGGCAAGGAATGTCAAGGAGAACAAGGGAGTGTTCTTCAAGTACATCATTAACAAAAGGAATACTACGGAAATGTGAGTTTACTCCTGAATGAGGTGAGTACCCTGGTGATAAAGGATACAGAAAACATGGAGTTACTGAATACCTTCTTTGTTTCAGAACGCCAGCCCTCAGGAATCCCAGGTACTGAAGGAAAGAGAGAAAGTCTTGTCTCCTCCATTTGTCAAGGAGGATCAGGATAGAGATCATTTAGACAAACTTGACACGCACAAATCCATGGTCTCTGATGGGGTGCAGCCACTAGGTGCTGAGGGACCTGACAGATGCTATTGATGTGACACTCCCCATCACTGAAAAGTTATGGAGAACAAGAGAGGTGCCTGAGGACAGGAGGAAAGCCAGTGTCACTGCAGTCTTCACAAAGATCAAGAAGGATGACCCAAGAAACTAAAGGCCAGTCAGCCTCACCTCCATCCCTGGAAAGATGATGGAACAGCTCATTATGGATGTCACCTCCAAGTATGTGGAAGAAAAGAACACTGATGGTACAAGGCTTTAGCACCTGACTCATTCATGTCACAGACTGTCCAAACTCCAATATTATTCTTGTTCTGATTACCTGACGTGTACACCCAAATACAAGTGAAATAAGAACTAGTTCTCTAAATAGCTCAACATAGCATTTTTTAAAGTTTAGTAGCTTAGTTTTCAAACATACATTAGTTTGTAGGAGAACTCAGGTCTCTTTAGCCTATACCTTGACAATATGAACCTTCTTTTTTGTTCTGATAGTGTCTATATTGTAGAACAAAAATGTGGAAATCCACTTAGCAATTTGGTTTAATATTTTGCATCTTTGTTTTTGCTCGTTTTCCAGAACATTGGACTACTTTTGTCATATTATCACAGCATCTCAGCTACTTGTCATGAAACATCACATCCTGGAAAATAATGAGTTTCAAAATAAAGATGAAAGGAAACTTTCTTCTAGAAAGAAGAAAAAATCCTTTCTGTGGATGCACTCTTTGCTTTGGAAAATATGTGTTTCAATGTCTCTTCTTGGTATCGCACAAAGGTAAGAGATCACAAATGCCAAACCTGATTATTTTCATTACAGTGTTCCTGCCAGACATCTTTGGGAAATTTTTGGAGGCCTCTATTTTGAGAGATTCAAGTTCCACCCACTTGTGAATCAGGTTTTCAGACAGTTTGTCACTCAAGCTCTATGTTTGCTGTATGGGAAAGTTACAGAATTCTCAACCCTTATTAAGAAAAACATCGGATTTTAATAAACATGTAGCAAATCCAGCTTACTGGCTATGGAACCATGTATATAAAAATTCTGTATATCCTTAAATATATACTTCTCAAAAATTTTGGGAATAAAACTACATGAGAAAAATAAGATCAAAAACTTGTTGATCTAATAAACACAGTTTATAGAATGTAGATCAATAAAACAAAAACTAAGATTTGTATCCTGGCCAACTTGCAGTTTCTAGTGCAATATAATGCTCAGCTTTTTAGACTGACCAAAATCTTACCAAGGCTTTATAGTTCTGCCATTTACAAGTAAACATTTAAATTTCAAGAAACTGAAGGAAATGCTGAATCTATATTCTGCCAGCATGATCCACAAGGATCTCCCCCATGATAGCTGTCTTGTTTTATCAATGGCTTTTGCTGTTTTTCTAGTAAGGCAGTCTTAAATAAAAAGACTTTTAAGTCAGCATTGAAAAGGATGCTGAAGCATTTCTGAACAAAACATGAAAAGCTGCCCACTACAACCAGGTATTTACTACTTGATAGAATATGTGAGATCCAACTTCCTGCATTTTAAGACTCCTGAGTAAATTTCATGTTTTCTAGTGAACTAGGGGCTGGACGAGAGCTGTCAGCTATGTACTGTGGTTCAAGATTGGTGATTTACTATCTCTCTCAAAGACAGAGCACTGTCCAAGCATCCAGGCACAGAGGGTGAGAACCACAGATGTAAACCATGAATGTAGAAGATGAGAAATTTGAACTCTGAGGCTACATAAAAAATCTTTTTTATGACCTCTATGCATTTATGGCACCACTGTGTTCTCAGTCATTAAACAGGGTGAACAAAGAGATCATCCACAAAACTGTCCTTTGCCAAATTTCCAGATTTCCACACAGAAATCTGCCCAGGCATTCAAGCAAATTTAACCTCTGCCAAGATCACTCAAGAGCTCTAGGATCTTCAGCCAACAGTATACAAAGGACAGAGATGGAGGGGGGCTGGAGAGGAGGGGTTTGGTAGCTGAGAATGGCACTGAAGCTTACAGAAAGATACCAAAGTATATCTTTGCCCTTGCACATTTCATTTAATTCTCAGATGTAAACCTTTCCTGTCATAAAACCATCTCACCTCTGTAAAGTACACATAACAGCCTGTCACCAAGTGGAACCTGCCTAATCCATATCTTGGCCTCATTCCTCATCTTTGCTGTAGCCAGATTTCACTGCTCTGTGGCCAGATATAAAGTGGCCAAGGCTCAAATTTGAAAGCCAGCAGCAGAAGAACCACAGGAGGGCAGGGGGTGCCTCTGATGGCCCACTCAGCAAAATGGAAGGATGAATTTCTATCCACCTCTAACTCCCTAAGCCATGAAATAGGTGTCTCTAGGGAAACGTGGTAAGTACAAACTGCACTCCACTCTGGAAGAAATAACTTTTACTTTTGAATGACTTCAGATACAGAACCAAACAGGAGCTAGTATATAGCTTTCAGCATAATCTGAGATCAAAATACAAAACTCTTAATGGCATGGGGCATCACATGCATTTGATAAACCCCCTATCAAGCTTCAGTTCAATAAACTGACAAATGGATTTTAGTGATAAAGCTGTTTGGAGGTCGTTTTTCCTCTTTGACAGGTATGGTGCTTCTAATATTCTGCATGCTAATAGCTGACTGTCGGCCACATACAGCTTAATGAAACAGGCGGGACCCAGACTCCCAGGACTAGTGCCCACCAGGCTATGCCACATAATCTGTAGCTGACAGGAAGAATCTAGCTGCTGTGTTCCACCACTGATCATTTAATCTTCAATCCGATTGTAAAGATACAATTTACTTAGTAAATTGTAAAAAGTTTTTCATTTTATACAGCAGGAGTAAAACCTTAGTCTTTACCATGGGGAAAGTGTATAGGCACGTGGGAAAGCTTTGGAGAGGCATTTTCTCAAATATTTCAACGCAGGCACACACAGAGTATGTGTGTGTATGTGTATAAAGATAGTGAAATTGCAGACCTGAAAACATTTATTTGAGAGCCAGTGGAACACACCCAGTTCCCACCTTTGTGGTCAATGCAAGAGCTAAGGATTCACAGGCACAAAAGATATTTCCTACATCCATAATGTGGAGAGGTCTGACTACTGCTACAGGAATAGCAGCAGGAGTCACAAGGTGTCACACACCCACAGCACTCTCATGACTGGGTTAGAAATGCCAAGGTTACTGCTGAAATAAAGCTTAAAGAAACAACAGGACCAGTGTGAATGGAGTTTAAAGCTATCAGCAAAGAGTTTTCTCTTTCTGCTTGGTGCCTGCCAATGTAGGAAAACATAGGTTTGATTGTCCTTGATAATTAAATGCACTCAATTATCAATTGCTTCTCTGAATGGGAACCATCTGTAAGACCCTGAGTATCTTATCATCCTCTGAGACAGAGCAGCCTCCTGAGAAAGTATTTAGTACTCCAATAAATGTGATCTCTGGATATCGTATCATGCTTACAGCAAAGTATGTAGAGATTTTATGTACATTACGGTCATATAACTTACATAAAATTTGCAAGCTACCCACTCAAACACCCAAAAGAGATAATCAGTAAATTTTTTGTGTGTTTTTTGTATTTATTGTCTGCAGGTGGACAGGCATCCCACCCCAGGATTGCCTGGCATCTCTCTTTGCAAGCTTTTGCTTTCATTTACTTTCAGTGTGGTCCACTTTCACCTTACGGCTGTCAGCTTCCTACTTCAGCCTGAAAAATCTAGCATTTACTAGAAGATTTCCATTGAAAATGACATTTTGTTTCTGAATAGGAAAAAAAAAAATACAGTTTTGTTCTTTGTTTACTTTGATATCCTTAATGTCCCAAATGCTAGCACAGGGGCTTGACTGCAGACAGTAAAGTGACAACATTGTGCTTCAATAGCTCCAGAGTTCACATGAGGAATTTCCTTTTACAGTGATAAAGCTTAATGGCCTGTAATCAGGGCTCTCACCTGACATGAAGCACCTGAAAGAGCTACAGCTTCCCTGACCTAGTTGTCCCTGTTCCAGTACCAGCCAGTGAGGAAAGGCGGCCAATTCTCAAGGGTGATTCATCCCAGTCTAAATCAGGTGTCTAGTGCAGGTGGGTAGAATTATCTTTGGCAGGTTCCTTTGTCTTGCACTGATTGCCTGAGTAATCAACACTTAACTTCTAGAAAATTAAAAAGACACAAAGTCTATCATATCCTAAGTGTTAACAGGGGCATGTGCTGTATTCATTCACTCAGGTCCTGTGCAGATGAATTTTTCTTCCATGGAAGCTACAGATAAAGAAAAGGATGAGATGATCTAGCCTGCTACCGTGACATTGAATGTAGAGGCTCTCCCCGCCAAACTTAGGAGCTCAGAGGCACTGGATGCCATCAGCAAGGTCTCTGTGACAACTCTTCATAGATTTTCAGGCAGACATCAAAGAGCTAAGAGGTTGCTATAAAAATCAATAGAATTATATTTTTAACTTTTTTATGTCTCATGACTCACTTTTCTATCTTAAGCCTTCTGGGATCCCATTTTCCAGCTTCTTCTTTACAACCATGAAGGGAGAATTTTTTTCCTACTTAAAAGCAGATATTTTGATGATTTCACATTGCTGCAATGGCACAAATTTCAAAGAGCATATACAGTTTCTTTGAGAAGGCTACGGGTAGGTCAGTCTAACTCATTTTAAACAAGAAACAGTTGTCATTCTTGGGTGGTTGGCTTGTGTTTTTAAAATGAGCTTTATTACAACATGTCTTTATTTATAGCTTCCTCACAAAATCTTGAAAACCAAATCCTCCCCCTCTCTAATCCATGTGCAAGAACACTTGTTTGTTTCAACTACTCTTTGATATTTGGTCACTCTCATCACTGTTTTACCTTGACTAAAATGGATCAGCAACCTCAGTATAAATTAGCTGGTAGCTACTTAGAAAGAAAAGATTTTTGGCTCTGTAAAACCATCCATTTTCTTTTTAACAAGAATGTCCCTGTTCTCCTTCATGGCACCGATATCACTCAGATCTGACATGCTCGGGACTACATGGAAAACACTGATACTGGCTTCAGTGTTTCACACAAATCATTAGTATTTGTACATTTGCCTTAATATATTTTCAATCACTCCAAATGCCTTATACACATGAACTCTAACCAGCATGGTATGATCAGAATTTCCTGTAAATACAGCCTATCTTAAATATTCAAAGTGCACTTGTTTGGTAAGCTCCATAATTACAGGCTGGAAATATTTGTGGTCTGTTTACAAGAATTCCTTCTTAAAAGCCCTGTAGTTTTCTCTCTCATTGAATTTAGTAGACTAGACACATAAAATAACAGCTATGGTAACTTTGCTGAAACACCAAAATTTTTCTATTGAAAAAAAATCAAGATAACCTCGTTAGCAAAGTTAGAAACTCCAGCAATACCTGAAGAAGGCAGATGATTCTCAGAGTCTCAACGTTTAGTCATCTCAGAAGCTACAAGGAATGGGCATAGAGAATAAATTTAAGTATGGTATCAAAATAAAAACAAATGAAAACCAAAATGGAAAACTATGTAACAAATATGAAAGATTTCCTTTTGTTTGTAAAAAAAGAGATGCTCTCTGCATAAAAATCAATGTGTGGATAGATCAAAAAACCTCACAAAAATGGAGTTTTTTTACAATTATGAATGATCGCTCAAGGGAATTTTTATATGTCAGTTTTATACTTCCTCATGTTAAATGAAGTGAAACCACTGAGACCTCAGGCAGCTAACTGCATCACCAGCCAAGGATGGAGTTAGTAATTTCCTTTTTTATCTGGACGGTAAAAAATATTGCTGTGCCACCATAACTTATAGCTTGTGACAAGGCAAAACTTTATGACTTCTGGATTTCTAAATGGGTTGTAGGAGAAAAGAAAAAGTCCAGTGTACCAGAAGCTTGAGAAAAGAGTCCATTGTATCAGAATCTTTTTTTTTTTTTTTTTTTTAGCCTAATGACTTGAAGATGAAGTTTAAATTAATGGATTAATTCATATTTTCCCATCTATCTCTCATTCTCTGTGCTGATTTTAGAGTCCTATGAAAGGCAGTCTGAACCAGTTACTGCCTAAAACGGAGAGTTCAACTGGGGTAACATTTAACATTTCAAAAGCAAACTGCTCAGATTTGATAATAAATGAATAGGACAACATTTTTTTTTCCTAAGCCTCCACTACAGAAAAAACAATGTAATGCTCTTCATCCTGATTTCACTAAGGCCTGGAAGTCTGATGAATAGAAGCAATCATCCAAAAGCACTACTGTCAGTCTAACTTTGCAATTTTGGTTCAAGATCTTTCCTGTAGGCTACAACAATACTGAGACTGGGTTAAAGAATGTATCTCAGGATCTTTTTTATTTTTGTATAGAATGCTATCATTATGGTGTCTCCTCACTGCAAGTATAATTTCATCCCAAACACAGGGATCTCTCCAGTCAAAATTTGTGCCGGAGGAGCTGAAGGAATCTGTAATAATTTTGTGGCTAAATCACAGATAATGCACCCTAGTTTCAAAGGAGTACTTTCTCTTTGACATTGTCTACTATCTGTAAATCTCAGATGTTTATTCATTAGGGCAGTGATTAGAAACCCAGTCTTCCAGGCAACAGCCATTGTCATTAAGCTATAGAGTCTGAATATTTACTATGAATATTTTAAGTATTTTATATTAAGTAGATTAGCTTCAGTAAGAAGGGATGAGGGATTCATCTTAGAGCATGCTATTGTGTGATAGCTGGTGAATTCCTGATCTGGTAGAAGATTTTCTGTTGGGAGGGTAGGATGTGGCTTCAAATCTGTGTTCCAAAGCAAGTGGTGGAAGAAAATGAGCCTGTGTATTATGAATGAATGCTCCATGCACTGGGCTGGTGAGCATTTGAGACGGGTCATTGTGTTTTATTTGTGACCCAAACTGATAAAGAAAACTTCCTGAAATATTTTGTTACATCAGAACTTGCCAAGAAGATCAGAAAAATACGCCGATGGTTTGTGAATCTTGCTGTGGTTTTAGCACTGACCAGTTAGTTTGGTATTTCCAGGTGCACTGCTTGAAAGGGATCATGCCAAGCAACAGAAATGAAGGCCACTAGGAATTCTCTGATGGCAGTCTCATGTCAAGGTGCTCAGGGCATCAACAGGGTTAAGAAATAGCTAAGAATCCATTTAGAATTAGGTGCTTAGACATCTAGCAAATTACGAATTTCTGTGAATTAACTCTTTCAGGACCAAATTGTCATATATCTGGTCCAAATGATGGGTCAAAAATGAAAAACTGAAATACCCAAACACCCTAGAGTCAAATATTTGACTAGGAAAAAGGAAACACTGCACCCATTTTTAAAAGTGGTAGAAAGGAGGACCTCAGGAACTACTGACCTGTCAGCCTCACCTCTGTGCCTGAGAAGATCATGGAACAGATCCTCCTAGAAGTTATGCTATGGCACGTGGAGAACAGTGAGGTGATTTGAGACAGACAGCATGGCAAGTCCTGCCTGACCAACCTTGTGACCTTTTATTATGGAGTGACTACAGCAGTGGACAAGGGAAGGGCTCCTGGTGTCATTTATCTGAACTTCTGTGCAGCCTTTGACAGTGTCCCCATGACATCCTCTAAACTGGAGAGGGATAGATTTCATGGGTTGAGTTTGGCGGATGAGAAATTGGTTGGATGATTACACCCAGAGTGTAGCAGCTAATGGTTCAGTGTCCAGGTGACAAGTGGTGTCGCTCAGGGGTCTATATTAGGATCGGTGTTATTCAATGTCTTCATCAATGACAGAGACAAAGGGATCAAGTCCACCCTCAGCAAGTTTGCAGAGCGCACCTGGCTGAGTTGTGTTGCTGACACACCTGAAGGACAGAATGTCATACAGAGGGACCTGGACAAGCTCTAGGAGTGGCCCTTTGGAGACTCATGAAGTTCAACAATGCCGAGTGCAAGGTCCAGCAGCGTGGTCAGGGCAACACGCAGTATCAATACAAGCTGGGGGATGAAGAGATTGAGAGCAGCCCTGTGGAGAAGGACTTGTGTGTGTTAGTGGATGAAAGGCATGAAGTGCAATGTGTGCTCGCAGCTCCAAAAACCAACAGAATTTTGGGCTACATGAGAAGCAGCACGGCCGCAGGTTGAGGGAGGTGATTCTGCCCCTCCACTCTGATGACACCCCACCTGGAGTGCTGCATCCAGCTTTGGGGTCCTCAGCACAGGAAAGATGTGGACCTGAGTGAGTCCAGAGAAGGCCATGAAGATGACCAGAGGGCCAGAGTACCTCTCCTATGAGAGAAGGCTGGGAGAGTTGGGATTGTTCAGTCTGAAGAAGACTCCACAGACACCTAAGAGCAGCCTTTAAGTACCTGAAGGGAACCTATAAGAAAGATGGGGACAAACCTTTCAACAGGGCCTGTTGTGACAGGACACAGGGTAATAGTTTTAAGCTAAAAGAGGGAAAATTCAGACTAGATGTAAGAAAGAAATTCCTTGCAATGAAAGTGGTAAAACACTGGCATAGACTGTTCAGGGAGGTGGTAGATCTCCAATCCCTGACAACATTCACTGGATGGGTTTTTGAATCACTTGATCTAGTTAAGGACATCCCTTCTCACTCCAGACGGGTTGGACTAGATGGTCTTTAAAGGTGCCTTCCAGCTCAAACTATTCTGTGATTTTGTCTTTTGCTTTTGACTTAATGAGCTCAAAAGGAGACTTGTTCTGTGTTCAAGGTCATATTGTACAGCAATGGCACATAGTTTTTCTGGCTGAATGGGCGACCTCTTTCTCTGCAAATATCAACAGGCATAATGTAGGTAGACCTAATCATACATGCAGTTGACCCAGTGCTTTCTGGAACTTACGCTGGGACCTCCCATGCACCATACTCTTGTGTTCAGGAGCTGACTCATAGCACAAATGCAGTCAGGAGTGGGTCCCCATTACCAGTTAATACACAGAGCCTGTGGCCTGTTTTCTTGGAGCCCTACTGCTATCATGTGGCCAGCAAAGAAGACAGCTGGGATCATGCAGCTGCCACCATGACTAGAATAATTAGTTTAGCCTGGAGCGAGCTCCTGTACATCTCCAAGGTGCCGTGGGAAAGAGAGCAACCAGGATTAGCTGACAGACTCTCAGTTGAACACTTGAGAGATGAGATATCAAATTGATTTAATTCGTATGTTGGATGTTTTTTTACAAAGTCCTTGAAAAATTGAGTGATTTGGGTCAATGCACGTTAAAGCTTCAAAGGAATCAGGATATTTTTGTCTTAGTTACTAACAGGCATCCCACTGCTACAAACATATGAGACTTTATAGGTGATGTCTACCCTGATAAATAAAACAGACTAGGGAACCCTAAAGGCAAGTGTCATAATAGCTCACAGCCATCTGGCCAAATTCCCTTTCTTCCTCCCCAAAACAATATGGTCTAATCTAACCTGCCCATGGAGAGCAGGCCCTCACTTGTGTTATTCTCTCAAACATGTGTAGGTTTTATCTCGAAAAATGCTATTTGGCACAAGCCTGAAATGTGCCAAGGATAAGTGCTAATAACCAAACAATGTGGACATTCATAGTCTGACACTCAAGCCCCTGCCCTGACTCTGCTCTGTCTACTGAGGCAGGAATAGCTGCAGAATCCTCTCAACTTCAGTGAATTCCTTCAGCTTTCACAACAAGGTCTGCAAAAGCACAATTACATCCAGTTTCAGGGCCTGGAACTCTCTATTAATAAATCCTAATTCTCCAACAGCTTTGACAAGCAGACTCCAATATGTAACATGTGTAAGAATGGTTATGACAAAATATTTCCCAATTGACAGATGTTTTTCCTCAATGTTCATCTAACCTGCCATAATTCTGGAAAGATTTCCCATAATGTCATCTTTTGTAAGAATGCACTCAAGGTCCCAGAGTTTCTGCCCTCTTTACCAGAACAACTTTAAAAGACCGTTTTAATAGACAGTTTTGGCTTTTCTAACTTGAAGGGTGGTTCACTTCAGGAATTGGACTATATTACCTTTAAAGGTCATTTCTACTTTAAACTATCCTGTGATTCTATGATTAGTGTCAAACATCAAAATCAAAGCCTTTTTTAAAGTTTCTAAACACAACAAAATATCTTAATATAAAGTATTTTGGCATGGTTGGCTTTTAAAAATAACTCCTAGAACCTGTCAAAACTTTCATCCATTCATGACGGAACGCTGACCAAGAGTTCAACAACATGTCAGGAAAAGAAATAACAACGATAAAATGACATGCCTATTTTAATTTCATAAACTGTGAAATTCTCCAGAGTTGCTCAAATCTGTGTGTTTTCCTTGATCTGATCAATGTAAACAATCACATTATTGGTAATGAAGCTCATGGACAGTAGGCGACAGAATGTCAAAACCTGTTCCTTCACTTGTAGAGAATTTGTGCCAGATGTTGTAAGTGCAAACATTGGACCTCAGCCAACATGCCAAACTGCACACATGTTCACACTAAATTCTTGCTGGCATAAGAAAATAGAGAAGGAATGTATATTCGAGGCCTTTTCAATGCTGCCTTTGGTGTTCTATTCATCCTTACTGCTTCCTTCAGAGAGAATAATTTTGTGATATGTTTTGAATTTCATCTTTCCTCATTTTCAGCTTATGCCAATTATTAAAATCATTTGTTGAGTTCCAGCTATCCTACTGGAATTACGGAAACTAGATAGTGGAAGGTATTTAATAGAAACCTACTTCTATAGTAAGACCAGCTATAGCTGTAAGATTTGGGCACAAAATTTAATGGCAATATATCTGCATATCATACAGAACTGGAATTTTTTAGCATGGCTTTCTGTTAAATTCAAATAAACCTGTCTGCCTCTTAGAAGTCTGCCTGCCTGCCATGAAAGATATAAGCCCTAACATAACTATCATGTCTTCAACCTTGACTTCACTTACTGGGTGGATCTGTCCAACTCACATTAACATTAATGGGAATTCCATGTATGCATCACTTGGAGAAAATATTCCCTAAGATATTTTATCATTATCTTTCTAGGCAGGTGGGGATGTCATCAATCATTCATCCAACACAGTTGTACAATGCACATTATTAAAGCATCAGAGCAATAAAAAAAAATAATAAAATAGCATAGACATTGTCAA